>VXAD01008430.1:85957-164118 GCA_013399195.1 Dicrurus megarhynchus | reverse complement strand
GGGCGCTGAGCTCTGGCGGGGCCGGGCGGCGCTTCCCCGCTCCGCGAGCGCGCGACCGGCCCCGCGGCCTCTCTCGGAAAGGGCGCTGGGCCCTTCCCCGCCGGGCGATGTCGCTCCGGCGCGGGGCCGGCGGTCCCCACGGCTCTGCCTGCGGTCCCCACGGCTCTGCCTGCCCCCGGGAGGCTCCGGGACTGGCCCGGTGTGGTGAGGCGGGGCGGGCACGTGCAGTTGGTGCTGCGTGGTGCGAGTCCGGGCGGACAGCGAGAGCAGCCGTAGTACGGATATGGGGTGTGGGGGGAACAGGTGGAAACCACCTAGGGTTGGCCACGTCCCACGTCCTCCTGTGTCTTTAGGAATAAATTTGAAAACTATTTGCGTATCATGTGGATGATACCGTGCGGTTCGGGTTAAGAGGCTTGACTGTGATCTGTCTTCAAATCACTTCAGATAGTTTTTGATCTAGCTTCTGCAGGCTTATGTCAGCCTGGGGTTTTGGCGTGTAGTGGATGGAGAAGGAATGGAAGTTGAAGTTCTTGGTTATAGAAGTACATCATGCCTTTTGTCTGTGGTTTGTTGTTTTAAACCTAACAAAATGGAGCATACATACTCTTGCCATACTAATTATTGTGAAAATTGAAATGCCTTGGTGTCTCTGAAATACAGGAGGATATTCCTTACCTCAGAAACCGTATCTATGAATGTTGCAGTCTGTGCCTTTTATGTCCAATAGATGCTTTGATAGTCAGATATTTTTTCTCTTGTTGACCATTCATGCCATGCCTAGTAGATATTCTTCATGTCTGAGGACAGGAAGACACTGTAAGGGGCAGAACTACACACAGTTGTTTGTTCATTTTCTATATGTTGCCCATCCTGCATGATGTAGCACCAGTTTGAAGAAAAATATTACAAAACACTTTTAAACCAAGTTATTTTATTCGTTCTTCTGTTTATTTGGCTTATTTTAGTAAAGGGAAGATAGCTAGAAGTTGAGGTGCGCAGTAATTTCAATGTTTGCCCTTCACTAAAATGCCACATGATGCAGGGCGGACAACAGGCATCATGTCTGTAATTTGATTGGAATACTTAAGTGGGTGCTAACCCATTTTTAACTTGTCATTTTGATTCTTCTGTGAACTAGGATAATTCGTTCATGCAAGGAGTGCCTACTGGATGAGTTTTGGGCGTGTGAAAAGAATACTCCTTTTCCAGCAAAAGATAGCTTGCTTTGATGCCAGTAGGAGTTGCATATATTTAAAGTCTAGAAGATAGAGATTTTTAAGGTGGAAGTTCCCTAACGGTAGAAGGACAATAAAGACTGTAGTAGAGGCACAGTTGTAACACCAATTGATCTGCAGTGCTTTTTACCTTTATCAAAGCGACATGGGCTTTAATGGGATTTTCATGTCAGAGTATGTAAAACAAGCTAGCTGTCTTTGAGATTATTTTCTTCTCATTTGATGCATAATTTTATTAAACATTAGGTTTTATAAAAGTTGGTAAAAGGCAAAAGATGAGAAAAGGAAAGGGCTATGCCTAATAGAAATATTACCAAAATGAGTTACCTAAGCAATATTTTTCTCAGGTTTGTTGCCAGTCATGTTTGGTGGAAGAGCTATGGCTGTATTTGCTGATCCAAAGATAGAAGAATTACTGTATTTCGGGTTGTGCCCCTTTTGCTTTGTTTAGGTCAGCCTTGAAGAAAATGGTGTGAGGATGAGTATCATTTACAATTCATAAAGTACATTGAAAGAAGTGATTGAAACCAATAAACAATGCGTATTGGCTTGAACCTTGTGTTGATTGACAGAGTGAGGGAGAATTACAAGCACATACTTGGGGTATATTTAGCTACAAAATTTGTAATATGTTGCTCTTCCCTCTGTGAGGTATATGTAGTTCTTTTGAGTTTGGGAACTTATCACATACCAATGAAACTAGAATGGGGAACTAACAATGAAAGTTGTGACAGAGAGGTAAGAATAAAAATACCAGAGTGCGTGTTTCAGGTGAGGAGTGCCCAGTTTGAGAAGAACTGAGTTGTAAAATAAATGTCACCATAATCCTGCTTCCTGGTATTTACAGGAATGTTATGCTTTTAAGCAAGAGACAAAACTACTGAAAAGCCAGAGCTAGACCCAACAGCGGACTAATGGAGGTGTGCAGCAAAATGGGTTGAGTGTGCAGCTGCCTTATTCCACTGTAAGTATGCAACCGTATTTAAAGTTACAGGTACTTTCATATTTTCACTTATATTTGATAACCAGAGATTACAGAAGTGTCTGTCAGTTCTCTTCTGTTTCGAGAACTTGAGTCATAATAGTATTTTACTGTAATTTGCAGATATGTGTTTCTTTTCCTGTAACTGTTTCATGAAGATTCCCTTCAAGATATATGTTTAGGGAAGTTATACTTAGTCTTCTAAGTTATTCAAGTTTGCAGACTTGCTTGAATGACTTTTGAAGGAGGGCTTCTGCTGGAGAGAGTGCTGCAACTCTGTCTTGAAACAGATCAAGATGGTATTGGGCTCTTTGCTTGGGGGTTTTTATTATTTATTCTTTTTTGAGAACGTGTATTGGTTTTTGTAATTACTACTGTCAACCAGAAATGTTTTTCACTTTGTTCCCTTTGACACTGTGCAGCAGTGCTTTCCCTCTTTGTGTTCCATTTATGTGGAGTCATTTCCAGTTAACAGATGATAGCTATGTTTGCATGGTTATAAAGGTGATTATTTTTTACCAGGTGCCAACAGGCAGTCTCCATGAATTGCTTTTGTAGGATGACTCCTGCTACCATTCTGATGTCTGATCCCAAATTCTGGAAGGCAAATCCTCTGAGGAGTGGCTGAGGGCTTTGTGATTATCTAGTTTGCAGAAAAGGAGGCTGAGCGACCACCTTGTTGCTCTCTGCAGCTTCCTGAGAGGGGACGTGGACAGGGTGTCCACGGTGGGGTGATCTCTTCTGCCTGGAATCCAGGGGCAGGACATACGGAAATTATTCAAAGCTGCACCAGGGGAGGTTCAGACTGAACATCAGTAAGCATTTCTTTAGTTGAGAGGCTGGTCAAATACTGGAACAGGCATCCTAGAGAGGTGGTTGGTGCCCCATGCCTGTCAGTGTTTAAGAGCCTTTGAACAATGTCCTTAATATCGTGCTTTAAGTTCTGGTCATCCCTGAAGTGGTCTGGCAGTGAGACTAGATGATCATTGTATGCCCCTTCCAACTGGAACTATTCTGTTCTAAATTTATTTAGGAAAAAACCCCAAACTCTGCTGGTTACTTCCATTGGTTCTAACCAAGTTTATCAGTGCCCAGGTGGGGCCCTAGTGCACTGTAATTGTTTTCACTGAGCCACTTGTCCTGCTAGTTTAAGCTTAAGAAAGAACAGTTATCTTTTGGTAGAATACTAAAGTATGTTTTCTTAAAAGCATGTTGCAGCTCTCAGTTCATGATTCAGTGGTTTTAGGAAAACCATAATCAACTAATGAAAATAGTAAGTAAATGGTTTTTGAAATCAGCTAAGCCAGTTGACTTGTGGAGTCCAGAATGGCCCAATTAGGGCTGATAAGAAGCATGTCTAGCTCAGTATTTTTCCCTCCAGTGAAAAAATCAATGAGAACAACGGTCAGCGGTGGTTGCTCACGTGGTTATTTTTGTATTTGCTGAAAGCAATGTGAACAGTCCTGTTCACATTGCTTTCATAGGAAGATGAAAAACTTCCTATGCTCTGCTAGCATTCAGAAATTAGAGCACAGGGACTTTCTTGGCCAGAAGTGGTTTTCTGTGCTTAAGAGTCTCAGTGACTTTCTTGTGAGTTGGGTAGTACTAGTACTGAGACTGAACTTATGGGCACTTTAACTGCATTACATGCATATTACTAACAGCAATATAAAATTCGCATTTTGCTTTCAGAGAATGTTGCTTCTGTGGCATAGATAACAAAATTTGACAAATGCTGCTAAAATAATGGCTATAAGGTTTACTTCTGTTCTTGGTTTTGATGGTGGTGTTTTTGGGGTTTTTTCCAGTTGTTTTTGCACTGTCTTCAGTTTTGCTTCAGAGAGCGCTACGTAGCTAAATGGGTTTGTCAAATTGGCAAAGAAGAACAGACAACCTCTGGTGGTATGTATGTTTTCATCCTGTTTTATCCACTTTGCTTCTGGCTGCCTGTGAAGGAGATCTACTGCAGTGTGCCCATGAACCCTCTGTGCAAACAGATAAGGTGTTTTCTTAGTTAGGATTTTTAGCACTGTTTGCATAATGCATCATTTTAATGATTAACCTGAGCAAGTTGAAAGAAATGGTAAGAATCAAAAGCTGTGACTAGAAGTTGTATATCATTTTAGTGACTTTTTACCTTTTGTTGCCAACATATTGGACCTTTGATAATTTTTAGAATTTCAAAAATTTCTTTTTAATCTTGTTGAAATATTGCAAGTCCTGGGGAGTATTATTTTTAATATCTTCCTCTGTGTTGTCTGACAGCCTCTTCATACCGTAGGCTTAGTATTAGCTCCTGTGTTACTTTGTGTGCAGAGTGAGGCTTTCTGCAGGTGGGGAATCACTTCAAATGACAAAGTGGACTTGACTTAAAAGGATAATTGCTCCCTATGACTTTCATCAAGGTAGCAAAACAAGTGGGTGTGTAGAGGAGTATTTTTTAATAGATGTGAATCTTGGAGAAATCTTTGCACATAGGAAGAAGCAGTGCATTTTTAATGCTTGTGTTATATTTGAAACATTTGCAGGGGGGCTGTAAGGGGAAGGGAGTCTATTTTGATCCTGTCTAGAGTGAAAGTTCCTAGCCTTGCAAGATTTATGTATGTGCTGAATGTTGAAAGGCAAAAGTATATTAATGCTTTTGAGTTTGGGTATTAAAGAAATTTTGTCTCACTTTGATATAATGAACATTCAAACTTGGTGTGAAACTGAACTTGGGCATGATACAAGTTCACATACAGGATTTTTCATTCCCCTTTCACAGCATTATTGATTGCTTACGCCCTGGAGAGCCTATTCAGAAATGCAGGGATGGAGGACACAATATTTTTGTGGCCTTAATGTAAATACCACACGTTAAAGAAATTACATCTACAGAATTACTTTCCACTTCAGTATTGTAAGGACTATTAAGAAGAGCAACTCCAGACCTAGAAATACTTAGCAGTCTGTTGAGTGCTCAAAATATGAGTTAATTTTATCAGGAGACAAGATAAAGGAAATTGAGTCTTGCATTGTTTAGCAGAGAAGATTTTGGCATTATTTGAAGCAAAATTAGTGACTTTACTTCATGCGAGATCCTGGGGAGAATTGTTTGTCTTTGTAGGAATGGGAAGTGAAGACCTCATCTTTCTAAAGAGAGTAAAATAAGAGGTTATTTTTATTCTTAGCTGTTTGCTTTTTCAGAATTTTTCTGTTGGTGTGATCGGTGTTGTGGGAGGGAACGCAAGGACAGAGAGGGAGATGCAGCAGTATCCTTAGCTGCACATATGAGCAACTACAGATTTTGCTGAAAGAGTCCATGTACAGGAATCAGTGGCAGTGCTTGCCATGGGCTTATCCATGTGTGCTGTGGGGAGTGATGACACAACCATGTTGTTTGTTTTCTCAGTTAAAAAGAATCAGAGCTTGAGCTGACTTGCCAGTTCTGTAAGCAGTTTGTGGTAGCCTGCAGTTTCTGGGAATTCGTCCTGCCTAGGAGGGACTTTATATAAAACCTAATTCCACATAAATGAGAGATAATGCATTTTTTTGCCCCGCATTTCTTGAGTTGAGTGGAAGTAAGGGTAAGGACTTGGCATGGCTTTAGCAGTATTCAATTGTACTCCTTCACAGTTGGTACCTGGAAAAAAAAAGAGCACCTATCTCCTAAGATAATGTTGTTTCCTAAGTCCTTTGCTCCAAGAAAGAAAAATGAAATCTTTTGTATTGCTGGGTTATTTTCTGTGTGTATTTTGGTTTTTTTATAGATTTTATTTATTCCACAAATGATTTGCTTTGCAGGAATTTCTGTTTTCTGTTTTCAACCAGTGCTGGCTGAGCTGAAACTTCCTGCATCTTGTGGAGAGCATGTATAAAAGGAATGACCTCATGGCCAATGTGATGGTCACCTCTGCCACTCCAGAGGTACAGTTCCTTCGGTTTTATTAGCTCCTGTATCAAAATGGAAATTTTGGCTTGTTTCAGCTTTCACAGAAGCCCTTTCCACTGCTAGTCAAATACCACATCATTTGTAAGAAAAAGAACTAACATGGCAAGAGAGTAACTGTAGAATACTTCATGGTTCTTGGTGTTCGCAGCCATGTTTTTTTATTGTTGTTGTTGATGATTACTCATTTTGTTTAGTTTTAAATAGCATTTTTGACCTGTAACTCAGAGCAGTGAGTTCAGAGCAATGTAATATACCATCAAAATGGAGTCAGTCAGAAATAGAACCCAGAAATATCCAGCTGCATTTTTTCCTTTTTTTCTTTTTAATTTACTGATCTGCTAGTGAGAAAGTGCTCTAAGATTTTGTTCATTTTAATATTTGTATCCTTTGGAGACCAGGTGGCTCTTTTGTGCTACTTCCAGAAACATTCAGTGTTGAACTGCTGTGCACAGCTAACAGCCTGTTTGTTGCTCCATGACAGCCGACAAAACACTGCTTGGGAATTAGCTGCCTGAGTTTTTCTAGTTTTTTGCTTTCATCTAATACTATGATGAAATAATCAGCTATAGTAAAGCTTGTCCTGTAACGCACACATTTTAAATGTGGGATTGGAGAAACTCTTTTTCAGCTTTACGATGGAGACTAATACTGCATATGTATTCCAAAGTTGGGTGCAATGTGGATTTATAAAGGACCATATTAATAATCTGTTATATATTTTTTTCTTTTCCAGACTTAATCAAATCTTGTGAAGACCCTTTTCAGTTTTCCATTGCCAGGTTTTTTGTTTTGCCACATTAAATAAGTAAAATTAAGATCCATAGTTTTCAATAAGTCTACAGGGTTTTCCAGATTGTTGAATATATAATAAACATCACTTACCTATACATAATTCTCTTCAGATTCACATATTTTCAGTGCTTGTAACAACTGCCTCGTAATTAATTATTTATCCTTGCAAGGACAGTTTCTGTGCTAGGCCTTAATGTCTTTGGAGTGAGGAATAACATCAAAAATCTTTTGGAAGTCCAACAAGACTGTATTAATCTTGATCCTTCACTCACTACCCTCAGTATACTGACACTGAGGTGGTGCTTCTCTTTCTGAATGCTGACTTGGCACTTTCCTGATACAACATAACTGTCTGCATTTCTACTAATTCCCCTTTATACTCTTGTTGGGTTTGCCCAGTACAAGTGTCAGGCTTTCCTAATCAGTAGTGTGCAGGTTAAATTTCAGAATGTGTCAATTTTCCTTTTGTTATAATGTTGTGGATAGAGCAGCTTGACTTGGATCTACCCACTCTTTACTTTGCACATTTAATTTAAAAAATCCTATGGAATATGAATCTTCAAAATCTCAACACATTTCCTTTTGTGTGACAGCTCTTTCATTTAGTCTATGATTTTAAAAATGGCTTGCTAAAGCTGAAAATTTCATAGAGCTAAAATTTTATGTCACTGTAGTTTTCGCAGAAGGAAGTTGGAAACATTTGTGAACAGTGCAAAACTAAATCTGATAATTTGGTGTCTGAAACTTTTTGAAGTTCATACATTTTCTTGTCATTACTTAATATTTTTACACATACTTGTTTCCTGAATTTGAGATTAAATTCATCATTCTGCAGGTAAGTGTACTATTTTTTCTTTGCAGGGTAGTAGCAGCTCAGATTCTCTGGAAGGGCGAAGTTCAGATTATGCCAATAAAAGCTACGATGCAGTTGTATTTGATGTGTTGAAAGTAACTCCTGAGGAGTTTGCTGTAAGTAGAAATGTTACATTTGCGTTTAAGCTTGTATAATAGTCGGGGCTTGCAGAGTACTAAAAAATACATGAAATCTTTTTTTCTCAAAAAAAAAATCTTTTAAATAAACTTCCAGTGTTCTTGAAAACAAATTTCTGATTTTTTCAACTTCAATAAAATAAGCCTGTCTTGGGATTTAGTAATTTAGTACTGACCTGACACAGCATGTTTGTTTTACTGTATAAAGTCATTTGCAGTTTTTAAGTCTTTTAGGAGACCCTAGCACAGGTTTGAAGATGTTACTTATAGAATCATAGAATCCTAAAGGTTGGGAAAGACTTGTAGTATCAAGTCCAACCTTGGCCGCTAAACACAGTCTGATTAAGTTTTTTTTAATTGACAAATACTCAACTTCTCTCCTGAAACAACAGTTTCTTAAAAGCAGAGAAGAAGCTTACAGAGAGGAAACAATTTCCTTCTTTGATAACAATTTTTCAGTGTTAAACTGAAAGCAGAATTGCAGTTTTGACAAACATCCAATGCAATTCTTGTCCCTGCTCCTTGTTTTAAATTTGCGTGTTAACTTGCTGGGGTACTGGAAGGAGCGAGGATGAAAGCTACTGCACATAAAGTTGAATGTTTTCGTTAATAATTCTGAGCATCAAAATGATGTGTCATTATTTGATATAAGTTTGTTTAATACCTGTTCACCAAAAAAAAAATCTTGGAGATAGGCCTACCTTATTCCTTTAAGTTCGTCACTTTGGAACCTTTTTGAGACTTTGAGCCTTTTTTAACACTGATACAGAATACACAGATGAGAGCTGTTGTTAGGTAAAATTATAAAAATACCTGGATGGAAAATCTGCATCAACTCAGTTAAAAAATCCCAGGGCTTTTGCTCCTAGTTATCCAGGTGATCCATGGTCAAGGACTGGATTCAGATATTAATAGACACAATTTAGACAGGACTGTAAAATCATGTGAAAATAGGTATGTCTGATTTCATCAGAATAGAAGTTTTAAGTTCAAAGACAGCCCAGAACATAGAGTGTAGTCTACATTTGTGATTATCTTGGAACTGTATTTATAAAATGATGAAGTCAAGATAAAGTTGCTTGTAACCTTAAACTCATCAGTTTTCTATTCCTACTGCTTTTGGTTTGAGATGGAAGCATGTTGACTGAGGGTCTTGATTTAGTGCTGCACTTTAAAACCACAGATGTATGCAGCCATACACCCTTTTATCATTGTAACATTTTAAACTCAATTCCAAGCTTCTGTAAGCTGCTTTTTTCTCTCCAATTCCATTTGCCACATGTAGCTGTGAGCAAAACAAACAAAAACCCCACTAACATGCAGAGAAATGAAAAACTGAAATGTGTGTCTGTGGGACTGAAAATCTGTGTATGACCCCTATAAAACATATTCCAGTCATAACTAATTAACATATAATAATTTATCGCCTTTCAACCCAGTGAACATAAAATGTATGCTGCTCTCTGTGTGAAAGGCATATAATTCTTCCCGCCTTTCCTGTCTCAGGCATTTATTGCATAACAGGAAGACTCTCAAGCACAGGTATTTCCCCTTAGACCGGTGCAGGTACCGAAAGGTTTCACCTGGGGACAGCCAAGGAATGACATGGTGTCACTCAGGATGGGGCACTTCTGCCTGTGGTGTGTCAGCCTGGACAGGCAAGGCCAAAGTCAGGGCTGGTTAGTTCTGGACGTTGTGGAATATGTATATGGTTTGTAGGTACTGAAGGGCAGATGGAAATATGTTACTGTTAGTTCTTCATATTACATGATGTAAAATTCTGTCTTCATTGCAGAGCCAGATAACATTGATGGATATGCCAGTATTTAAAGCTATACAGCCTGAGGTAGGTTTTCTTAAACCATCTGCTTACATCTTTGGAATTCGGTGCCTGAGGAAATGTGACGATTTAAATGATGCATTTTTGTTCGAAAATGCTCACCTTCATGTGCTGCACTAATATTTTTCTAGGCGTATTCCTGGTTGGCACTGTGATCCAGCATGAGTAACTTTGATTTGTCATCTGTTGCCAAAGGAGATGACTTTGCTTTTCTGGAAGTCTTCTTGTCTTGCTTTTAGTGGAGTGTTTCTTCAGGATAAGTTTATCAAGCATAAAGATTCTCTATTTTCCTTTCTGCTGCTGATTTTCAATTCATATCTGATTTCAGAGTTTGACTCGTGCCTCTGGCCATAGTGTGTATTTTAGGCTGCATCAGCTGCTTGATAAGCTTTTTAATTTTTATGATCATTTTCAAGATTCAAAATAATAAAGGCTGGGAATAAATCAGCACAAACCCTTAAAAGTTAGTGTATTAATGTCTTTTAAGATTTTAACCTTTTAAGAAAGACTCAGAATGGAACTCAAGGCCTGTTGAGGAAAAGCAATTAAAGTTAACATAGACATTTGAAAATCAGTAATAAGAACTTGAGAAATGAAGATCACAATATGACAAATTTGCAGAAAAATACGATAAATTTATTTACTGCAAAAGGTACAGAAATCACATGACTTCAGGTGTTTTAATATAAGAACATGTATTTACATCCATTATGGCTTGTTGTCTTCTTGTCCTAAGGTTGGAATATCATGATTATATAAAAGGCAGCCCCTTGCCCCCCCAATAATGTCAGCAGAACCAAAGTTCTGATGGCATCAGTAGGGGCGGCCAAGTTTAGAAGGTTTTTAGTGGAAGCTCTATCCACCTAATTTGGTCACTAACAAAACAAGTCATTGTTTATTACAATGGTTCTGAGAGATTACCAGACTTCTGTTTTGAGAAAGACAAATTTTTATTTTCCATCCTATACTATCTGTTATCTGTCCTTCCTGTCAGATCATTTTTTTTCCCCCCCAAGAACACCAAGACAGTTTTATAGCTGAAAACACTTTCATGCTTCTGAAATTACATGTGTACTCCAGGCAATTGGGGAGAATTTTCTTTTCTGTGGGGAAAAAAATGGCAAATGAATAATGCCATAAGAAATTAGCAATACTCATAGAAAAATCTGCTAACAAAAAATTTTCAATATGTACAATTTGATACATAGATACTCTTTCATGAGTAAGTTTTGTTTAGACAAATATCAGAACAAAGCGGAGGGGGTTTTTTATTCTACCTACCTTTGCCAAAAGCAGAGGTAGTGTCATACTCCGAGGAGATGAATGACCAAAAAAGTAAAATACGAAACTGTAGATGTTCATTTTTAAAGCGAGTTTTGCATTTATTTTAGTTGCTATGAAACCTGTGCCATAGAATTTTATAGCAAAAAATATCCCAAACCAATTGATTTGCTGTCCTTCATTTCCTTTGTCATTGCTTCATTTTGCCTTTTGGAAATGAAATTCCCTGAAGTGCTACTCTGGCAAATAGATGTAACTCAGTGAGAAGTGATCAGAAAGAGAACTATTGTATTTTCAGCTTCTGCTAGAATACGGGTCTTTGAATACGTAGCAGTTACCAGGAACTATTAGTTGTTAATTGTGCTTTCTGATTTTCATTTTATTGGAATTGTCAGTGTAGTTTGTTTGCCAAAAATAAACAACTGTTTCTGTCCTGAAATCCTGCCAACTGTAGGACTAGGTTTTAAAGCAAGAAACAATCTGTGTATTTGTCATGAACCTGCCCCTTGTTATTAGGTAAGTTATTAGACTAAGAAAGTTAACATTTTCTGGTTGAAATTCAAGGTTTTAGTCTTTTAACATGACCTTATGCATGGATGGAAATACCTAAGATTTTGAGTTTTGGTTGCTAAGTCTTATATCAAACATGCAAACATCCTTTAAATGTGGTATTTGCTGAGGCTTTTTCCTGCTTTTCAACAACTATTACTAAAAAACACATCTGCATTTTACTTTGCAGAGTTTAGTAAGAGGATGTCTAGTTAACAATTCTTTGTTCTCCAGCAGAAAAAATTATGCTTACGTTCTAGATTTCTATGTAACTTCATTTAGATTTTTTTCCAAGTCCTGAAATTGCAATCTCCACAAATTTTGGGGTTTTGCACACTTGATGGGAAAGTTTCCTGTGACTGTGCACATTGAGGACACTGCCAGCATCCTTCCATGCAAAAAAAACAAAGAGATGAAGTGTAATTCTAGAACATGGTATATTGTAGCAGAGTAAAAAAAATCAGCAGGAGTATTTTAACTCTCTCACTTTTATCGACCCTCCTATTCAATCTGAATTTTAAGCCTAGTCAAATGATTTTGCCATATGCAGGATTTTCCATTGTTATTCACTAGCCCTCTTGAAACCGCTTAATATCCTTAAGTTACTGACCTCTTCCACTTTTCTGACAAAGGTAAATTTTGCTGTCTTGAGTAGAGTCTGAGATTTTTTTCCACATAAACATATGATTTCCAGTATCATAAGACCAGACATGGACTGTTCATGTGGAGAATGTGGGTCCTGACAGATGCAAATTGGCATTTTTATCTGCAGAAAGTTTAAGTGCTGGGGATTGCGATTCAAAATATATTGGGAACTGGTAGTGCTTTTCCTGCTGCTCACACAGGCATGTACAGATCTCTAGAGTGTGTTCCATTTATCAGCATCACAAAGTGCTTTTCAGAGGCAGAATTCTCTTTGGCTGACTCTGCCTTTTCGTGTGAAGGTGTCTAAAGTTAGTAGTGTACATTTGGAAAGTTGAACAACATTTTGATTGAAACTGAGACTTGTGGTTCTAAAAACAGAAGAGTTATTTAGAACTAGTGTTAAGGAGAACTAATTTCTTCTCCCTTTTTTAAGGCAATTTTTAAATGTCTTTCCTAGGAACTAGCTAGCTGTGGATGGAATAAGAAAGAAAAACACACCCTTGCTCCAAATATTGTTGCCTTTACTAGGAGGTTTAACCAGGTAAGTAATTTGATTACTGTCATGAACAGGTACTGTTTGACAGTTGTCTTTGAGTATAAAGTTTAACGGAACCACTCATGTGAATTAAAACCTATTTTTCCAAATGAGGATTAAGATTTTTAAATGACAGCCTCTGTTTTCAATTGCTTTGTCCACATTTCACGTTGTTCCTCTAGACCATTTGTTCCTAATTATTAGTTCCTAATATGTTTTGCAGTGTTGCAACATGAGCTATTTTGTTCCTTTTTTTCTTTGTTTCACTTGCTCATTCAATTATCTTGGTGGTGTCTCACTTCTCTACCTCTTCTGGTGGTAATGCTTCAGGGCAGTTGCAGTGATACAGATGAGAATTCATGGGACCAGAACTTTTTTCTTTCCTTACCCTGTTTTCTTCCTGGAGCATTGTGAGAGTTTGCAAATATTTCATCTAATGGACTAAAAAAGTCCATTTTTTTGTAATAAATTAAAGTTATATGTGTTTACTTTATAGGTCAGTTTTTGGGTTGTACGAGAAATATTAACAGCACAGACCTTAAAAATAAGGGCAGAAATACTGAGCCACTTTGTGAAAATAGCTAAAGTAAGTGCACATTTCTTGCATTATCATTCAAAACCTTAATTCCTTCTTGTTTGTTTCTGGACTACTCCTGTGAGCCATTGTCGGGTTGCAGAGGGTAACAGTTCTATTTTAGCACATCTATTATGTTATACCACATGAATAAGATAAAGGCATGAGAACTGTTCTTTTCTACTTGGTTAGATGAAACTACCCAGTTCAATGTGACTCATCTTGTACCTCTGCCTACCAAGTTTAAAAGTGGTTTGGATTTTTGGTGGCCAGTTGTGTGTTGACAACATCAAATGCGATTGTAAATTGTTCTGGTTTCTGTCTCCCACCATTTTCAAACTTAAACTTTTATGAAAAGAAATTTCTTGCTTCTAAAATAGCTGTTGTGAGTCTTGTATTCCTGCTTGCAATATGTAGTTGCTGGTATAAAGCACTGGTGTTAAAGCTCAGTTATTTTAATGAGTTTGACCACTGCATTTTACTCTTAGCTTTAAAACAAACAAACAAAAAAATTTTAAAATATTATCTCTTCCACAACCTGTGATCATTCTGTTTTAAATGACCCTGAGTGACACAGTACTTGGATCAAAGTCCTGAGTGCTAATTTTGTATGTGTGAAATTGTGTATGTGTGTAGGTAATTAAAACAATATTTTCCATGTAGTACAAAACAATTTTTGTATTGTGCATTTTTCCAATCAATTTAATTAGCAGTTTTATACTTCTAGAAGAAAATTTATCTGTGTAAGTTACTGGCACAAAAAACCAGTCCAAGTAATAGGAGAATATTCGACTTGGAGGTCCTAGGTTGTTCTTAGAAATAAGAGTTGTGGTGTTTGGTTGCGGTTTTTTTAGCCTGCACGAGGGGGAACACTGCCCTCTTTCCTTCTCTTGCTTTTTTACTTCTCCTGCTTTTCCCTCCATAAAGTCCAGATCTTCCTTAAATGCTTCTGAGCAGTGAGTAAATGGATCACTCAAGGATGAATCCAGCCTCTTTTTAAGCTTTACAAAGAAGCTACATGACAGCTTCTATTTCTATTTCACATTTTTATTCTTGTTGTAGCAAGCATTATCATCTTGACAGCTTTATTCCAAAGTAGTGTCTGCCTGAGCTCAGTGTATTTTGAGTCATTGTCAACACACAGAGTAAATTTAAAGTACATTGAAATGGGGTATATTTTTTGTATAAAACCGATTACAAAGGCAAAAGTTGTGTTAATTCTGAGAGGATTGTCAGCATCGTTGTGCAATGTTTTTGCTTGATTAAATCTTTAATTTCCAAAATAACATGAATTTTCAAGATCAATGCATCAAATACTCTTTTCCTATTTTCTGTTCCTGAGGGAACAGCCCTAGAAAATAACAAATTTAAATCAAGTACAGTTTGTATTCTCTAAACTGAAATGCCTATTATATTGATGGGTATACTTGTAAAATTGGCAACTTTTAAAGTGGTCTTAAGAATCTTGCACGTGGCAGCATTGGATAATATTGTTACCTACAGTCACAGATGAAAACTTTGTATTTTATTAATGAAAAAATCATGGTTTATTAATGCAACTTTGATATTCATTTATCCTGCTTCCATTTTCAGTGTGCTCAAAGCTATTATTCCCTTTTTTCAGAAGCTTCTGGAACTGAATAATCTTCATTCTCTTATGTCTGTGGTGTCAGCACTGCAAAGCGCACCTATCTTCAGGCTGACCAAAACTTGGGCAGTAAGTGTTGGTTGCCTTGACCATTGTCCCTTCTGCCTTGTTTGAATTCTGAGTTTCTTTGGAATTTGTCATATTGTAAACTGTGTAGGAAGATGCTTTTGTGTTTTTGTGGTACTGTGGTAGCAGGAGTAGTGGCCTGTTACATGTTTTGTGAAAAGTAGATTTTTGGCTGCATATTTGTAAACAATCTATTTTCCTGTAAATTTCCTGTTTTCCTGTGTGTTCTAGAAGCCACTGGTTATATGCTCAAGAAGACTTCTGTTGATAAGTAATTTTAGAGCACCCTTGTACAGAATGTGTATTAGTGTCCCCTTATCCAAAATGTAGTGTATCATTTAATACATTACCTAAAAGGAAGGAAAAAGCTGTGTTACAAATATAGAAGCATTAATTTTGTGATTATTGTATGATGCATTTCAATTTTTATTTATTTTAGACATTAAAAGCATTGATAATTCTGTTTTCAGAAACTTTGTCCCTAGAAGGCAGAATTTCATAGCAAAACTTAAAGTAAATTTAAATATTTCTTTAAAGAGGAATACACAGTTATAGGTTATTTCTACTGTATATAATATTTAACTATCAAAGGTTTGGGTAATTCTCATCAATTAAGTGTTCTACACACCATGGATCACGTTGGCTGTTCAGAGCTTATAAATAAAGATGGCTATACTTAAGTCTTAGATAAGTTTATCAAGCTTTTTAAATGCTTGCAACTATTTTATGATTTGATTGCTCAGAATAAAGTTATAGTCTAATAAAAAAGTAAGTGCCTGATGTTTTGAGCAGCTTGTTGAAGCTGGAACTTAAATAGGGAAAATTGCTCATGTATGAAATTAAGTGACTAATTTGACTTAGACCTAAAGAGGTGCCAGGCTCTTTGTAGGCACAGTAGTTCAAAAATACAATACATTGCAGTGGCAGGGCCTCTAGCAATTCTCAGTGCTGATTAAAAGAAAACAGCAAAATTATTCTGATATATTCATTTTTATCCTTTTTATGTTATTTTTTTATTGACAGCGAGACTTAAAAGCTAAGTAGTACAAGAACTGGAATTTTCCAGAGGAAAAGGTATATGAAGGAATGTGCTATGGAGCAGCTGTCTGTTGTCAGAAAGGACACATGCAAGAAGCCAGAGTACAGTGCCATAATTCTCCACTCACTCCAACTCAGTTGGCTTTTGAAACTATCTTAAAAATATTGCTGGCGTTTCTTAAACCAGCTGAAACAGGGAATGTGTTTTTATAGCTATAGTTGCATATTTTATGTTTACTTTTCAGCCTTCTGTCACTAGGATTTTTTCATTCCTAAATGTTTTTCTAGTTGTCTGTAATAAGTCTAAGAAATAGAAAACATGGATTTAATATCACAATGGTTTACTTCCCATATACTTTCTTCCAAGTAGTTTTGTCATACCTTTGATAAGGTACTGTTGAAATGGCACAATTTGCATTTATTTAGAGCATTTTCCATTGCTGTTTGTACTTTTAAATTCAGAGGATTTTTAGCAACTGTGCTAGGTTATGAGAACATTGGTGAGTGTATTATAACATGCTTTTTCTCTAGAAGTTTAATATTGCTGAGGTTATTCAAAACTCATGTAGTGATACGAGAATCCTTGACAAATTAGTCAGAAACAATGGTCATATTTTTTCATAGCTTAAGACTTCTGCTGAATTGTCTTTTTTCTTAACAGCATGTTTTCAAACATTGTGCTGCTTTGGGTGATGATGATAAAGTTAATCATAACTAGACTATGCTTTCCTTTACTCTGGGCAATTCAACAAGTTATTGATTGTTGGGTTTGTGTGGATTTGTCTGTGAAAATTTTATGATCTCCATTTTCTCTGTAGCTTTTGAATCGGAAAGACAAGACCACCTTTGAGAAGTTAGACTATTTACTGTCTAAAGAAGATAATTATAAAAGGACACGAGAGTACATCAGAAGCTTAAAAATGGTTCCTACGATTCCATATTTAGGTGAGTGTGAACAATTACCTTATTTATCTATAGCTCATTGACAGACAAGTGCTAATGTACCATGTTGTGCACCTGAAGAACACTGTATGTAGAAGATACAGTTCACTCCATTTTGTATTTAGAAAAATTAGGTCAGATTGAGATTTTTAGGCTGTACATGCTTTTGGAAGGAGTTTTTCTCTCAGGTGCTGAATAAGTCAATGCAAAGGCACATTAAAAGGGAGACCTACAGTTAAAATGCTGTCCGGTCTTGATATTGTCTCCTTTTCTTTTGTGACATGCACCAAGTAGCCATTTGATGAATTGGTTTTTTGCTCAGTATTTCACCTGGGAATATTTCTGCACAAAGGTTATTGTTAATAAAAGTAGTCCAGTATAATGAACTATTTTCTGGCTTTATTAGTGATTTAGTAAGACGCTAAACTGCAGGTAAAAAGCATGAATGTTTTTAAATTGCTGACCCTGGGTAACAAGAGCTCAAGAATTCTGCTTAGCCTTCCTGGGCCAGAATTGCTGTCTCTGTATTAGTAACCCCCAATGCCTCAATAGATTTATCTTCTGTGAACACTTGCACTCTCACTTTAAACACATGTAAACTTGCATGCACAGCACCCAGCTGGCAGGATTTCCTCAGCTTTCTCCAATACCACAGCATTTTGCTTGAATTGAACACGGTATTTTTTACCTTCACTAGATGAACCCTACCTTGTTCCTTACGCAGCTTGAGGCTACTCCTGACATTATGGACTTCAGTCACTAACTGTTGCCTTCACTGTAAATCTTCAGTTACCTCTCTTCCAAAAGGAAGAGTCCTTGGATTACTTGATAATGCCTGGTACAGATGCCACTTGGCATCCTTGACAACTTGCCTGGGCAGCATGTCAGTCCTGTATCCTTTTTTAGGGGAAGAGGGTGCACATGGAGTGCACTGCCTGCAAAATTAAAGATAGAAATGCAGGATAGATTTTATGCACTTAGCTTCGGGAAGCTTTTTGTGCTCTACTTAATAATTTCTAACATTCTGTTACCTCAAAGTTTAGTAGCAATCATGAACTGTTTATTGTAATGCTAAGATTATGCCTTTGTTGGCACTGATTTGCTCTTTTTGTTTTATATGGAAAGTCAGGATTCTTTTTTCCCCTTGTATGTAACACTGTAGATTTTCATCTTCTGTTTTACTGTTCAAGCAGTTTGTCTCATAAGTACTTCTGTAATTCCTGTCAGTCTGCCCTTCTCTTTGCTCCTCTCAATTAGCTAATATCATTAGCAGATTTTTGTTCCACTGTTCGTTCCCATTTTCAGATCACTGGCGAATAGGTCGGGCAGCATGGGTCCCAGTACAACTTGCTGTGGAAAACAATCAGCACTGCTTATCTAAAATACTTCTTATTTAATAAATTTGATGGCCATTCCTAATGGCCATACTTTTAAAACTGTGTTGGAAACTTGGTATGAGTTACTGAAATTGCTTTGAAAATTATTTCAGGTTTGAATGAATATTTAGCTTAGCAAAAGAAAATATTCAATTGAGACTTGTTTCAGTGAATAAATGTCTTCTGAAGGAAGACAGCATTACTTACAGAACAGCTTCTTTATTCTGTTTAAATGAACAAGTAGACTAATAGCTGATTTTAGGAGTAACTACTGAATATAAAACAATTGAATGAGAGTGACGAGGTGTGAAGATTTGCAGAGTTCATGGGAATCCTGTTTTGTGCTATACAGCCCCTTGTCTCACTGCAAGAAACTTACTTAGTTGCTAGAGAATGGGAAGCATGAGATTGTTTGAAATGAGCTGGAGAATGTACTGGGAAATTAAAACTGCCGCTTAAGTTTTCCAGGTACTCTGGTTTATAGAATTGGCTCACAGCCTTGTGTAAGAAGTGTTTTATACTATCCAGTTATTGTGCCATCACTCCAAGCCACCTCTATACAAGATTTAAAATATTTCTGAAATGAGCTTAAGTGTTACAAGCCTAATAAAATACTTCGGTAATGAAAGTGAAAGGAAAAAATCGGCATGTTACTGAGTTACAGGGTTGAATCTGAAATTCCTGCTGGTTTCCAGCCAGTCTCTGTGAGACTTTGAATCCTCCTGCATATGTTGTGTCTGGGGTTTCATACATGAGAGACCCTCTCCCTGCTGGATTGCAAAGACTAGGCAGTGTTGCTGTTCTTGCAAAGTAAAGCTTTCCCTGCATTCTAAGAGATGCAGTTGGACATTTTGTGTAACCAGATGAATGCCAGGAGACAACTACTGGTATGTTTCCAACCAAGCTATAATATGAGAGGCTAATATATTCCTTACTATGTTTAAAAGTTAAAACATCCAGCAGTTGTTTTGTTTTCAGACAGGTCTTTCAATTTTAGAGAGAGAAAGAAAGAAGGAAAAAAACAAATCATGAGATTGGCAAGGCTGTGATGTGGACTGTTGGAAGCATTTAGCCACAGTGTGATTTAGGAAAAAATAGCAGTCACATTGTTTTGAAAATTCATGGGTGTAATTGTAGCTACAGCTTTTTCTTGTCTTGGTGATATTTTAGGTTGTCTCTGTATGCTGTAGAACAAAGAAATAGGGGTATGATCTTATAATCTATAGATTTGTTGCACTGTTTGCTTTTTTTCTCCTTGGACTATAACAGTGGGGCTAAATCTGAAAACTTTGAATGATAATAGAACAGTTTCAGGAAGGAATTCTTTGGAAATGTGTATACAAAAGAATAACTAGTTGTCTTCTGAAGTAATATCAATCTTGTGACAGCCTTTTGTCTAAATGCTGTAAGTGAAGCCCCACTATTTCATTCCATACATAGATAATGTATTAGTTTGACAGCATTTTCTTTACTCTTCTGAAAAAGGTAGACATATTTCAAAAATTTAGAAGAGCAACCTCTATTTCTAGGAGTTTGCTGTTGCAGGACTATTCCTATGGCACTTCTTGAAATGGAGGTTTACAGGAGAATTGAAGTTGTTAGAAATCTTGTCCATAGTGCTGCATTTCTCTCTTGTATAAGCTCACCTAAGGTGCTTTTGCTAATGATAGGAAAGTGTATTGTATGGGATTTTTAGACTGCAATGTTGTCAAAGATGTACATTTGGGGAGCGATGAAATCATATAATTGAAACCTTTGGAAATAATTAGGGAAACAGCTAAAACTAAGGCCTTTCACAGTTTATAGTAATGTCATCTACTATAGTAGGTGGACAGCGCAAACTGAATTCTGTTGTGTGAATTTTTAAAAAAATAAGCATAGTGAAATTTTGCAAATCTGTGATTCTACCAATATACTTGCTAATAACTTCACAGTATAAGTTCCAAATTTCTAATGTTTAATTGTTTTTGATGTGCCAGGCTCCGTGTTTAAAATTATTTAATGCAAATATTGTGTAAAAAATGATTAAGTTCTGTTCTCAGATGTGGTATCTCCAGGTAATGATGAATAGACTTCTGTGCATTATCTTTTTTAATTACATGGATGACTATCTAGGTAAATCACTCACCTTTTAGGTATAAAGGTTAAGAAATATGACTGTCAACTTGGACATGGGTTTAAAGCCTATTATGAGTGTATACCATGAAGATGTATCTGCAGCCATATCTCCAGCTACAGAAGAGCAACAGTAATAGCTTTTCTAGGGAATGCCTCATTCTTGTGATCTGCACAATGGATACCTGAAGTTCTCTGCATTCTTTCCTCAAGTCAAGCATGAAGTAGGCCTAATGTTGTAGAGCACTGCAGCCGGGCTTTAGGGCCATTGAATATGCTTAGGTGCATTTAATATTTCTTATCTAAAACTTAAATCTTTTCCAGAATTCAGTAGACAAACCCGTGGAAGGTAAAGCTTGAATACCATTTGAAAATTTCGGGCATTCATTTCATATAACCTACAGAAAGTTGTTCCTCCTTGGGCTGCGTGGAAATTTGGTATTTTTCTCAGCTGAAAATTGTTTTGGTTTTTATGTTGCGATATTTAAACACTTCACACATGTTTGTGTGAATCAGAGGTGGACTGATGTGAAGTAATGTGAACTACAACAGGATGAAATCTGAACATGTCAACATTTGTTACTTTATTAAGGGATTACAATATTACAGGGGTAATCTAATATATTAAAAACCCTACTTTCAGTTATATACAACACATGCTACATCACACATCATACTGTGGTAAAGATGTGATGAGGTAATAAGGGAAAAGTATGCAAACACACACAAACGCTCAGTGTCTTACAGGCTGACCAAAAAATATGTTGAACTTCTGGAGGCTTTTACTCTGCCTCTTTTATGCATTTTTTAACTTGTATTTTTTGTAGTAGTTGCTGTTTTGTAATGGGTGTGTTAACAATCTGTTATAGAAACCTATCTCAGAAGAATATTAGAATTATGCCAGTCTGTATTTCTTAAGTGTGACTGACCTCTAAATATAAATTGAGTAAATCTATTTAATAATTTGACAGTAATGTTGTAATTGTGAAATATGTTAAAAATAACTTCTCTTGGCTACTGATAAGTTCTCTATATAATTTTTATCTAAAGGCTAAGGATATTAAATAGCTTATAAATTGGTATCCATCATTTGCCTGCAAAGTTGGATAGACCCTTTAATTTATATCCAGCCATTTCTGATTACAGAGGCTACACAGCAGGTAATCACTGAAGTCAGGTACAAAATACTGTAACAGTTGCATTGCGTAGTATAATATGTTGTCTATATAGCACATAATACCTGTTATAAATCTGGATTACTTTCCATATGCAAGTAACTACTTCATTTTGGTGAGAAAAATCATTTGTGTTTTTAATCTAAAATATTTGAATTAATGGTGAATTTTTATAGGAGCAGATTATTTAAATGCTCTTAGTGAAGGGAAAAGGCCAGATTTATCAGGACAGTAACGGTGTGAGTATCTGCTCTCAAAACAGAATTATATACTGCTAATTTTATTCATGGTAGTTAACAAAGATTACATAATCATCACACTAATGTACATATACCAGCTACATAGTTCAAAGGATATGATTCCTGTGTCAAATGATTGCTTATAATAACAATAATAAAACTCTTGCTGTACAGTCTGTAATATTTCCTGTATTTGAGAATATTTATACATAACATACAAAAATACTTAAATGTGGTGGCAATATTTTTATCATCCATACTTAATTTACAGGGAGTAAAAACCAGGCAGTTTATCTACAGTTTTCATCTAAACTGTGAGTTTTAATAGTACCAAGAGGTGTTCTGAATGTTATTACAGTTCCTTTTTTTTCTTCAGCTCTCTTTCCTGGGATGATCCTTGAAAATATAATATACAAGCCCTCATATCTTATCAATAAATGTACAGTATCTTACATTCCTCATTTCTGAAAAGGTAATTTCAGGTAATAACATCATAGCTTTATGTGATTTTTAGAACAATAAAGCAAACCAAGAGAAGAGTTATTTCAGTGAAATGTGTTAGGGTTAGGTCTTATCATCATAACAACTTTCTTTAGTGAATATGATCCTCCCCGGAATTCAGCCCAGTAAACACCATCCTGATATCGACTGCGGTAGTGTCCTCCACGATACCAGACTCCATTGAGATTTGAGTGAGCACATGCATTGTACCACCATCCTCCCTTCTGGTAATGAGCACAGTTACCTGCAAAAGAAAGCTCCAGTTCAGTCTGAGAAATAAATGAAAAATCTTAAAGCAAGCAAGCTATGTACAAAACCTTTAAAACTGGTTGTTTTGGGTTTGTTTTTTTGGTTTTTTTTTTGGTTTTTTTTTTTTTAGTAACTATATGTTTAACACGTAGATATCCTGTGGTACAATGTGAACTTAGGCTTCTTCAGGAACCAACTAAGTAGTTAGGTTCTACAGATAGAATCCTTCTTGTTACTCTCTCTTGCTTGAAAATCAGTGTATTTTACTGTCTCAAAAAACCCTCCATAGCATATTTTACAGACCCTTTTCTAGTGTAAATGACTTTCAGTTTTGGTGTTTGTGTAACAGTTTGTACTTCATAAGGTACTAATTGACAAATCCCTTTTTAATTGCAATTTTTTTTTGTATGTATGACTAAGTATTTTTCCTTTTTCAAAAAAAGATATAAAAAAGGGGGGGAAATGTAAATGCAAAAAAGGCAAGGCAGCTGAGAGGGACCTCCTACCTGTATATACGTCGTGATCCCTGTCTAGCGTGGTGAACTGTTTGCCGTTGTGCCAAGTGAAGGAATCTCCCGCGTTGCCGTTGTAGCGTCCCAGTCTCAGCTTGTAGTACTCACTCTCAGGCTCCAGTCTGAAGCTGGCATACTCAGCGAATACTTTTCGACCTGACCAGTCTTCCATTGTTATGAGCAGTTTGTAGTTGCCTTGATTTGTTAACCAATAAATGTTTTCTAATCCAAGCCAGTATTCTCCATCTATATTACCAAATCCTTGCTGTAAAGGAAGCAAGAGAAGCATGTTAATATCCTGCATCTGTGTCAGTGGTAAATATGAGTGTATTCTTAAGTAGAAAACTGCAGTAACTTATTTTATAGAGACTTCCTCTTCTGTAAGGGTAAACACACAACTTCTTTTTCAAGTAGGCTCTTGGCCAGACTCTAAAGTCACCCTTTAAATTTACTTCACCAATAAGTTTTAGAGGGTGGAAAACATTAATTGGCTCTCTTGTCCTAACCTTGTATGTCTCCCAGTTCCTGAAAAAGTTGACAGAGCCATCCAGACGTCTCTGAATGACGGTCCAGCCACCGGGGTCATGCCGTTGATCACACCAGACCTGCATCAGCTGGTTTGTGTTTTCTGGTTTTACAAGATAGATGGAGCTTGTGTCATGGCCGTCTTCTAATGCTTGTAGACAGTCTCTCCAGGGCCCTGTGTCAAAACAGAAGGGCTCTGCATCAAACTGCCGTTGAGCATATCTTTAATGCAGGGCAGTATTTGAATTGGTAGCTTTTTATAGTAGATTGGTTTCACTGAATAGCATATTTGTTTTTCCTCTTATTGAAGGATGAGTATCCACCAAGTGTTTTCAGACATATTCACTTATTGTAACTTTATTTTTGGAACATTTCACAATGAATTACTGCTAAACGTAGATTTTAAAAAAAATTTTTTTTTAAGGCAGCTGTATTGGTACTTTTACCATCGATTATATCTTCAAAGAAACTAAATATGAATGATTCCATAGATCGGTAAGAATTTCCTTCAGAAAACAAAACTGTAAGTTTGACCTTTATTCTGTCTTTGAGAAATTCAGCTTTTTAGATCTCCAAAAATGTCACTGGCACAGACATTAACAGTGGAAGCAACAACATAAATTCAGACTCTAGGTCTTACTGCTGCCTTAATAAATTACAGTGTAACATAGAAATTAAGATTTTTATTTTTTAACATGGAGTGTTTGTGAGAGAAACGTTATATAAATGAGAAGACTCTTAAAATACTTCGCATTCACAGAAATTGCAGTTAACACAGTCTTGTTTTCAGAAGGAGAATGCATTTTTTCCTTCAGTTCAGTAGAGTCCATAAAGAGCTTATGTTTTTTAAAGTATCTTATATTCCTCATTTTTTAAGACATTTTCTCCAATGGTAAGATAGATTCCATTTTAATTAGTCTGAGAAATTCAGATATAAATGATTTAGCATCTGTGTTGGTATCTGCAGATAGACTCCCCCAGCTGCTTTGCTTCCTGAGCAGAAGAGTGAAGCCAGAAAGAATCCTCAGGATTAGGGATTAGAGCCCCTGGATTGATTCTCCCCACCGAAGGAGTAAGGCTTGTCAGATCTTCTCATTAGGAGTCTCACTGAAAAATATACTGCTATCAAGAGTAATTTCTGTTTTAAATTTTTTCAGTCCTATGCTTTTTCATAATTCACTGTCCAACACTAGTAATGGTACTCAGCAAATGAGGCAGAAATAAAATAGTTTTATAGAAATGATCTAAGTGTTTTGGAGATTGAGGGTTTTTTTGGTCTTTTTAACTCTTAATCAGCAAGTCAGTGTACAAAGAGGCAATCCAAGTCTTTGTTCTGTGACCAACGAATGCTGTGTTCTTGTTGCCTCAGTCATAATCAGAGACTGTACCTGGAGTTGTGCTTCTAAGCCACTTCTCCATTTCTTTTGTGGCTGTTTAGATTTCTGGCAGTTAAGATGTAGATGCTGTGTTCTGTCACACAGTTGCATGGTTCATTACAAGAGGTGGGAAGAAAATGTTAATGAGTACTAATAATTTAAATTGCTCTGGTTTATTTTATCACAGTGTGTATGTAGTGGCACTTACTAAAAATAAAAAAGAAAGTCATTATTGAAGAAACTCCTAAAATAGTCAAAGAGCTTTGATCTTCGTAAAAATATATAGCAGTGTGCAGTATAGTATTTACACCATTCTAATCTTGCAGTTTCTTTTACAGGACATGGCAGCAGTGCTCTACTGCGCACAATTCTTTTTTCTGAAAGATTTAAGATGAACTTTTAGAAGTATGTCAAAGTAGAATTTGCCACTACTTTTTCATGATAAGTGTTTTTTTGTCAGATAGTAACTTTTCAAAATTTTGACTAAGGTATTTTCCTTTGAGAAAGCGAGAACACCCTGACTTTAAGGTAGGTAGTTTTGATAAAATCATCTCTAGGGAGTCGTAGAATCACAGAAAGGCTTGGGTTGGAAGGGGTCTTAAAGCTCATCTCATTCCACGTCCTTTCCACAGGCATGGACATCTTCTGCTAGACAAGGTTGCTCCAAGCCCCATCCAGCCTGGTCTTGGACACTTCCAGGAACAGGGCACCCGCCAAAAAAAACCAACAAAAAAACCACAACCAGAAAACAAACAGTGTGGACAAAGTTAATAGTAAAGCTACTGAGAATAGTAAGACCGTAGTTAAGACTGTGATAAAGAGAGAATATTGGTCTACTACTTTTTGAGAAAGGAAGGGTGTCAGCAGATTAATAGACAACATTCATTATTTTTCCGGTACTTTGCTTTGGTTTTCATTGCGCAGGTTGGCTGCGATCAGGTGATTAGTATAGCCAGGAGCTTTGGCTAACGGTGAGAACTCAGCACACAGTATGGAAAGGACTGGATAAAATATGGGTGGATTTTTTCCAGTGGCTGAGCAGTTGTGGTGGTGGGTTTTGTGTGGTTTGTAGGATGTTGCTTGTGGGTGTCTTTTTGTGGGTTTTTTCTAGTTCCCTCCAGACACCTGACTAAAGCATCTTTTATGGCATTAATTGTATGGAAGGGTTTTGTTTGAGATGTGCTTTGTGAATGGAGAACATTCTGGAGGATGAGGAAAAGGTATTAAATGTTTCTTGACTGAAAAGAAATGTGAGAGGGGAAGGAGGATACCCTGGAAATAAAAGCTTAATTAGCTTAACTTCAGTTGTTGGAAACTTGCTTGAACAAATAAAAAGCTGCAAGTGAGAAAATGAGACAATATTATAATCAACTTGTGCAGAAGAAACACAAAACTTCTTTTTCTGATAAGTTATGTAATCCAGGGAGAAGTAGCAGATGTCAAATCTTATCTTAGAATTGTGGACTGCCAAAGGGACCTCTGGAGATCAATGTGAAAAATTGCTGGATAACCAGCACTTCCTCAGGTGAAGATCTGGGAGTTCTACAAGGTTGCAAACTGGTTCCAAATTAGCATTTTACTTTCCAAAAGCAGGAAAATGTATGAGGATAAATCAGCAAAAGTACTGTGCACCTGAAGCAGCTTTTCTGTTCTACTGTTTGATAGTGAATCCTCAGCTCCAGTTTAAGGACTTGAAAGCACAAGGAGGGTTGCACCAATTAACAAGTTTTCAAAGAGTGTAAGGGAATGAAGGGGAAAGGTATTTCACTTCCAGAAAGATAGGGGAATACTGTTCAAAGCTTGAACCTGCTTTGGGATTGAAGTAAAAATGTAATTATTAAAGAGGCCATAGTGTATTGCTCCAAAGGAGTTTTAGTAGACCTGATTTTCTTCTAAGAATTTTTCCTTATATAATATATCAGAATTGTGTTATTTCTGGCAGAGGTTCTGCATGCCACAATGCAGGCTTTGGTGAGCTCATCTTTGGCAATTCTGTGAAAATGCTGCTTTGTAGCAAAATGTTTTAGAGTCTTAAAGACTTAAGAGAGTCAGTGCTTTTTACTGAGAGACCTTGCTCAGGTTTTTTTTCATTGTGAGTATTTCCATGGAGAAACAAGCTGGGGGTCGTTTGGTTTGGTGTGGTTTTTAACATGTGGCAGTTGCATTATTTGATAATCCTAAAACGTTTGTTGATGTCCTTTGGAGTATGTTGCTAATAGCCATGAAATAACTGAGTGCAGTTCCCCTGCATTACTCTATTTCAGTTAGCTCTGAGTTCAGAGATCTGTGAGTCCCTGTCTTTTTTCTGAAGAAGGTATGTGTTTTCCACACAGTGAAGAGCAGACTTTTTTTGTATGGAACATGTACCTGAACTGTTTTGGATATGTTTTTTTTTTCAAATGTGGGACCATAAGTGAAACTGAATTCTTTACCTGTTACTTTTGATACCACATAGATAGTTGATCTCTAATGTGATTTCACATAATCTAATCTTGCTTGTGGCAGAACTCCTAAAACTCTTAAAAAGATCAGTATAATATCCCTTACTATTGCACCACTTGCTTCCTTTTGCTCCTGTCTGGAGCACAAGTGCCCCATGTAAGATACACAGCAGATATGTATTCCTTTTTTAATTACACAAGCACATTATCATATGCTAGATCAACAAATTTGTAATAACTTCATAAATGTTTACACAGTGCCAAACTCCTCCAGATGTCATGAATTGTAGCAGTTCAGTCTTGAGCAAAGATAAATAAAATTTAGGTGACTGGATTAGTAAGATTTTTCTGAAAGTCCTTTATCTCATACATGTAATAAAAATGATGGGTTTGTCTTGGCAAAGTAACATGAGAAAAATCTATGGGGCTGGTGCCTCTGAATCTTAGACATTCACAGTTCATTTTTTTGCTTTCTTTCTGTGTTTGTACTACAGCATGTACGTAAAATTCGCTAGCTAAATAAATTCTGACTGCATTTTTGATATTACAATTAAAATGTTGCCCACTGCATATTAGCATAAACTGATGTAAATGTATCAATAATATTACTTACCAGATGGTTTATCAGTTGAAGTTGGAATACTAGTAACTGCAGGCATGGTTGGTAAGGTAGGTGGCAGAACCTTTAAGTTCTGATCACTTTGAATCTCATTAGTAGATATCTGGTTATTAATGCGATTGTAAGTAGGAGGCTGGTACACTTTAATTGGTGGTTGTGGAGTTTGTGGCAGTGGCTTTATGGATGGCATTCTTTGACAGTGTTCTTCCAGCTGGGCAATTATTATTGTCTGGTTATTGGCAATTGACATCAAATGTTGATACTTGTGCTCTAAGTCTTTGTATTTGTTTGCAAGCTGCAACATATCTGCAGTTTGGTTCAAAATCTTATTTTCAAGCTGCGAAAGTTCTAAGGCATTATCACGTTTTCGGATAATTTCATGTAATAGCTGCATGTAGAGTTGTGTGACACGAGAATTCATATTTCTGCTCTCTTTTCTTAAGAGTTTAACTTCGTTAACAATTCCACCATCCACCTCTACCAGTTGCTGGAGAGTTTCTATTTGTCTTTTTTGTTTAAGAAGTTCATTGTTAAGTAACTGTAATTCTTGTTTATTTACCCTGTTTTCAAGCAAAACTTCAGGCTCCTTAGAATTAACACAAATGGCACCTGTCACTCTCTGCTGAGGTACAATAAAGGTGTAAGTGCATTTGTCCTGTGTGTCACTGGAACGCTTATATCTGTTCATATAAATGAATTCTTGATCTTTTTCCTTGTCATTGTCTTCAACTTCCTGTGTTTCACTTGTAGTAACTCCCACAACAGTTACTAGCATTAAACAGATGAGTCTTGTTGTCATCATGATCTTCTAGTTCTGGTCAAATATTCTTCTGCAAAGAACTTCCTAAAATCTGTTTTAAAATAAATTTAACAGTAAGTAAGGAATAGGAAATCAGTGTGGATTTACAAATCATAATCTCTTCTAAAACTTCTAAAATAGTACATAGTAACTATGTGTACAAATGAGGTATTTTTCTTGTCCAGCATCAACTTCTGTTGACTAAAGTGGACATCATGGGGAGTAGTTGTATCTTTCTATGGTCAGAACTGTAGTTACTAGTTGCTAGTTCATCTAAAGCCTGCCAAGAACCATAAGAAAGTAAGCAATAAATACAAGGATTTGAAGAGTCCTTTCTTCCAGGCAAGTACCACAAAAGTTTCCAAGATTGGTGTTTTCATATAAATATTAATTACACTTTCCATTTCTTACAGTTACAAATACAACCTTTAAATGTAAACAGAATGTAAGTTAATATGCGTATTAATGCTACTAAAAGTTCTAAAAATATCAAATAATTAATTTGCAGTATTTTATAACTGCACATATATTGCAAGAGATGCAAGAGCTTAGGTGACATGTAACAATGTTACTTTACTCAGCAGTATTGAAAGTATCCATTGCTTAAAAAAAAAAGGAAAAAACTTATTTTACATTAGTCCTTAATAACTGTAAGTTTAAAACTCTACTACTCAGATATTATAGGCAGTAAAATCTGTTATTTTTCCAGACTAGTAGAATTTACAGCTGAAACATTTACTGTGACTCTCACTGGAGACACTGTCTCTACACTCAGCCTTGTCATCTCACTTCAGAATTGCTTCTTGAAAGGGGAAAAATAGCTGCATTACGTGTATGGTGGACAGTGATGATGCACAGGGATCTAAATCAGCTGCTACTGTCTGCAGGCATACTGCAACAGTTCCCCTTTGGTGAAACTACCCTAACTTAGTTCTCCACACAGATTCATTTTCAAGGTGGAAAGCTGAGGCCTCCACAATCTTTTAAAAAAGAAGTCAATACCAGAACTTTGTAGGCAACAGTAGACTTGGAAACATGGGCTTAGCATTGTCACTGCTGCCAGAAATACCCATTTCACAAACCACTCTCTGATCAGCCACTTGAACAGCACTTTGATGTCATGTATTTCTAAAGCATTTTTGTTGTTGAATTTTAATATTCATGTGTATAAGCAACCTAGTTTTCTTAAATAAAATGAATGAAAAATGCAGTGTGGAGTTTTTTCAGTGTATAAAAAGACTGATACTTTTTAACCAAGGTGGTGTTGCCGTCCTGTTTTTCTTTGCTTGTAAAGCATTTCACTGGGAACAACCATTCAGTATTTAAATATCTATCACCTTACATCTTTAGTACCATAAATTTTTTTAAATTACATGAAAGTAACAGCTGTGAGAAACTGGAGTGAGTCCAGCTGAGCACACCCAGCATGGATAGCTGGAGGCTGGCAGACATGGTGTATGAAGAGTAGCAGGAAGAGCGAGGTTTGTGTAGTCTCCAGAAGAGAAGGTAAAAACAGAAATCTTACTGCTCTCTTCAACTACTTAATGGGTGTTCGTAAAGAAGATGAATTTCTTTTTGGAAGTGCACAGTGAAAGTATATGGTGGATACAAATTACCGCAGGAAAAAATTGGGTTTTATTAGAAAAATGAGCTTCACTGTGAGGGTGACTGAGGACTGAAGCAGTCACTCAAATAGGTGGTAGAATCTCCATTCCTGGAAATACATGAATTTTTGATTTAGGTAAAGCTATGAGCAGTCTGATGTAATGTTGAAACTAGACTTGCTTTGTATGACAAAGATAAGGTCCTATCCAATCTAAACTGTTTTATGATTCTAGGCAGCTGCTGACTTTTAGGACATTTTTTTTTTTAATTTCAAGCTAATAATGGATATGCATCCTTAATTATTCATACTGAGAAGAGATATGGTTGTCATTCGTATTTTACTGTTTTTGTGAAATAAACCATAGATGTTTCTATAAAAGATTCTAACAAAGTGACCAGGACTTGATCCTTCTTAAAATTTTTGGATATATCCTTTTGCCTCAGTTTCCTATTTGGAATAAACTCATTTTCATTTTGCAAGCAGAAAAGAATTGTGCTGTACAGAACTTTTCAAAAATCTTGAAAACATGTCAGATGAAAATCTGGAGTTTGACATGGTTTCTGTAAGTAAAGCAATGCTATTTGGAGCCCTGGAAAATAGGCAATATAAATTCACCCCAGACAGCTTTAACTTGCATAATCAGCATTTGCACAGCAGGTCACACTTGGAAAACCTGGCAGTTTTCCAAGCCTCATGTTCCTGCACAGATGACTGGTTTTGCAAATGTCTCTTGCATATAGGTGTAAAATAGTTTTATTTCACTGTTGGAATTTTAATATCCTTTTTTCCCCCCTCTAAACCTGTACTTATTGTGACCACTGAAAAGAAACTAATTTTTTCCTCAGAGTTAACTTCTGTTACAGCTCAGATGTTACAGTATCTCATACCTTTAATTGAGCATGGCTTTGGGGTTCCCATACTTTTCTGAGCTGAAGAAAGGGCAACATCTAACAGATTTTTCCTCCCAATTTTTTTTAAGAACTATGTAAGAAAATAATGGGACAGAGTTCATCAGCCTCATTATAACATATCATCTTAATGATCATCTAGTCCCACTGCCTGACCATGTGGGTGACCCCTCTCTAGGAAGCCTATTCTAGGGTTTGACCACTGGTTGCAGATGGCAGGCCACCAGTGAATGACAGCATGATTAGACTGTGCTGAAATGTTTCTCTGTCATGATCTTGCCTTCATGTCACCTTTTCTAAGATGTTCTTACAAGAAAAATCAGTGGAAGGGAAATGACATTGGTAAGAGAATGCCCCAGTACAAACAGAAATAAGAACCATACTGTCATCAGCTGTTCTCCTTCTTGCAGTCTGTTTAAGAAAATTTCCTAAGTCTCTTATTGTCTGTATTTGTTTGGTTAAAAAAAAAAAGTGTTTAGAATGAGGCCTATTTGTTGCATATTGTGAAGGACTACATGAATAAATGGCATTCCTTCCTTTCTGCAGTTGGATTAAAATGAAGTTCACAACATGGTCATTTGAACAACTCTCAATGATTAATCTTCCAGGGACAAAAAAGCTTCCTGGAATGGAAGAGTTAGGGAGGGAAGCCAGAGAAACAATTTTAAGGAAGGATTTAATGCTTTTTTAATACCTTCCTCTTTGAGTAGCAGAACATCAGATTCTTAGGACATTAGAATTCCTTTCCAGGTGAGAGGAGGATTGTATCTGATGTCTAGGACATCAGCTTTCAGTTTTGTCCTGTGCCCAGTAATTGCTGATGCTCCTTGTACTTGACTGCTGCCATTGCTTGCTGATCACTCAGTTCTTCCAGTTTCTCTGGCTCCCTTCCTGTTGCCCTCTGCCAGCAGCTCTTCTGCAGTGGACTGGGAAGAAACTATCTTACTAGGGCCATATTTGTTCCCAGTGCAAAATTCCACTTAGGCAGCTGTAAACTTTTCAACTTAAAAGCACGCTTGCAGGTCTGGGGTAAATTTTCTTAATTACTGGACAACAGGTGTGTCTGTCTCTTATCCTTATGCATACTGACAAAACTTTAACATACAAGCATACCAACAAAACACAGGTGAATGAAGCACACTTAAAAAGAAATTATTTTGATTAAACATCAAATGGAGCTTGTAATCAGACTGATTTCATTATTTCATTTCTAGATTCTAGCCGTTCAAGACACGTACTCATAAAAGCACTTTTCATGGCAATTGAGTTGAGACAAACTTGCCGTAGTGCACATACACCAAACCCCAGTTTTGTGTATGTCTGCTCTACTTGGCAGTATATTTTACTTTTTATTCAGGCAAAATGCTTTTTTTTCCTGTTTGTCTTTTGCCAGTATAACTGCATTTGTATGAAAATGTTTGGCAGCATTGTTGTGTGGCATATAATTGTACCAGCTTTATAGTCCTAGCCAGCACAAGTGCTTTGGTTAAAATTTCAGCTTGTATACCAGATGTTTGCCTATCTCTGTGTATAACTGGAAGTAGGTGGTTTGCTCATTCATTGTTTACCCAAGTCAGGATGTTTTCATGATCTGGTGACAAAAGAGGAAATAAACTTTCTGAAAGGGATATTGGATGTTTCAGCATTTGATTGCTTTTTCTGTCTTTTAGAGAGAAAAAGTAAATAAAATCTTACTTTGGCTTTCCTTTGAAACATTTTTCTGTCCTGTATTCTATATGTCTTGCTTATATGCACCTTTTCATTAGTCAAAATGTGTTACCTTTTGATTTTTACTAATATCTTGAAATTTATATATTTCAAGAAGATGTTAGTATTTTACAATATAAAATTTTACAGATATTTCACAACCTATTGTTTAATCTCTCATGATCCTGAAATTATAAAGGTAAAAATATTTCTACATGCAAAAATATTACTGTTTGGCAAGTGTTCACTTCTGTTTTCAATCAGCTTGCCTTAAGAAGGAGCATTAAAGGTAGCAATGTCAGCACTATGGTCTTTTTGGGTTTCAGCTACTTACAATATGCATCATATTGGATAATCCAAACTGTCTATCTTTTTTCATTATCCGTTGGTTTTGATGCCATGCCTCGGAGGATCTCATTTTTACTAAGGAGACTGGTTAACTCTTTCAGGTTTTATGAAATATTTTGCCTGTGAGATTTCTGTGTACAAGTGAGGGTCCGTCTCCATCAGATGAAAAATATGACTTATAATAACAGTCATAAAATCTTTAAGCTTATCTGAAAATGCTGCCAGTAGCTTTTCAGTGCTATGGCTGGTTTTTGTTGAATGAAATTTGTTCATAAGAGACACTTGCCTTATTAGTCAGGCAAGAAATGTGTGTATGAAAGCCTGAGTATATATTGTCAACACTCTTGCATCTAGATCTCAAGTGGTTTTGCAATGTTGAGTCTTTCAACCATTGAGAGATTGGCATTTGTGTCTAGGAGTTTATACTATGTCCTTTTTACACCTGTGCTTTTCAGAGTCCTGCAGAAAGTAGAGCTAAAACAGCAGCAAGACTACTGGATGGTGGCTGAGCACTGAACTTTATTATGTGCTGCTTAACATTACAAGTCAGTTTAAAGAGGAAGGGGTTTGATACTTAAGACATCACCTGTGCTATAGCATTTTGGAAAAGTACAAAAGCAAAATAACGATCTGTATGAATCTTGTGTGGAAAACCTTAACTAAGACAGATGGGAAAAATAATTGCCTGGATTTCATACCAGGCAATACCAGAATAGAAGTTTTGTATCTTAAATTGCATTATTACGAGTTATTTCTACAGATAAGGAATATAACAGATCTCAGTAGGTAAAAGCAGTAGAATTGCTTCTTGCTGCTGCTCTTGTATTTCTATGTACATTAAACTGCTACAAAGCCAGAGAAACATAGGTATGACAGTGTGATGCATTGATCCATGGAAAGGCAGCTTTTGAACACATGATACGTGACACTCTCGCTTCCCTTGGAGACTCCTTTACAGAGAAGGCAATTTTCTGTGCTAAAACTCAGATGTTACACAAGAGCATTTCTGGGGACTTGAATAGCTATTTGGATTGCGGTATAGTTGAGTTTACTGCAAAGATAAGAAAAAACACTACCAGTTTGGCTTGTGGAACTGATAGTCAGAACCTGGTATATGATGCAGCAAATCTCACTTTAACAAGTTAGAAAAGATTTTTAATGGCTCATGTGTTGCAGCTGAGGAACCAAGGAGGCATTACTGGTTTACTGGGCTATGATAATTTTTGTAAACAAGTTGACACAGTAGGTTTCCTACATGACTTAGACTTCAGCAGAAGTGCTCAGAAGCTGTCAAAATAAAATAGGATTCTCCATTTAAGTCATTATATCTTTGGGATAACAACTGTTGTTTTTACGCTAATCATTGTCACTCAGCCTCCCTAGGAAGACTCCCAGAGTATTACATACCTTAGAAGTTAATTTCAGGATTGTGGGGGTTAATTTTTTTTATTATTTCACTCCATTTTCTGTATAGGGTTTTATTTTTGTGGTGTGGTTTGGGATTTTTTTGGGGGGTTGGGGTTTTTTATAATAGGTGACTTTCATTTAATTAAAGAGTGGATAGGCAAGGTCCAACACTCAGCATTTATTTCCATCTCTACAAATTGCTCTGACTCAGGAAGGGCTTACGGTCTAGAGGCTGGATTGTTAAGTTTGTGTAGGTCCAGCGTGCCAGAACTGAATGCACTGTAATTACTCTCACACATCAAAGCCTTTTAGAAATACCCAGATAGTTGAAAAACAGACATATAAAAAGGATGACATACACACTTTTGCATAACACTCATATTTTCTGAAATGGTTGCTTTGACTATTAAGAAAAAATGATACCATACATACAGATGAGCTCATTCAGCTACGCTAAACCACTGTTAACAAAATTCAGCTCTGTGGGTTAATCAGCTCTTTTGTGCTGGTCATATTTAATAAAATGAGGCTAGGACTCCTTTTGATGGGCTGGGTTTTCCTCCATACCTCTGATATGCCATCTTTTGTGCAGAGTCCTCAAGCACTGAGGCATATAAAGGAAGGCATGTTCACAAAAGGCATAGTGTTAGCTATGACAGCATTTATTCTCGAAAAGATAAACTGCTGTATTTTATTGTGAAGTCATACATAATTTGATAACTGTGCATTCTAAAGAAGAAACATGAACAGCTAGCAACACATCTTCACTGTTTAATACTTTTGTCTTTGATATTAAAAGGTGTTTTTAGATTAATGCAGTTTTACATTTTTATTGCATTATAAAAGCAAATGAAGCAAGGGTGTTGAAAATGTAAAATCATGCTATGCAAAGATCAGAGGGCTTGGTTTTGCATTTTTTTAAACAAATTTTAGGTTTTTGCTCCTGCAGAATCCTTTGATAGCCAGTGTTTGTGGACTTAGAGTTAGCTGGCATGTTCCAGGCACCAAGCCAGTAATATGATCTGGATTTCACAACACCATTGTGATAAGACAGACAAGCATGAATTTTTTGAATCTGCTTGCTTTCCTACTCCCTGCCCCTCATCTTAGAGCTCATGCTCTGTTTTTACTACTTCTCACATTTTCTTCCCTGGAATTATATTGATTTATTCTCTCAATTTTTACCTCTCAAAGGTAATTTTCAGACTTAATGTGAAATTTGCTCTTTTCTAAGGAGAGGGACTTCCACTGCTGCAGGGTTTCTTTTAGAATAAACTCACATCTTGACTTTTAGATGAAAAGTATTGCTGTGAAAAACCTAGATACTGATTTTTGTTTTCAGTTTTGTAAAAGGAAACAGCAATTCACAGTGGAAATACAGCACAGTAATATGTATACCACATGTATTGAAAAAACTTTAAAGTTGGGCTTGAAGTTTTAAAGTAAATACATAGGAAAGGGCTGACACATAGTTGCATGCAGTTTTATGGAGGGAATAACTTTTGGTTTTTTGCCAGTAGTTACTTGCTTCCATTGTAAAAAGTGCCACACTGGCATTAACCAATTAATTCCTTTAAGACACTTGTGTTAGAATACATTCTCTTGACAGATTTTCTGCCCCCTTAAAACTGGTGAAATTTTGTTCAAGCACCAGTTCCGTTTTCTTAAAATGTAATACTTTTTCTAATGAGGTGAATGGATGACTAAAGCAACACTTCAGAACGAGAGTGTCTTCATGAGCTCTTGGAGAACTTTTGTTTTGAAATACTGTCAGTTGCTGCAAGAAACTGCAAGAAGATTATGTATCTTTTGTTGCCATGTAACTTTCTTCAAGTTTTGGCAAAAGCTTTTTTTAGCTACAAGAAGTACAAACTTTCTTCTTGATTATCAAGAATTTTAGTTGTGTTGTTTGTGGATTGTTCTTTGTGCTTTACTGAAGTTCTGTCATAGATGTGGAATGTAATTACTGAAAGAGAGCACTGCTTTTGTTGTTGCTTCCCTTAACAGTGGCCTCACCTTATTTTCATTTAATCCAATCACTACCAGAAAGTGCTCATACTGTGTGTGCTCATATGTGTGCATGCACATCGTCCGTAACAGCCTTTAAACAGATTCATATTCTAATAAATGTGACTCAGTTTACCCGTGAAAAAATAGCAGTTAGATCGTGTAAAAGTTTGATGCCTACATTAATGTACTCATAAATGCTAGTTTCTTTTTTAAATTAAGTTTTTGTGAAATACTTCAAATATTTGGTTTATAGACTGTAAAGTATCAGAAACTTTTGTATCTCCCTAATCAGCCATGAGTGTAAAAAAGACTGAATGGAGATTTCATAATTTTTAATACAGATACTCCTTTAGGAAATAGTATGTCCTAGAAAAATTCTTGGAAGGCAGGTTTAAGGAAGTGTGAAGATCAAAGTTACATGCAAAAATAAGTAAGATTTTTTTTTAAATAAAATTGTATTCTTGAAAATAATAACAGGACTTTCACTGCCTGGCATGTAATGTCTCAGCTATCTTTACAACTTTTATTTTAATATGTGACGGATTTTTTCTTTGGGCTTGGGGATATTTTTCGTTTGAGTTAATACTCAACAAAACAGGCTTGCTGCTTTATCTGAGGGAGCAGTCCTACTCTGACAAGCGTACATTAGCTGGGTGACTCCGTACAGCGGGAGCTCCTTGGAGCCGTGCGTACGGAAGCAGCCGCGCACGTCCAGCAGCCCGCGGGCAGTGCCCGTCCTTACCCCGTCTCCTCGGCTTTCTCCCTCCGCTCCTCGGCCGCTCCCGTCAGCAGCTGCCGGCGCGGCCCGACCGCGGTGACATCGCTTCGGCGACCCGCAGTCCGCGTGTGCCGTGCTGGGACTGGAAGGGACGTACTTGGGACAGAAGCGCAATTCTTTTCCTCTTCTGCGTTTTCTTGCTCAGGACCGTTCTGGGCTCGGCAGCCCGGGCTGAGCCCTGCGTCCGAACCGGTGCCTTCCCGCCGGCCGCTCGGCGCTCCCGGCCGTCCCTTCAAGCGGCCCGGAGCAGCCTCATTTGAACCTCTGCTCTTTGTGGGAGGCTTATCCTGGCCGGGAAAGGGGGAGAGAAGGCAAAGCAGCGGCGAGCGGCCGGGCGCTGGTTGGACGGGCGAGCTGCCTCCGCCCCCGGGCCGCCGCAGCAGCGGGGCTGCCGGGAGGAGCTTCGTGCTCCGGCCACCCCGGCTGAGCCCTCCCCGCCCGGGCTGCGGGACCCGGCCTTGGGGGAAGCCGAGTTTCAGTCGCGAGACAACGCTAATGCTGGGGTTAAGGGGAAATTCGGGAGACCGCGAGGAACGCGGGCCCGCTTTGTCAGATCAAGTGAGAGTGAGGGTGTGTGGCTGCCCGGGACGCGGCCCCAAAATGTCGGGGCGGGGGGTGGCGGGCGGCCACTTCCTGCCTTAAAATCTCGTCACAGCGTGCTCAGGGATGCAGAGATGGATGTTCATCCCAGGCACTCGGGCGGGCGCGGGCCGAGCCAGCAGACGCATTCACTGTAGCGCTGAGGGGCTCCTTTCTTAGTACTTCCTAGGTCATCTCTGTCAGGAAACAGCTCGATACCAGAAATAAAGAAAAATAAAATTGTCCAAATTCAAGCAAGCTCTTAAAACGCTGTAATGCAGATTGAGAATTCATTATTTGGCTGAACCTCAGTGCATTTTGTAACGATTCTTGCTGCTTGTCCGGGTAATCTAAAGCCTGTTTCTCATCTGAATGCTGGGAATTCTTGCAATTTTCCTAGAACCTTTCTAAAAATTTGATCTTCTGGAACTCTCTGTGTGTCAAATGTTATTAGCTATCACCTCCAGGTTTAAAAAAGATTTGTCAAATGAATGAATGTAAAATCTGCCTTTATAACTTGCTGGGAATCCTGCAAAGAAATTAGCAAAATTAAAGGTGCAACTTCGCAACATAAAAATGTTAATTTTATTACAGTTTAGGAAACCAAATGGTTGTTTCAGTCACTGTATGTCATTGACACCATAAGAATGCTATATCGTATTGTAATAATGGGTTTGTTTGAAATTTGTCAGTCAGTTTTGAAGATCTTTGGGTTTTGTAGAATTGCAGGAAACCAATATGAGAATGCTTGAATTAACCAAAGGACAAATAAAGAGGTTTAAAGATACTGTATTAAAACTAGTTCTGTTTAAGTTAAAACATGAACAAGTAGTTGCTATTATAATGATAAATTCTTTCCATCATAAAAGTGAATGTCAGAAAAAAACCCACATCTAACTATATTACACTAGCAATTCAGTACGCCTTAGGCTTTTTAAGTTTTTTGTACCTTTCCTGTATGGTCTGTGATTCCTTCAAGGAATATTAGTGCCTCTAATTATTTACTGTTGTTGTGTTACCATTATTTTCTATTTTAACTCAGAAGCTTATTCCTTTCTTTTCTAAAGAGAGAGGACCACTGACTGGAGTGGCCATTTCAGTGCTAAGTTAGTAGCATAGTCTGGATGCCTGGGATTAAAGGAGTCCAAAGCTTTCCCCATGTACCTGTTTTATACTGAAAAAGCTGGCTTAATAGAACCAGAAAGTGATAATTCTATTCTTTTTGACTGATTTAGCAATATTCCCATTAAACTTTCTATCAACGTGTGTATGATTCACACTCCTTCCTTCCCAAGATGCTTTTTCAGCCCGCGATACACAGAGCTACTCAAGGGGGGAAGTGGGAGCAGGAAGAGCGAAGGGAGTGGGTTTCCATGAGTGTTTGCCAGGATATTAGAGTGGTTGCTTCCTGTCGTCGTTTCCTGATCAGTTTCTCCAATTCCTAACTACTTGTAGAGCTAGATAGGTGACTCCCCATCTACATTACTACTTGGGTGTATTTAGTTTTCATTTTTAAATGAACAGTTTTAGATTCTTTGCTTTTGTGGGAAAATACAGGTTTCTAACTTGCAGTTATGCCCCGCTGCACCAAGGTTCTTGAAAAAACGATTTCCTGAGGACGAGGTTGTTTACTTCGGACCATATTTATAAAGTATTCATAACCACTTTTAAGGTCTTTAACATATAGTTCAGGTCCATTGATTTTAGGGCACTTATTTAAGTGCAGTTAAATGCCTAAAATTTTTACTCAGTGAAGGAGCCTAGAGACTTCTCTTGCAGTGTATTTTTGAGTCATTAGTGTTCTCTTACCGGTAATTATGTTATAAATAAAAATATTTGAAAAATCAAAAATAGCCAAACTGTTTCTTTGACTGTCCTCTTTGATGAAGAAGAAACATGTTATTACACAGATCAGCCTTTTGATTAAGACTGAGTGCTTTTTTGTCTTGTAAAAGCTGTCTAAATAACCCGTTCCGGTAAGCTTTTGTGTATGGGTTGTTCCAGATAGCATATGACAAAGCTTGTTTCTTCAACCTGTTGCAGTTTTGTCTACAGGGAAAAAGAGAAGTTATGCCAACTTGATATATGACAGGGAGCTTTTATTTGGATGTGCCAAGTGTTTGTAGGATATCTAAATTGTTTGGATAACATTAGGTGTTTGCTCTTTGGGAAGGACTGAAGAGAAAAATGGGATTTGCCTTTGTGTGGGCATTCTGCTTGGACCAAATGGGCATGCCTTTTCCTTGGATTTATAATACTGTGAAGTGCAGTTCACTGGGTTTTTTTAAAGGCTTTAGGCTGAATGATGTGATTTGCAAAAGATTTCATAGTTGATTTGTCTTTCATACGGAGAATCTTGGATATCAGCTTGCATTAAAGTCTATGACTAGAGAATAAAACATCTTACTAGCAGAAAGGTACTAACATCCAGTTACTTCTGACTGTGAAATCTGACAGTTGTCTTCAGCAATGTAATGCAGTTGGCAATGAGAGGTTTGAAAGACTTGGCTTTGGGAATGAGTGAAAATGCTATAAAACATCTTCATAAAAATTAACTTGGAATCAGCGATCAGAAATTCAAGGAGAGCAGAAAGAGATAAGAATGTGCCAATATTAAAAAGGTAAACTTTGAGAAATCAAACAGATTGTTTTTCCAGACAGTGTGCAGTTCAATTGCTGGATTCATTTGCCACAAGATCTTTCAAACCCAAAAATTTAAAAAAGAAAAGTGTTTTTGTAGGAATAGCAGGAAAAAGAAAAAATTGATGGATCCAGAGAAAAAATATTGTAAAGAAAAATTACCACCCAGACTTAAACCCAAAAGTGTTTATATAAGATCTATCTCAGGAAGTCCCTAACCACCACTTGCTGCTGACAGGAAGCAACATCTGGAAAACAGTTATTGTACCTTTGCCTTTTTCCTATAGTCTTTTTTGAAGCATTTTCTGCTTTCTGACACTGGATAGCATATGTTTAAAAATGTTAAAATGCATCACTCTTAAAACATTTAATCTTCTGTAATGTATTTTTCCTGATTCATGGGAAAAGCATTAGGAAATAGCTGAGTTTTGGGGGAAAATGAAAAAAAATTTGGCAGTATTCTGGAGAAAATCTGATTTTTTTAGGGGGAAAGCTTTGGTAGAAGGCTCCAGACTGCTTCAGAATTTTTTAGCCTGTTTCAGTGGATAACAAAAGGATTTTCACCAGTCAGAGATGATTTGGGGTACAACTTCTTGAATGTAGTTCCAGTTGAGTTCTTTGTAACATTTTCTTTCACACTGGTATCTTAGTTTGAAAGTTGCTTGGGTTTTGCTGCACTTGCTCATCTGTTTTTCTATATTAGCCTTCATTGCTGCAGTGGCAAATGTGGGATGATTAATTCCAGTGATTCAATAGGGTGAGGTTATTCAGGAAAGACCATGGGATCAACATCAAATTTTAATTTTGTTAGTTGATGTTGCTGAGGCTGATTGAGCCAAAATAAGGTGATCTCTCTAGCTCTACATTTTTGTAAGGTAAATTTTGCTTGTATCTCATGATACAAGAGATTGCTTGAAGTACTTGCTTTATTCACAGTTAAAATCAGAGTCCATTGTCTGCTTGTACACACAGAACCTTCCTGCTGCAGCAAGTTAGTTCACATAACTGCTATACTCCAAACTCCCCTACAATAATAGATATGCAGGTATAGGCTAGCACATTTATCAAACTTGTCATAGAACAATAGAGTTGTGGCTGGAAGAGACCCCTGGAGATCATCTGGTCTACCTTCTGTGGAAAGCAGGGCCATAAATTACATTATCCAGGGTCCAGTCAAGCCATATCTTGAATATTTCCAGCAAGGGAAATTGCTCTCCTCCTCTGGGAAACCTATTTCAATATTTAAGTGTATTCACAGAGAAGAAATTTGCTTATATGCAGATAGAATGTCCCCCATCACTTCTTGACCTGTTGCTATCGCTCTGGAGAGAATATTTCCATCTTCCCTGTGACTGCTTTGTAGGTACTGGAAGAGCAGTTACGTTCCCTTCCTGCCCCTTCACTTCTCTAAGCTGAACAAACCTCTAAGCTGAACAAACCAAATTCCTTTAGCCTTTTTTCCTATGACAAGCTTTCCAATCCTGTAATCACCTTGACTGCCATCCATGGGGCCGTGTCGTAATTGTGTAATGTCTCCCTTGAGACATTTGTAACGAATACATTTCTGTATGTTACAAATCACATGGTGTTGCCTTAGCAAAGGTTTGTCTTCAGGTTTTTTTAGAGTATTCTGAATCCTACCAAGGTTAACCAGTATATACATTTGGTTTTGTAGAAAATTTTTCCAGCCCTTAATCCATGGAAAATATCCAGTCGTCTTGAAACCAGCGATACCACAAAACAGTTGGCTTTTTTGCCTATGAGCTAATCTCCTAACAATGGTGTCTTTGGTTTTACAAACTGCTGACTGTAGTAATTTAGACTTTCTACCACATAGTTAATTGATAAGTTACTGTCCCTCTGTCCTCTGCTTTGTTTAGCGCAATACAGCCACACTACTGTATGTAGGAAAATGCTTTCATAAATATACTTGACTATAAATTGGAAACATATCCTTGTCTCTTCTGGCTCTCCTATCAAACCAGTGTCATTCAATTTGTGAGGAGCAAAAATGGAAAATAATTACTTTCCATAGATTCTCTTCTTTTATGTGTGCCAGTTACTGCGTGTCTTGCAGACAGTGCTTCCTGTACTGAAGGAATGCTCTATGCCCAGGCATCCATGTTACACAGCAGCATATGTGCATTCAGGGGCTGTGGATATCTTTAGAAGTGTACATGATTGTAAGTAGGGAACTAAACTGTTCATTAAAACATTTAGCTTTTTTTTACCTCCTTTTACAGCACTTTTACCTCCTTTTACAGTTTAGTAATAGTAATATTATTATAATAATATANATATATTATATTATATTATAATATAATATGTACTATTACTAGTTCACAGTAATAGTACATATATATTTACCAAATAAATGTGATAGTTTGTCATAGTACTCAATCAAAATGTTACCTTAAGAATAATAAATTGAAGTCCCCAGGCTAGTGTGAAATACTGCTCCATCAGCTAATTATTTTTTGTTGCAAAGTACTGAATGTCTGACTGACAAAAATATCATACAGCAGCTGTTTCCTAGCTTACTTACATTTGCAGAATTGCACAGACCCTTAACAGAGCACTATGCACAAAACACAACTGTATATTTCTGAAAAAAATTTAGGTACTGTAAGTTTTGGATTACACCTTGTGCCTGCAAATTGTCATAACCCCCCAAACAGATTTAAAATCCTGAATTGTTAAGAAAAAATGGTGCTGCTCAGGTCAAAGAAATCTGTGACAGAACAGAAAACTTGAACCCAGGCTTTCTAACTTGCAGGCAAATGCCTTAAAAAACAGATTTCTTTTTATTTCTGTTACTGCTGTTTAAAGTAATACCTGCCCAGCTTTTCTCATTAATATAACTTTGTAGATGTGATTTACTGGACTGAAAGTGTTTTGTCTTTCATAGCATGTTTTGTTAGTCTTTCTTAATGAGGAACAAATTACACACCGTAGTTGTTTGTGACCATTTCAAAGCTTACATGCTCCAGCTCAGGTTCTTCAGAACTGGGTGAAGCTGAATAACCACTGATTTTTGAAGGCTTGGGAATATTTTTCTTAAGACCTCTTTGTTAGTACCCATCAACTTCAAAATATGCTTATTTATTATCTGTCTCAGTGCTACTTTCTCAGAAGCCCTGAGTATTGAATGAAGAAAATAATAGAAGTTTAATTGTGAATCAAGACACAAATATACAGACTTAGGTTTGCATCCTGCTGAACACTGCAGTTCTCCATAAATATTTCTTTCAGTAAAATTTAGCCTTAGGAGTTGTTGTCTGGTGCATGGAGCACTCAAAATGTACTATCTCAGTGGCATTGACTACTACATTTCAAGTTCACTTTTTTGTCATACAATTTTTTTCCTGTCTTTAAACTGTTATTAATATTACTGCTTTGTTTGATGTCTCTAGTAGAAGTTTAAAAGCTTGGTGTTAGAGTGTTACAGGTTTGGTTTTCTTTTGCCAACTTAAAAATAATTGGTCCCCTTTACACAGAGTGATTTTCATTAATAAATGTAGTCCTGGATTATTTGGCCATGCTTTTCCTTTGTATGTGTTTTACTTCCATGATACCATAAACTAATGAACACTGTTGTCTGCATACAATATCCAGCTGCAAAATTAGTTCTGGTGACAATGGAGAAAAGTGAGTATCACTGGAAAATGATACTTGCCTGTGGAAGAAGCTGCCCATGAGCTCACCCTCTGGAAAATATCCCGATGGCTTCACATCTTAGCTGTTTTCAGTGCACAGTAGCACATATGTGAGCCAAAGTTTGAAAAGCTAGTGCTGTGTGTTTGCTTTGGCATGGGGCAGCCCTGAGGCTTTCCTTTGAGAAATGGGTCTTGAAGTCTTTTGCTGAAGGGAATAATTTTGTCATTACTCTGTGCAAAATAAACTGATTCTTATCTATACCTATTATCACATCGCATACATAGAAGAGTTTAAAATATCACTGCCCAGATTTAAAAAAAAAATCATGAAAACCTAATTATCCTTCTTGCTTTAAAGGAAGGGAGGGAGCAGAACAATATGGGAAAGGTGTAGTTTGGCATGTAATTACAAAGAGTGTGTTCTATATTCTAGCATATTACATTCAGTTTAATTTTTTTGACATCTATCGGTTGGATTTTTTCTTCCTGCACCCTACTACCCACCAAAAGCCCATTTTCTTACACTTTTATTTGGAATTTACAGGGCCTAGGCTAACAGTCTTTCATCCTTTTTGATGCTTGTATATCTTATTGATCCTCATCTGTATGTGGTCCTGAAAAATAGATTCTTTGTCCTGAAAAAAGGCTTACAACCACTTCTACAGAGTGGAAGTGTGTTTATACCTTGGATATCAATGAGAATAGCTGCAGACTTGCTCAAAATAGCTGGAAAGTGGCCTTGACCCAAGCTGCCGTAAGGCATGTTGCAGTGTAGAGGCTATGAGCAAATGGAATTTTTATAGCTGTAACTCTGACTACGTTTTGCTGTGCCACTTGACGAGAGGGGACAGCGAAGAGCTGCTGTATGGAACCTCAGTCTAGGATCTCTAGGCCATTGCAAAAGGTGTGAGGTGCCTGGTCCATGCTGGCCCTGTGTAGGTGTTAGCATCTCTTGAGTGTGTGGGATGATGGCCGAAGCACCTCCCAGTGTGGTTGAACCCCTTGTAATGGATAAGTTCAGAAAAGCTGAAATAATAATTGGGGTTGTTTTTTCCCCTCTAAAATCTAAGTAAGACTGAGATGTGGAAACAAAGCAGGACAAAAGTGCTGTTTATATTTCTCTAGTATGATATGTGAAATTTAGTATGAGATGTAATAAGTTGGTATGACTAATATCTTACCTTCACAAGAGTGAAAAAGGACAAAGAAAGAGCAGGTATTGCTACTCTGGACAAACTTGTAGAAAATTGTCTTCTAATCAGATAAAGTCATACTCTTTTTTTCTTTTTACCTCTCTGCTTTTGTATATATTTTGATAATCCAGGAAAGCAAACCCCAGTTACTCCCTCTTCCTTTTACCTCACTCATCCTTTGGCTTGGGATATTACTGTAGCTGAGAGAAGTAGAAGCACATTGGCATACTTAATCAGTAGGTCCAGAACTGCAAACTACTAATATAAATTACAAAAACATAGGGGATTTTGTTTCATTTTGTTTTAAGAAAACAGAGCAAATAAAACAACTACTGAAAATATTCATAACTTTTGATGATACATCATTCTGTCTTTCTAGAGATAGGAATGTGTAGAGATGGAAATGAGGATAAGTTGAGAATGGTTTTTAGAAGGTACTTTGTGGGAGAAAGCAATAAATACCCCAGGTTACTCTTAAGATAAAACTGTTAAGGTAGTCTGAGTCACATGAACCTCTGCTTTATAAATTGTACTCATATTTATGAGATATATTACTTCTTCAAGAGAGGATTTTTAATATGGGAAGAAAATTTTTGAAGGACTGATCTGTGTCATTGCAGGAAGTTAAACTAGACTGTAAAACTTGACCTGATTTCTAAGCATCTTTTTTCTTTAACTCCAGCGTTACTGGAAATTCCAGTTGGTTTGTATGTTGTTCAGTTGTTAATCCAGCTCTATTCCACTCATTTACAAGGTCTTAATGTCCCTTTCGGTTTTGGTGGGATTATTAAATTACCTTTGGTCACTGGAGCACTCTCCTATTTATTATCAGGTCGGTGGGTCTAATGGGCATATGGTTCTTTCATAGTCCAAATTCACAGATTGCTGGGGACTTGAGAGACATTTTAGTTATGGCCTTATGGTTTCCAAGCAAAGCATTTAAAAGTTCATAACAAACTGAGTTTGTTCTGGCTTGTTGCTGCCTCTTTGTCTGTTTCTTCAGTTTTCAGTTTTCAGTGACAGGTCATGTGATTTCTTCATTCATTCCTCCCTAAGCAGTGTAAGGCTTTTCCAGAATGCATGAATGAATAAGCTAAAAACCTAAAGAAATTAGGTATTGCAGCCTAGCATAACACTGGACATAACACAGTGTGATCCAATGAGCAACATACTGGTCAAGGTGGCAGAGATCTGAAGAAGCAGATATGTGGCGAACTCAGCTTGAGTGAGAAAAAGTCTTACAAGGGATTTCTGTAAAGTATTCCTAAGTCTCAGGGCAGAAAAGTTAATGGAGACCTTCCAGACTGCTGGCAGACCCAGGAAGCATTGCAGTGGGCTCTGGTCATGGGGGCCAGCAGCATTGTGTCCCCCCACTGTCAGCTCCACCGGCTGGGGCAGCTCTCACTCTTTTTTTAGTGTCCTCGTTATGGTCCTGCAAATTGCTCGTAGTAGTAGGCAGTAGCCTAAGTGCAAAAAAATTTTTCTGTCTTTTTAAGAGGTGTCATAGAACTCAAGCAGTAATTACGGAATTTTTCAAAATGCAAATCCCAAGCTCTCCTTTGTTTAATGGGCCCAGACTACAGTGGGAGTAAACTACTTCTGGTTGCTATATTCATTAAAAATTATGCAACTGTTTCTGTTTGAAACACTAGAGTAATTGGTTGATTGATTTGTTTGTTTCAGGAATTTATCTCTTGGATTTAATATACATTGATTCTGCATATCCTGCTTCAGACAGCATAATGGAGAATGAACAAAGATCCAATCAAATGAACAATATTCTCCGAATAATAGCTGATCTGCAAGTATCCTGCAACTATGGTTGGTAAATTTTGTTATGTCTATCAAGCCTTAACTAAAATTTCTTTAGTGCAAAATTGTGGAAGCAGATTTTGGCCCCGAGGGAACACAAGAGGCTAACATTGGTAGAGTTGAACACTAGTAAGTGATGTAGCTTCCTCTTCTGTGTAGCTTCAGTCTTACCAGTAAATTGGGCAGATAAGCACGTATTCTAAATTGTAAGAGTTATAACAGAGGGTGGGTAGAGTTTACTGCTACATGTGGGCTACAAATTACATACTTCCAAGTGCAGCTATTGCATTTGGCTTATATTGTTTCCACCAGAGGCAATCAGAGAAAATTTTCTTAATATCTTCCCTTTATTTTGCAGTAGATACGATGTCTAGAGTGTGGAATGTGTTCATTTGGTTATCATTTTGTTGTTAGCATCCTGGTGATACGTTTACAAAATGAAACACAGATATTTCAGTCTATACAGCAGTTGCTCAACTGTGCTAAGCTTTTCCACTTATGTCGCTCCTGGATGAGGTCAGGGAAACAAGGGGTTGTTTCTTTTTGTTAACAGGATTTTACTCTAAAAATAATTTCTGCAATTTTAGCCTGCTAGTGAAGCTGTATACCAAGAAATGTGCTGGTTTTGCTGTCTTAATGAATACTCAGTGTACTCTTGGTGACTTAGCATGACTTCATTGCTTAAACATGTAACGAGCTGAAAAGCCTTGAGTTCAGCTAAACAATCAAATTCTGAAAATTTAAAAGCTGCAGTTTTGAAGAGCTTAAAAAAAAGATTGTTAGATTGTGAAAAAACAAGGTGAGATGTTAACTGTGTATGCCTAAGTATCCAGCCCTTGTCCTTTTTTGTCAACTTCGGTATTTCAAAGTATTTAAAGGTAGGAACTAGGCATAATAACATAGGATTCTGAATAGCTAGATTATTCAGGTGTCATTTTCTTATTGTGAGTTTCATTTTGTCTCTGAATACTTTGGATGACAAAGAAACCTCGTTATTTCATTTACCCTTTCCTTTTTACAGTTTTGGTAGCTTCATGCAGTGCTATGCATTAATTTTGAGTGCTTTTGTTAAAATCAGGATGAAAATTGGAATACAGCCTTGAAACAATACTCTGGGATAATAGGTGCCTTTAAAACAGTTATCTTAACAAGAGCACAAAAGTTAAGTTAGGTACTGCAAGGCATGTTCCTGTCCATGCACCACGTGTCAAGAGGTTTTTCTGTCATTCTGAACTTAGTGTCTTTCATTCTTGGTATTCAGCACTGTAATTATTAATTTAATAACTTTTAAGTCTCCTCAGTTCTTGGACATCTGAGAACCAATAATAATAGCTATGGCTATTATAATATAGCTATATATATATATATATATATATAAAATAGCTATAGCTATTATATCACAGTATAGCTACAATTAATAGCTATGGCTTCAGGCTTTGATTTTCCTCAGAACAATGAACACAAAATTCAAGCAGGTTTCGCAGCAGATAATTTTTCTCCACCAGTGAGATAGCATCTAATAAAATTAATGAGCTTTCATGATGATGAAATGCATCTGTATTTTCTTTAACAACTGAGAGCATCACTTTTGCTCAATCAAGTCTTTAACACCTTTTTAGAGTTAAAATAGTATTTCTGCCTGATTTATTCTTTAGTGAGGTTCAAATCCTGTTTCCATGAAGGTATTGTAAGAACCAGAAAAAAACCCCTGAAATAATAATTAATTTTGGACGACATAAATGTTCATGTTTTTTGTTTGTTTGTTCGAACACTCCACAGATCATCTCACAACACTTCCCCATGTGCAAAAGTATTTGAAGTCTGTCCGTTACATTGAAGAACTTCAGAAATTTGTAGAAGATGACAATTACAAGTAAGTACTGTTCTTTTCTTCAGGCATTGGTAAATTAAACAGAAGGATTACTTAGTCATTAGTTTTATTAAGAGCTGAATAAAAAGCCATCGGCTGAAGATGTTTTAGGGTGTTTCTGCTAAGTAAAATACAGAATGACAGTCCTTCTTTATGACTATAAGCAGATTTACAAAGTGAAATATAACAGTGAAAAGTAACAGTTAACACTTCAGAGTAGATGAAAATCTAGTCTTTATTCTATTACATGATGATTGTGTTCTGGGAATTTTGTTCAATAACCCTAAAGTAATCTCCAAGATGTCCAGCATTGACTCTATGGTGTTATAAATAATACATTAAGAACATCTACCGATTTCAAGTTATTATTTTTAATAAGTTAGTACTTACGGTTTGGGGGTTTAGGTTTTGGGGGTTTAAGCATGTTAAAGCAATGTTTACAAAAGACCTGGAGAAGAGTTAACCCACACAGAGGTTTGAAGCAGACACCAGAGAGCACATCGGTCAATATGTGAATGTACTCCAGTTAAAGGAAGTGATAATCCCTGGCCAGTAGTTCTGGAAGAACTAGCAAATTAAGTCACAGGCCTAGCAGCCAAGGTTTTAAATCGCTCAACCAAGGTAGATGCAATGCTATACAATTAGCTATTGACAAATAGAGTAACTATTTAGGTGAGCAGAATTTGAAGTATTCAAGGCAAACATATGTTCAGTAATACGATGCTAGTGTAAAATATTTTAGCATATTTCAAGAGCAAGGTTGGTAGTGAACTTCCTTAAAACCAGTCTTGTTACCAGTTTTGTTAAATACTTCAATTAAGAATTTTGTCTCAGAATTCATGTGTACTTAGACCATATGCTAATAAAACAGTGATGGAAGGGTTCATTGAAATAGAACATGGTTTGGATATCACAAAGGAAGAATCTGATGACCTGATGACTAAAGTGATAGTTACACAAACCCCAAAATGTTATATAATTATTCTAACATTAGTTTATGGTGTTGATCAGTAGATAGCAGTCACAAGTGAGACAGCCATGAAAGGAGTAATTCATCCCTACTCTCTATCAAATATAGTGTTTCTATATTATGTTTATACTGCTTCAGAAGGAGTTGGTGAGAGCTTACATGGGCATTGTATGCATTTTTGACCATCCATGCTTGCATGCTTGAAGGTTTAAATAAATGCTGGTGCAATCAGATGAATAAAATCTATCTCGTGACTCCAGATGTAAAGAACTAGGTTGGGCCTTAGCCTCGGAAAGGAGAAGTTTAGGTAAGAGAATCACTATGTATAAACACAGCTGGAAGAAAATGGAGAGGGTAAAAAGCAATTTAAATGAAATTGTAATGGTAGCACAAGGATAAAATGCATAGAAAATTTTAGAAGTTAAATGTTGAAATACAGTTTGTAACTGCCAGACTAATGGAATTCTGGAACCTCTTCTTATTCAGAGTAGTGAGAGAAATAATCAAATAATTTTAAGTCAAAACCTGATCAGTTAATGAAGTGAAGGCTACCAGTTAGTGTTTGTGAAAAGAAAAGTGCATATTCAGTAATCAGAAGACTGTGCATTACCAGTGTGGGGTCATGTACACAAGCATGTGAAGAGTGACCTGCACCAACCATTGACGTTTTGCTGCAATTAGTGCTGATGCTGCTGGCATACAGATGCAACCTTCTGCTGAGATGGAAAAAAAGGTGTCATCATAACGGAGGCAACCCATATTTTAGCATAACGTGGGTCAGACAATTTGTTTTTTTGATTTTGAATATAGCTGAGTTGCTGGTAACTCCAGCTGTTCCTCTGAGCTCTGGCTCCAGCCACAGGGCATGCAGGACTATACCTTGACCAGATCTGTCAATAGGAATTCCTGTGATGAATGTGTGTGGAACTTTGCTTTCCCTGAGAGAATAGTTCTAAAAGTAAAAGCATTCAGACACGGCATTATTTTGGAACTTCTCAAAGTATTATCAGGGCATACTTCAAATAAAGAGAAAAGGTCTAAAATTTGTCCCCTTGCTAAGGGTAAACTTCCGCAGAAGAAGCTGAATGAGCACTGTGTCATTCACTGCAAAAGCTCGTGCTTGGTGATGGTTTGAGATCTTTGTGCCTTTGTGTCTGGTTGATCACAGATACTAAGAACAGTGATGTTTCTGTAGGAAAATAATTTGGAAAAAAAAAGGAACGTGTTTAATGTTTTCATAGCAAAACTTATCTGCTCCATGGAATTAGAATTCCTGCCAGAGTACTGATGGTAGAATGTGTAAATTCTTCTTTTATTCAGTCTCATGACACTGTATATGTTTCACACACAGACACATTGTGCAAGAGATGCACATTGACCATGAGCAGTGCACACAGCCTTTGAAAAGGTCAAGCAGTCCAAGACTTTTGTTAGGGGTAGTCTGAGATATAAATCTCAGCGTTAAAATTTAACAAATGGTCATTATTTACTAATTTCCCACATACTTCCGTGCTTCATTAAAGTTGTGAAGACAGAGAAAAATTAAACTGAGTAGTCACTGGTATAGGTGAAGAATTGTAGTTAGTAGAGGCTTTACAATCCCTGGATTGGATTAAAGAAACTGCTTGTATTATTCAATTTGATTTTTAGATGGAGTTTCCTGATGATGCAACAGTGTTAACACCATGTACACAAGAGCTTTCATGAACTGTACTATTTCAGAAAAAATTAATTAAACAAGTGCTTTCCATAAGCATATTATACCATAACATAATATTTGTAAAAACTAGAAGTAATTCCTTTTTAAATTTGAATATTAATGTGACTTTAGCAGCAGCCTTGCTGATAATGCTTGAAGGTATTTGATACATCTTAAAGATCATTTAATACTTTTTCTTTGGATTTAGTTATTTGTGAGATTAATTCAATCAAGTTTAGTGGTTTTCTTTCCAGGCTTCACTGTGGCAAGGAAAAACTGGACTAAAGTCACAAAAGGTATTAAAAAGAGGGAAAGATTTGATTCTTACCACAGGAAAGTTGCTACAGCTTATATACATTGGAGAACTTTGATCTTTTTCTTTAGTGCAAGAAAAAAACATGTTTGTTTCATCAGAAAAAACCATTAATTTATTTTTTTAATTAATTAATTTAAATTCATCAAAATGCATCACATCTACCCTTAAAGAAAACTTTTGTTCCTCTTCCATTTTTGCACTTGGTAAGAAGTTTTCAGATTTTGTTTTGAATATTTGATTTCACATTTTCCTCTCAGTTTCCCTTAATGGATCTTTACTTTCATAGTATTTTCTGGTCCCATGCCAGAAGAAACTGTAAGCCTTAAAAATGCAGAGGTAAGAATCTCTTCCCTCTTTTTCTTTGCAGCGACGGCTCTTTTTGAGCCAGGGACAGCATTAGTGCTCTCTGCAGAGAGGTATGTGTGACCTTTGGCATGAAGAACAGAACTATCTCAGTACCAGGCTGTCAGGGAGAGACGCTTAGATAGTTGTCCTGAAATATATTGGCAGAATCCCAACACGTGTTTTGCCAAATGAGAACCTCAATTACACTGGAAAGGAAAATATGGCAGCCATTTTATATAAACAAAGCTTTTCTCTAAAATTTTTTGTGCCAGTCCAATTGCTTCCTTTAGGTTCATGGTTGTCAGCAAGTAGGAATGCTCCAGAAAACCCCTGACAATGATGTCATATTCTAAAAATAACAGATCTTTCTTGCTTAGCCTGTATACTGTTTTCTGCAGAAGCTGCTCAGTTTTAGCAGTATATAACATTGTGGCACAATGCCACATCCTCTCCTAACCAGACATATCTTGCAGCCATTCCTGCAAATGTTTTTGCTGACCTTTTGTCATCGTTAGGTCAGGCCTTGTATTCTCACAGTTGTTTTTGAGTGAAACCTGTTTGAAGACTGTTATTTGTATTACAGTATTATCTGTTTGGACAGGACAGGACAGGACAATCAGGCTGCTATCTATGCCTATAGTTCGGTTCTTCAGAGCATATTAGGCAATATAGTAGTAAGATGACTTAGAGAAAAAATCAGTTCAAATTTAGGTTCAGATAGGCAAGATGCTATGGGAAGACATTCAAGAGAAGTTGATAGGCAATAAAAGGTTATACTGACTCCTAGCAGTGCTGGTGCTATAGAAGTGCTAGCTGTACCACGTTAGTTCCAGTCCTGTGGGAACAGGAATTAAATGGCAGGTGCTTAGTACTTATATTAAGTATTAGTACTTATATTAGTACTTGTAACAGTGAAGCTTGGTTGCAGTTCATCTTCAATAAGCCTCCCAGGGAGCTATATTCCCTGGACCTTTTCCACCAAGGATTGTGGTGAAAGGCAGGGCAGAAGAAAACCTTCACTGTTAGTGTGAGATTCATAGTGATCCAGTGGCCATATGGTTCAGTAGCTGTAGTTGTGGCTTGACTGCCTCTTCCACAGGACACAAAATAGGATCATAGAAGCATGGAAACACTAAGGTTGGAAAAGACCTCCAAGATCATCAAGTTCAACCTTTGACCAATCACCACCTTGTCAACTAGACTAGGTAAACTGAATGCCACATCCAGTTGTTTCTTGAACACTTCCAGGGATGATGATTTCACTACCTCCCTGGTCAGCCCCTCCCAATGCCTGACAACCCCTTTTGTGGAGAAGTTCTTTCTGATGTCCAACCTGAACCTCCCCTGGCACAGTTTGAGTCCATTCCCTCTTGACCTCTTGCTGGTTGCCTGAGAGAAGAGGCTGACCCCCCAGCTGGCTGTACCTTCCAGTCAGGGAGTTGTAGAGAAGGTCCGCCTTGAGCCTCCTTTTCTCCAGGCTAGGCCCCACCAGCTCCCTCAGCTGCTCTTCATATGACTTATCCTTTAGACCCTTTCCCACCTTCGTTGTCCTTCTCTGAACATGCTCCAGTGCCACAATGTCTTTCTTGCAGTGAGGTTCCCAGAACTGAATCCAGGATTCAAGTTTTGGCCTCACCAGTACAGAGGGGCAATCACTTCCCTAGTCCTGCTGGCCACAGTATTTTTGATACAGGCCAGGATGCCATTGGCCTTCTTGCCTACCTGGGGATATGTTCAGCTGCTGTCAATCAGCACCCCTAGGTCCTTTTTTCCTGGACCACTCTCCAGCCCCTCTTCCCTATCCTGTAGCAATGGATGGGGTTGTTGTAATTGAATTGGAACTGAAAGGAACAGCACTTTGCCTTGTTGAACCTCACATCGTTGATCTCAGCCCATTGATCCAGGCTATCCAGAACCTTCTGCAGAGCATTCCTACCCTCTAGCAGATCAACACTCCCACCCAACTTAGTGTCATCCATGAACTTACCAAGAGTGCACTCGATCTTCTTGTCCAGATCATCAACGATGATATTAAATAGCACTGGGCCCAATACTGAGCCGTGTGGAACACCACTAGGGACCGGCCCCAACTGGATGTGGCACCATTCCCCACCACTCTCTGGGCCAGCCAGGTGTGGTCATCAGCCAGGTGTGTTGTATTGTCCTGGGTGGAGCCCCGCCCAGCCACAGCCAGGTCCCAGCCAGGGGTGCAGACTCCCTGCGGGCCCCCCCGCTGGGCCGGAGTTGTCCCCGAATGAAGGGAGACAGAGGCAGGCACCACCGACTCGGGATGGCAGAGCGACTCCAAACCCAAAGGGTCCCGGGGCGGTCCCGGGCTGGGAACTCCCTTTCCGATTGGTTTTTGGCTGCCGTGGATCCGCCCCACCCCTGACCGGAGAAAACCACGAGGCAGAGCCTGGGCAGGGAGAGAGAGCACATGGGACAGAGACAATAAACAACCACCAGACCCCACGTGTTTTTCTTTCCCGTCTCACCTTTTTTCTCCACTCCGGGAGGTCGAGGGGGTGCCCCGAGGGACCCCCTGGGACTGTAGCTGTTCGCTAAGAGCTGCCGGCAAGGGCAGCCCGGGAACGAGCACAGCAGGCTAAAACAGGTACTCACAAGCTCGTAGGGAGCTGCGCGGCCACGGGGGTAGCTCCGAGCTCGCCTGCACCACAAACGAGTATATAAAAAAACAATACAGGTGTTTCCCAGCGAAGAGTGCACCTGTCCAAGCCATGGGCTGCAGCCTCTCCAGGAGAATATTGGGGGATGCATGGGGACTGTGAAGCTTCCAGCAACCTCCTGTTTAAATGCTAGACAGGCAGCCCAAAATGTTCCAGATATGCCAGACCCATCTTGTTTGGTACACAAATAATGGTCAGAAATGCCCTGAGGGACAGCTTTGAGGACTGCACTGCTTTGTTGTGACTAACATCATCCTTGTTTCAGCAAAGATGAGTAAGTTTTGTTCAGCCTCCTCATGGAGCAGCTAAACTTCTGTGTAAGACAATTCTTTGTCTTCATTCACTTGTTTTATATAAGAAAAATTGATTAACAGTACTGTCCTAGCAGTTTTATATAAGAAAAATTGAGTAACAGTACTGTCCTAGCAGTGGTTTCATCCTGTACTGGAGATCATACTTCCATGAAAGAGAGCTATGTTCAAGACAGACTCCCTATTTTATTTTCTGCATTATGTTAGGTTCCTCTTTTCCTGCTTACCAGGGAGGTTACTCTAAAATGAACTGTATGGCCCAGTAGCAGAGTGTTATTTAAGACTGGGTTGAAATATATATCCGTCCAGCTTACTTTCCAGAGCATACCAGCCCTAACATGTTCCAGAAAATATTTTGAGTATCAGGCTTAAAAAAACCAGAAATTGTTCAGTCATCTTTCTACTATCCAAGAATAAAGCTTTCATATACTCTTCCTGTGCCTATTCTGTAGAAGCTTTGTCTTAATTCCCAATGGTAGATTGGTGTTTGTTAATTCAGTGAATCTCCATGCTGATTTTTCTTCCTAGAGATTTTACTTGTAATTTTTGTTTCACCTTAGATTGTTAATACCAACTCCTCAGTTTTGAAATTTCAGTTTCTAGTGGGCAGTTTCTGAGGCTGATACCTAGGATTTATCCTGACACGTCTCTTAGCTGAACTCTTGCAGTATAATTTTGGAATGTTGAAATTTCATACGTCAGCATTTAGACCATGCACTAAAACTAGGCTTCCTTACCATGGTAAAGCAAAGATTTGTTTTTTGCAAAGAATTCCTGAAACAAAAAAGAAGTCCTAACAGTACTGTGATATTGGATGAATATAGTGACTTCCAAGATTAATTTCTGATGATACACAGGGGCAAACACATAAAGGAGTGTCTTTATGAGTTATGAGTGGTTTATTAGGCATGCTGGACCTAAGGTAGTTTTTTATTTAAAGTAATGCTAGTGAATGGCATTGGGCAGTCAGCTGTGAGAATGTCATTAGGTGTGTGAGGATATGGAAGATGCATGTTGGTGGTAAGCGCATCCAGTCTCAAAGTCTGCACTGATCTATTGACAGTATCACACTAAGCCTCTCACACTAAGGCCACAGATTCTGGCTCCAGAAGTCCTGTTTGGGAGACACTGAGCATGTGTGGGCATGTGTGGAACTTGTGCTGCTCCATGGAAAATAGAGTGTCAGAGGAATTGCAAAATTGAATTTGGGTGATGACAAACAAGCCAGGACTGGTTGAAACTGTACTGACTGTCAGTATCTCTTCTTTGAAATAAAGAATGTTTTTGATTGTTTCCAGCGTTCCGGAGGAGAGGGGGAATAGAAGAGAAGGTGGCTCAGGAATGACATCTTGTTGTCAGAATATATTCCCTTTTCTCAACAGTTTATTTTAAATATAAACATGTCAGCATGAGTATTTTATATATACCAAAATATATTTAGGCTCACGTTTATTTGTTCTTCTTTTAATACATCCTGTATTTTCCTAGGTTGAAAATAGCTAAATTGCATTCTAGTTTTTCTGGAAACATTGCAGAATTCTGGTATCATGGAAGTTGATGTCCAAACCGTCAGAGACTTAAAAAGGGCTAAGATTCAGACTGTCGTTTAACCAAACAGATAACCAACATTATCTAACTTCACACATTCTGGGGAGATGAGCAGTGGAGAGTGATGTAATCTCATTTTATAGCACTAGACTCATTTGTTGCTCTGTTAGTGAATTTCTAAGTGAGCACACAACACAGGTGCTTTCTAGATGGTATAATCATAGCATACCTCTTCCTAAAACCTTGTTAAAAGCATAAAGGTGTTAGGTCTTTCTTCCTGCTGTTACATTCCCCTTTTCTTCTTTACAAGAATAATTTTAGACAGAAAGAGAGAAATAGTATAGTGCAAGTAGTTGCATGGAAGTTGATCTTACTTGTTTTTGTCACTAAAGAAGGTATAAGAATGCACTTGCCTTAAATCTGTTAGCAGGTCATAGCACTTCCCCTGACGTACATATTCACAGGCAGTACTTCACCTGTGGTGTTTTTCAAACCTGTAAGGGTTTTACTGGGTCCGGGAGCTTGATATGCAGTAAGCTGATGAAGTTGGTAAAAACTGTGACATTAGACAAGTAACTTCTGGCCTTATCAGGTATGTGAGGTAGTCCTGCCATTCTTGCTATGAAAAATACGTGATTCTGTAACTAGTTATATTAACTGAAATTATAGACTGGACCTGCTTAATGAGCACAATTCAGTTCAGCGTGCTTAAGAATAAATATGGTCTCTAATCTTTACATGTAGATTTAAATTCATTTTATTCTAACCAAGCAAAAAATTTTCAGGAGGAATGCATTATAAATCACATCACTGTAAAAAGAAGCAGCTATTTGCTTGCATGGACTGAACTGCAATCATATCTTTTAGCAGTGAGCTTATTAGATGAATATTTCCACAGTGACCAAATAAACTGTGGCTATTGCCACAGAGGAAGTAATAAAACTGAGTAACTTCTTTGATACAGGGTAAGGAAAGAGCTCCAGAGATGAGTTCCTCAAAGCTGTCAGAAACTAAAAATGCCATTTTCATGGCATGCGGGAAAGGACCAGTAACATCTCCCTTGCACAGACAGACATAGAAGAAATTAGCAATTGTGGAACAGTAATGGGTTATCAGGAGGAGGGTTGTCTACTTCTATTTGGAGAAAAACTGTTAAACGATTTGAAATGCCTGCTTTGCCTGAGGACTTTGGTTTGTCAAATATAAGCTAATCCGGTAAAATGAGCTTAGTACCCAAATTTCTGAATAGCATCCATGGCAGTTTCTGCAGAAGATTATTAAAACAAAACAAAACATAACAAAAAAATTAAAAAGTTTTCTTTGCCGAAATCAAGCTCACAGCATGAAACTTTGAATATAGTGAGGAACAGATCAGCCTTAAAAATGAAGAAAACAGTAACTACTGTTCAAAGGATGCAACTGGAACATTTCTACAGACATGGAAGATAAATTCAGACAGTAAGGCCTTATTTACAGGGAAGGACTTCGTTAAGTTCTTTTGCCTTTTTTCCATACTGAAAGAAATTCCTATGTGATCAACATTTGAATCATGTACTGACTTGTATTATTGTAACTCTCTAGGAGAGTTACGTTACTGCTTCCTGGTCACAGAAATCAAGTTGACAGAAAGAAAAGTAGCCTGGAAAGGAATGATTCATCACCTACTTGAAATACATTATTTTGGGTAGTTAAAACAATCTAGTACTGTCAGAAGAATAGAAATTTGAAAACATTAAATGGACCGTAGGTTTGTTAACTGACTTCACACTAAAACATAGTTGACTATGTTGGAATATTGTAGAGAAGGAACTGAAAGGTATTCCCAAGAGAGAGTAATAAGGAAAGTGATGGCTGAGCCATACGTGATAATTTGAAATGCTGTCATAGATTTCTGCCTCCGCCCCTTTCCATGTTTTTATCTGAAGTCAGAAAGCCTTCCCTTGGGGTGCACAGCAGGGTGCTGCAGCTTGAAACCTTCCAGCTCTTGTGTGTGTCCACTGCTGTGCAATGACAGCAGTTATTTCCTTTGGATTTATGCCTATTCCATTAAAATTTACTTAACATTGTAGTCCTTCATACCTTTTTGTCAGACTGGTACAGAGGAAAGGACCCATGAATGTCAAGTGAAGACTGCCTAAACTTGAGAAATGGCAGAAGTGATATGCATTGGGAGATTGAGATTTGTTGGAGTGCTGAGAACACAAGAGTGAGTGAGTACATAATAAAACACATGGAGTGAGGCAGCATGGCATATAATACTTTCTTCTAATTACCTTCTTTTACTATTAAGTGTTGGTCACTTTGCCCTCTTAAGCTTCTTTTCTGTAAGTCATAGTAACTAAATAGCTATTTCTCTGTGCACATTTCAACATGGTAACAGTAAATTCACTTTCATGTTTAGAGGGAATAAAATGTTAGGTTTGTATCTAAATTACTAACTTTTTGAGTTTTTTTTTTCCAAGGCGAAAGACTACATGAACTTACGTTTTTAAACTGAGAGGGAGGATTAAATAACGATTTCCCTTTCTGCTTTCATAGACTTTCCTCACAGTTTCTTTCTTGCTTCTGACAGGTAGTGATTGACTTCAAAAAATTATTGTTTTGTTACATCACAAAATAAATAACTACACTTCCAAGAAAGTAAAATTCCTAGTTAGCACTGCCAAAATAATTACTTTCTTCAATTTCTTTCAACTTCTGTTGAGAATTTTTTTTTTGTTAATTTCTCTAAAAACTTGTTTTTCCAGATTATCTTTAAGAATTGAGCCAGGTAACAGCTCTCCTCGACTGGTTTCCTCCAAAGAAGATCTTGCAGGTATAAAACATAATTTGAAAATTTGAGTAAGGAAATAATTTTAATTACAGAATTCCTCCACTGAAGTATATGGGAAAATCCAGAGGTACATCAGTAGCATGAGTCAACAAGAAGGATTGCTGACTTGTATAAAAACAGTTCCAATTCAAGGGATGTCATAGGGTATTTGCTAGCTATGGAACAGATGTCAGATTGTGGGATTTTTTTACAAATGCCTGCATTTTCATCATTATTTAATAAGTGAAGAAAAAAGAGCCCTCTTTCGGTACAAAAAAACCAGTGCAGTGAATAACACAGGAAATTCTCCTTTCAGGTTTCCATGTGATCATATAAATTTGAGACAATTTCATTGTGGAAAGCAGGAGGACAAAAGATTTGTAATAGCTTCTAGTAACATCTAAAAAACTAGATTACCATCCATAAGTTGACAAAAACTAATCTGCTGTTTATTGCTATGACCAGACTAAACAAACATCAGGCTATGTGAAATGTACTTCCTGCTATAAGAGCCATTATCTCGAAAGCTGTTCTGTTTTGGTCTCTTGAACCTGAATGGCCAATTTTCTGTCTCATTATGTAAAACCATGTGTGAATGTAAAAACCCCAAGGAGTCCAGACCACATCTGACATGCAGTTTCAGTTGGCATTCAAAATGTCTTTTTTTCTCACCAATGAAAGGCAAAGTAAGTGAGAGAAAGAAAAAGAAAGATGCTAAATATAAAACAAAGAAAAATCCCATGTGTTATTCCTCTGCCTCCCAGCTCTTCATGTTGGCTGCTGTAAAATGACCAGTGGTTTATAGGGAACCTCCTATTATGATTGCTATTCCCAGAGTCAGATAAACATTTGACCTGGTCTTCAATTTCTTTAGGAAGGTGCTTTCCCTTTCCCTGCTTGATGCTCAGTAGTATTAATTGCTGTGTACAACATAAAGAAACAGTTCACAGGGTAATTTTTTAAAAATTAGATGAGTTCAAAAGTAGTTCTTAATGAACACTTTCTTCATACAGAAATGCATTTGGAAGTTAACTTCCCCACAGGAGCCATCACAGTGTTGCACTCTGGATCTGTGTCTGGAAAGGTGTTGATAAGGCTTCTGCTAAGCAGTGCCCACTGCATCAAGGCTGTCTCTCCAAACCCAACCCCCTGCCAAAAAGGCCAGTAGGCTGGGGATGGGCTAGGGGCTGGGAGGGTACATAGCCAGGACAGCTGATTTAAGCTGCCCAAAGAGATATTCTGTACCATATGACACGCTCATCAATAAAAGCTAAAAGAAAGCGGGGAGCGAGGCATTTATTATTAAGGTGTTCATCTTCCTAAGCATCCACTGCAATGCTTGGCCTAGGCCATGACTGCTCATTGCCCACTGATGGGAAGTAGAGGATAAATTCTTCTTTTGATTTGTTTTGCTTCTGCACACAGTCATTGCTTTTTTAAGTTAAATTGCCTTTATCTCAACCCACAAAGGTTTTGTGTCTTATTTTCTTCACCCTGTCCTGTGAAGGGTGGGGAGTAATAGAGCAGCTCAGTGAGTACCTGACAGCCTGTAAAGGTCAACCCACCACATCATGTCACATTTTCTCTTGCTTTTGTGAGGATTTGGTTTTCTGTACTTGAGACTTGAAACTAAGTTATTGCTTCTCATATGATTACATCTTTCTTACATATGTAAAGCAGACATACAAGTAAACTTTTTTGTTTTCTGGCTTTTGCTTTGTATTGCTCACGTCTACATGCTCAACTCTTGGCCTTTGATGTTAATGCTTCATTTGTATGATTATGGAATATAGCTTCAGTCATAGCAGCATAGTATGTGATCATTGCCAGTACTCTGTAAGCCTTAATCAAGGGCTGAGAACTCTATTAGAACTGTATAAGAACTCTAGGCAAGTAATACAGCATGATACTGCAGTGAGCTCAGCTGGAGTCCACAAAAAATGATTGGGACTATGTTCAGTAATACCTACTTCATTGAATATGTGGTCCTATAGTATCTGGCAGTATTAGGAGGGAATTTTCCCTTTTGAATATTCAGTGCCCCTAAGTGCTCTGTAAGATTGCTTTATTCAGAGTGAGAATTAATGTGATGACTAGAAACCAAGTGCTGAGTCACTCCTATTGCTCCATTCTTCTGTTAGTATTTCCTTCGAAAGCTTGACCCATTTGTGGACTGCTGTATTTCTTGCTCAGCTAGAGTGTTCTCACTTACTGCCAGTTAGACAATGAATGCCATCAGGAATTTTTCCGTGAGCTGCACCTGTGTGGCTGCAAAAATGCTACTAAATGGAAACCAGTACATTTTACTGAAAGTAAATCTTACTGAAAACTTTATTCCTGGAGAAGGTTAGTTAAGTAAGTTAGCATGAATTCAAATTTAAATTTAACTAAGCATGAAGGCAGTAACTTATTGTTTATTTCACAACATTAATAAATAGGTGTATAGCCATATGTTAGTCTTGAATAATTCTGAACTAAAATACTCAAATATCAGTAATGAGATATTTGAACATGGAAAATTAAAAATAGCACATTTGCAGGTATTGCTGTCAATTTTATTTGGATTCAAATTATACCTTGACGTTAATTCCACCTCGGACATTGTGTGCCAGAAGTAAGTCCTTTGCAGTCAGTAAGATACAATGATAATAGATGATCTCAAAATACTTTGGGCAGTAGTTTAATGTTCCAGTCAGTAGTTTAAGGCATAGGAGTCTGATAATAGTGATTTCAAGTTAAAATAAAGGTTCTTAGCCCATAAGGTCAGTCATCAGTTCAGTTGTCTCAATAGTCCAAAAGTTAATACATTACTAATAGCAATAAGTCTAGTTCTGCCTGTGATACGCTGCCTCCTTAGAGATCAGCGTGTGTTTCCAGAGACAGAAAGAAAGCTCAATGTCATTGGTAATAATTCCAAAGTCTATAATGGGATTAAGTGCAGGGAATAGTGTCATCTTTGTGTTCTAAAATACAATTGCATGTGTGGATGATGGAAATGGATTTTACTTGCCAGCACTGTGAATTTATCTTCTACCCAGTTTTCTCTCTTTCAAAAGAATATTAACAGTTTACTCTAGCCAGGGACATTGTGGGTTTCTTTTTTCCCCTTTAAGTATCTTTATGAGTGTGAGGCTCAATAAAAACAGTTAAATCCTCCAGTTTTTCTATTTGCAAAGTGCTGGAGAAAACCATGTGTCCATTTTCCACTTCTTTTGCCAACTAGTTTTCCAGTAAATTCAAACAGGAGGCAGGCATCTGATTAAAGGGACTGTCTCACAACAAGCTATGTTTTGTGCATTAGTGGCTAAGAGGGTCTCATTTAATTACCAAATGCATATATAACTGTGAATAGTGCTTTCACAGGAAGATTTCACGTCTTCCATAACGCAGAGATTCTTGTCTCTCGCAAGTAGCATTTAAGAAGGAGCTTTAAGCAGTTTAGTTGAATGCTTTCAGGAACTGTGTGATTCACACAACTTCCTTGGCAGCAACTTAAGTCTGTTCATTCTGCCTTGCTGTGGTTTGAGAGAGAGAGAGAATGTAGCTGGAGAGCTTATAGTATGCTAACTGTTCACAGTTTCCAGTTGAATTAGCTGTAAAAGACATCTGTGTTCCTGCAGTGTTGGCTGAAAGGTGCTTGTCATTTATGGTATGGCTGTTAGGTTGTTTTGGAAGGTATAACTCAATACATTTTCCCAGAACAAAGGAAAAGATTTAATGCAATAAATGGTAAATGTAAGCCATCTAAGCAACTGAAGTTTCTCAGAATTTGCACATTGTGTAGCTCAGTAGAGAAATGTTCTGTTATGCATATCCTTTCTCATCATGTTATTTGGAAAAGTTCAGGGTGCAGTGCTAATCAGAATAAAGAAAGTGGTTACTCATTCTCTGAAATATAGCATATTTATTCTGTCTTGAAAAACAATATAAAAAGTTAAAATAATGTTAAAATAATTACCACATTCAGGAAATTGTATCTAATACTAAGTGACTCAAAGGTGTAAAGGTGTAGGTCTTGGCGTAATTCTTGAGAGGAGAACAATTAGACCAGAGGTTTTGTTACCATCATACCGGGAAAGTGAAGTAATTAATCTGAAACAGGTATATTCTCTTCTTTGTTTTTGGGGTAAAATTCAGCCCATTGTGTCAAGTCCATTCAGCTTTGAGAGCTAGCTCATAAAGGACTTAGAATATATATTTTAATTAATTAGAAGAGGCCAATTATTGGATGTAGAGTATGTGCTATATAGGAGTTTAAAATGTAGAAACAGAAGGAAGAAAGACTGGGGATGTTTGCACATTTGTAACCTCCTGAAGTAGCTATACTACATTAGTGATATCTCTACAGCAGTTCCAGCATTTTAGAATTAAAAAAACCCCACACCATCATTTTCCATGTAAACACTGAGTTTGACATTTAGTTTTGCCATTTGTTTTACTAGTTGCTTTGGCAACTAATAAATAGTTTGTGTTAAGTGCTTTAGCAGCCAGTCATTCTGTGGAAATGAGGATTGTCTAATCCTTGTGCAAGTTCTTGGTCATTGCTTCATGTGTACTATGTCTGCTTTTCTTACACAGGACTTAAGGTAGAAATAGAAGAACTAAGTTTTCTTCACATAAATTTACAGACTGTCCAGAAAACTTTACTCTTTGGTTTCCAGTCCCTTCCTCTGTGATACTTTCCTGAGAAAGTTTTACAACTCACTGTAGTATTTTTGAAACAAATCAATACCAGACAAATCTGTGGATTCACGTGTTATCAACCACTAAATCCAGCTGGAATTAGTGGACTGTGGGTTTTTTCTTAACATACCAAAGCTTCACAAAAATCGTAGAAAAATATTCTATCAAAACAAATACAAAGTTCCAGAGAGAGAATGATTGTGCTCAGTTTTTAACTTTATTGCTTTCTATTACTTTCTGTGACTTCCTTACCAAACAAGTCTAATGTCCTAGTTCATTGATGCTTATTTTAACTACCAAGCTATTATCCTGAGGAATGTTACAAATATAAACCAGCCAGAGGACAAAGGGCTTTTCTGCCTTGTTTTTTGGAGGTTCAGTTGGTTTTGGTTGTTTGACTCTTTTTTCACAGCTGTCACCTGAAATAGTTTCTTTTAAAAGTTGGGGGTTTTTTTGATGGATTGGTTAATGTGTTTGGTTGAACCCAAACTTCAGAGTTCCCCTGCAGCTATACTCTCACGATGGATATGTCTTCATTGCCAATCCAGATGTCACCCAAGCTCATATAATGTCTTGCAGATCCAACAGCAAAAACTTCAGCATTTTTGCTGAAGTGTAAGTCTGGATTTTGTGCATTCCACTGCTGCAGAGTAAGTAACACAAATGCTGACAATTAGTGACACTTGAAATTGAAAATATCACTTCTATCCAGGAAGCATTTGAAGGAAATACACTCAGGTGTGCTTACTGTGCAGTCAGGAGAGTGTGTGTGTGTGTGTGTGTATGTATATGTGTGTATACGTATATGTATATGTATATGTATATGTATATGTATATGTATATGTATATCTATGTGTGTGTGAGTGACAGCTTTTGGGGAGCTTGGAGGAGCATGGGGAGGTGCAGTCAAGGACTCAGATTCTTTAGTTTGCTCTTGTCTGAGATGCAGCCATAATATATGTCTCTTACATGTTGTATGCATTAGTAGGCTTTTGTTGAATTGTAAAGCAATACTCTGAAAATTAAAACTGTTCTTTTACAATAGCCATTATTCTAGATGTAATTTTTTTTGTGTCATTCTTGATTCTATGCACAAAATTCATCTAAAGTTATTTATTGCGTCTTTTGTAAGTAGGTCTTTCTCTTTGAAAGTTTTAATTATCATACACTGGTTACAATGAAACCAGTAGTAAAAATTTACAGTGAAGATTTAACTAGAGAGTCTGTGGCTTGGAATGTCTTTATTAAGTTTTAGTAACAGAGCTGGTAAGTATCAGATTTACTTCTTAACTGCTCACCAAAAAATAGTGAATAGTTGAGACCGTTCTGCCTTCCTGAAAAATCACTCAGTTCTTCATCATATAATATGCAACTCATTTTAAATTTTTAGTTTGCATATCTAGTACTGGTTTATTGATAGGTTTTTAGTAGAGAAAAATTGTGAACTGTAACTCCCTCACCCTGTTGCTTTTTTAAAAAGCTCTGGAGACTGTAAATGTTCACATGTTTTACTGAAGGATTGCAAAAGTAACATTCATTTATAACATTTGAAGGATTATTCATGGAAAAATTATGCAAAGGAAAAAACAGTGAGATCCTTTGGGATATGTGTAAACTTTTCCAAATGTTCTTGCCACAGATCTCTGAACAGCACTCAGATCACTCTGATGAAGTTGTCTCACGTTCCCCAACGCAAACAAATTTTTAATAACATTTTAATATTTTTATACCTCATTCCTGCACATGTCAGCATAATCTTGAAAATGATGCTGAGAAATAATGAAAACCAAACTAACCCTTGTTCATGCCAGCTGACTGGAAAATCCTGCTAAGAGTGCTTTGTCTCCATGAAAGGCAAAATAACAGAATAGCAATCATGGTAACAGTATGCACTAGGACTGGAGCCAGAAGAGTAAAGACAAGAGTTAGCAGTAGCAGATGACTTCACTTATTGGAAAAAAGGGGCAAAATAACTCAATCCCAAATGAATTTAAATATTGGAATTTTGTTATCAGCAGTATAAGGCATAACTTCCCAGCTAATTGCTCAGCAGTCTGGTATGTCCATAAACTTCCCTTGGTCTGTGCAGTTTTCATCAGTATCTCACTGCTTACCCTCTTTGGCATCCTTCTTGGCATGGGCTCTCTTTGTCTCTTACTCCTTTACAGAAATGAGGTCATCTGCCCTCTGCCCCATAACTCTTGCTGACACTCACTGCACCCCAGATTCTTGCTGAACAGAGTGTAGTCGGTTGAGGAAAACTCTATAAACTTCACCATTTTTCTTCATAGACATTTGGCAGCAGAGCAGATGCAAAGACGTTGTAAAGGTGTTTGAGTTCAAATTCTTTTTACCTTAGCACAGGGCTAACAGAGCTAAACTGTATAGATTTCCTTCTCTTGCCTTGGAGATGAGGAGGATGCAGAACTACACTGAAAATGGTCACTCAACATAATGATACCTGCCCAGTTGATATTTCTGTTTTCATCTGATCCCACAAAGCATTCTGTTTTCTGCCATCAGGATCTTCACTAAAGACACTTAACTAGGAATTTGAATAAGTCACAAAAATCACAGCATAGCTGGAAGAGACCACAGTGGGTCATCTAGTCGAAGCTCCCTGCTCAAGTAGGGTCATCCTACAACACATGGCACAGGATTGTGTCCAGATGAGGAATACCTCCAGTGGAGGAAACTCCACAGGCTCTCTAGGCAGCCTGTTCCAGTGGTCTGTCAACCCAGGTCCATTTCCTTCTTTCACAGGACTGGTTCAAACAATTGTGATTGTCATGTATAATAGCAAGGAAGCCAAGATGGACTGTTGTCTTAAGTTGTAAGACTCTTACACCTATTTCCACAAATTCTGTCGCCCTTGACACATCACACCTTAAGCCTGGCAATATTTTTATGTGAACTGAAATTTTATTCCCTAATATTATTTTCATATTATTCATAATATTCCCTAGTATTATATTATAATCTGAGATGTGGAGTCCTTTTAGGCATACTACATCATTTGTTTCAGGTGGAGGGGGGCAGTTTAACAAACTTTTTCTGTTCTGAAGCTGTCCAGGTAATAAAAGCTCTTGCTTAAATCAAGCAATTACCATCTTTATAATGATCAATCTTAAAATAGTTTCATGTTGCAATCATCTTAGTGTAAATTTCAGTCTCTCTAAAGGAAGGGAGAAAAAAAGGGAGCATAGAGTGAAAAGTCTCAAACTGCTTTTTCTTGCTAGATAATATCTCTTAATCTTTGTAGGTTTTGACAGTAACATTTGAGCCTACCTGGAGTCAAATCCAGCCAACTCTGATTTTGTAATATCTTGATTGTGTCAGCACTGGACTTGTTATTTTGCTGTTCTTTCTGATAAAGTAATTTCAGTGCAGTCTCATGCTTTTATTTTGTTGCGTATCAATGTTTTGGAATTAATCGAACTGCTTTCAGGTCTCTGATTCTCCACAGTGAGAAACTTAAACTTTTAAACTATTATGTGTTACAAAATTTAACAGTTATTTTTACATGTGGCACAGTGTGTGTGTGAAAAAGCACTGCACTGTACTGATAATCCTTTAGGTCTGTGCCTTAAGATTGTTACTCTTTCACAGGGTGTGGTTTCAGTAGCTTGTTAAAAATAATACTTTGGTAGCATTCAGTGAATTCAAAAGAACTTAATGTCATTCACTTGAAAAAAAATTAATGTAAATCAGGATTGAGAACTGGCACCAGAAAGACCTGAATGACACAGCAGGGAGCATTATAAAAAACGAACAAATCCTGCAGCCAAATTAAGGGACAAGCTTCAGAGTAGGCACATTAACACTGAAGTTTATGCTGAGTTTCAGATGAAACTCTTGCTGATAAGTGCTCATAATTTTCAGGGAAATTCTCTTTTAGCTGCCCCTATCTTTATACTGAGTTTCTTAGCAGGTAATAAACACCTCAGTAATCCTAAGTATTTTCCTGTTAACAACTTGAAAAGTATCTGATGGAAAGGCACTACAAACAAGGCTTGTAGAGCAAACTCCTTTTTTTGGGAACCTAGTCCATCAGAAGAACTGGAGGTTTTCAAAGTAAAGAACTTGTAATAATTTCTGAAACTTCTGAATGCATTTGTTTTGTCTCTGCATAAATTTTAATTTGTAATGAAAACCCATGGTAGAAGACTTTAGTGAAATGTATATTCTTGCTTCTAATGCAGCAGATAAGATTTTTCAGGCCTAATGGTGAAATATGAATTCATACAGTTTTTACATTAAACTAGGCAACACATAATTGTGCTCATAGTCATACTTTTTCTGTCCTAATTTGTGTTTCGCCTCAATGGCAGAAATGGAAGATGAACTGCTTTGGTTTTAGGGAAGAAGCTTCCAGTGTTGTGTTACAGCCGAAATGCATCAAAATTTTAGTTGTACGTGCAGCAAGAACATGGTACTTGGCAGTCTCCAGCCTCCTAGATATGTGTCTCTGGGTGAATCTCTGGATGAAGGAATGACTGAAATTGCATTTTTTTAAAACTGCACGTGGCCAATAAGTATAAGACCTTCTCTGAAGCTGCATATGCCAGTGACTGATGCTATGACTGTTGTGTTTCACAAATTCTCAATTGTGCGATGGTAGCAAAGACAGGCAGGTAAAAATGCTGTCCTGATGGTATATATGAATGAGGGAGACAACAGGCTTAAAAACAGTTGTGTCTTTGTTCTCCTTCTAAATTGATGATCTGATGAATAATACTACTGACGGTTCCTCTAACAAACTTGTCCCTCCTCTCTGTATTGCTAGAAGAAGTTTGTATTTTTGCTTGTCTTGGGGCTCCCTTCATTATTAATTAAGCAGCATAATGAACTGTTTGCTCAAATGTGGAGAACACTCTGTGGATTAAATCTTTCCGCTTACTGCTAGGGAAAACCCTTTGCAATATTTCCTCGTTACAGTTCACAGTGAAATTCCAGAGTCTAGGCTATGGGGAAAAAAAATACAGGTAATTTGGAATTAATTTTTGTTTTTCATACAACTTGATATAAGTCTATATTGCAGAGTGCGTATGGACAGTAAAGCATCTTGCATTTATTTGTTGGGGGGTTTTTTGCCTCTTACGGGGACAAACTCATTACTGCTTCTCCTGTTTCTTCCTGTGTCTCATGAATCCTCAGTTCAAGGCAGAAGAAGTTGATACCTTATGTGCTTCAGGATAGAGAGTGTAGCCTATATAACAAATAGAAAAAGAATGTCTCAAGTAGGGAGAGACCCACAAGGATCATTGAGTGCAACTTCCTGTTCCTTGCAGGGCTACATAAAACTAAATTATATCACTAAGAGTGTTGTCCAGACTCACCTTGTACTCTGACAGGCTTGGTGCCATGACCACTTCCCTGGGAAGTCTTGTCTCTCAGAACCATTTCTGTTAAAAGTTCATGTTCACATCCTGTTGTCAAACTGTGCCGTGGAATGTTGTTGTTTTGGATTGGTTTTGAGGTTTTTTTCTGTTTCAGTTTATTACTTTTTTGATGCCAGACACTTTTGTAAAGATTCTGATGATGATTATACATGGCTTTTCACATCACAGAGTTTCTTCTTGAGTCAACCTCTTAACGGGTGAGTTTTGGTCAGAGCCCAGAAGCTGACTAAGCTGAGGTTACTGGAGCCTCCAGGAAGTGATTCTTGTAATGTAGAGGGAAGTCTGTTCTGCTGGTGCCTGGACTGTCCCAAGGAGAAAAATATGGGGCAGATGGCGGATGGCGACTTTCAAGACCACTGTTCCCACTCTTGTCACAAGCACCAATGCCCCAGCTGGATGTTTAAAAGTGAAATCTCAGTTGTTTCCTGTGAAGCCAAGAAGAGCCTGGCGTTTACTGACGATGATGATAGCCCTTGTTTTCCACTGTATTGCAAAGTTCACTGCCTGCTTTTTGTGAATAGCATCAAGGAGCTGGAACAAAACCAGTTTGTCCATGTTTTCTTTGAGGCCTCATAAAATCTGTAAATTGAGAGGAAGAATGATTGCAGTGAAACATCTCTAGAGCTCACAGATGTTTGAGAAGTAATGCATCTGTCTGGCCATTAGGTATATGAAAAGTCCCTGCTTTCTCTTCCATGCTCAAGCTGTGAGTCACTATGAGCAGATTGTTTACAGTTTTATTCTCGACATGAAACTGTGAACAAAATTCAAAACACGTGTGAACGTTCCTGTTCACACCTGAAGTACAAACTGACTTTATGGCTCTGCATATTACACTTTGGCACATCCAGCTGTTGTAAGGATGCCAAGAGTTTTTGTAGTTCATTAATAAAAGTATGAGCAAAACCGTTTAAAAAATTACTTCCAAGGAGTTCAAGATTATGGAGATGAATTTATAACAAAAATGGATGGTGTAACCCTAATGTGCAAGAAACAGTGCTTCAGAAATTATGCCTTTTGGTTATCTGTAAAAATTCATTTTAATCAGTGCCTAGACATACCAGCCAATGAAATTTCTGGGATTTGCATCAGTTCAGTGTTAAATAATCTCTGTCTTTTAGGTCCATCTGACATGTCAGCAATTATGAAATTCAGCAGGAGACCCACGTGTCCTGATGCCTCAGTAGCAGCAAGTCTATCTACACCTCCTGTACCAAGGCACAGGAAGAGTCACAGCCTGGGAAACAAGTGCGTAATCCCAGCTGTCTCATGCTCAGGCAGTTGCATGTGTCATAAAAATTTAAGATAGCAGCAGAACATGGTAGTATTTGTCCTTTCCATTTCTTGTATTGCAAGAGTGTTTCAGGCTTTACTATGTATTCTTGACACTTTTGTTAGTTTTGCTGACTCTGCAGTCTCTACTAGTGCCAGGCTTTGGCAATACTTGAAAGCTGCTTATCCACTTTGGTCTGTGGATTCCTGGTGTGTCTCCTTTTTCTGGGTTTCTGCTTTTGCTGCCACCAAGGGTGTTCAGGTTTTGTATGGAGAGGAGTCAAAACATTTACAACTTCCCAGCTGCAGAAATTTAATAGCTGTTACTGACAAAAAGAAGTAAAATCTGAAACTTGTTTTGGTAGTAAAGGAGCATATGTACAGTAAGTGGTAGTGTATAATTGCCTGCTCCTTAATAACCTGCTGATGAGGCAGAGGCTGAGTGGAAATAATGTGAGCCAAGGGTTGCTGTTAGATGACATAAGAGGGGTTTCATGTTTTTCTCTTCTTCCATGTTCCAGTATGATGTGTCAGCTGAGCGTCGTGGAGAGCAAAAGCGCCACCTTTCCGACGGAGCGGCCGCGGCACCTGCTGGATGACAGCGTCCTGGAGAGCCACAGTGTCCTGGAGAGCCACAGCCCAGCGCGTGGCCACACAGCCAGCGCGCGCCTTGCCAACGGCCTCTCCATAGGTATCGTCTGCATGGGGGTCACAGCCCTGCTCCTGCCCAGGGCGCTGCAGGCTCACAGATACCTGAAAGTAGGGAATTAGGAAGATCATTAGTTACCGTGCAAAGACTGATTGTTTTCATGGAAGAAAGTAGATCAGAGCTGCTACCTGGTCAACATTACCTCAGCTTTCCTGTTATCCACTGATGCTTTTGGTAAAAGTGGCATAAAAGAAGATTGGTTTTATAGATGCTCGGTGTGTGACACAAAGTGTTTGTCAGCTTTCACTAGGGGAAAAGTGGATATATATTTTAAAAGCTACATTTACACAAAGAAAACTTTAATTTTAACTATATGTTTTAGAAGATGGGAGAATTGTTTGGCTGTACTCTCTGAGACTTAGAAAAAAACATAAAATGAACACAATACGGTATTATAAATACCGTATTGTATTTACGGTATTTATAATACCGTAATAAAACAATTATTATAATATCAAAAAAGTGATCAAGAATCTGCGTTCTAAGAAAGACAAAGCCACCTTTTAAGAGACTCCAGCTATTTCTAAAATAGGAAATTGACTGTGAAAGATAGCACATTACTTGAATAAGAGTTAGACGCTGAGATGGTCTTTGCACTTCTGGAAATACAGGCACAGCTCACTGTGTTAAAATGGAGCATTAGAAGATCAGTCCTGGGCAAATTAAAACCGTGAGCTAAATAGTTGTGCCAGAAAAGGAGGGACAAATTGGTCATGGTCTTGGAGGAGAAACAGGAACTTTAGTTATTAATACCATCACACGTATTTTTAATAACTGCTAGCAGCAGCTTACAGCTGACATATCCTTTATTAGAGGTGTGTTTTCTTCTTGAAAATAAACCATGATACCCTATCTAATAACTTCAATCGACTTACGGATATTGTGGTAGAAATACTGTCTTACAAAGGAGCTGGATTTTATGTTCCTGAAGTGCTCAGCTTCTGAGGTAAAAGCATGATGAAAAAGTAACGGTATTAAAACACAGCAGTAACATGAGTTAAGAGTGAGATACTATAAATGAAGCGGCTCATGTAAGCCTCTTCCAACTAAAGATTTTACCATGAACTCTTAACACTTCTACTTCAAAACATGATTTGAGTAAACAGTGTCCATAGAACTATATAAAAGAGTATTCTGGTGATCCACATACATTGGCTTTGTATTTTCCCATGGGTGGTTTTCTTACTCCTTCTCTGTACTACTCTCTTTCTAGATAGCAGTGAAAGCTCAGAATTTAGTGAGGAGCTGCCGTCAGGGCTTGAAAGGTGAGTTAGTCTTCATGTACACTCACATGAGCACTCTACAGACTTAGCTAAGAAATTCACAAACGATCCCTAACATAGGTAAGCCCTAAATCAATAGTTATTTTTATCAAATTATTGATTAGTTAGGGAAAAAATGGCAAACATTTTGAAATAAAGCACTGTAAAGTTATTGGACCTGAAAAGATTGGGAACTACCTCTGTCATGTGTACCAAACCCTAAATGTTGAAGTGTCAAACTAGAATCTCCCTCATCAGATATTTGCATTCACAAACAGGGGTCGATTATATGCCACGCTGGGGCCTAACTGGAGGGTACCAATCCGGAATTCTCCTAGGAGTCGAAGCTGTGTCTACAGGTACAGTTCGGGGTCTACCTCTTTCATTGTATGGTGATAAACTTCAATTTGGGTCTTTGCACTTTCCTAGTGTAATGTATTTTGTGTCCAGATATCCTCGTATGACCATAACAATTCACAAAGTCTCCCCCTCCTGCTTGTAAAAATTCCTGTTAATGCTAAAGCAAGGTTATGGCCCACTCGGATGAAATTCAGTTTAGCTATGGATTTAACTAATGATGTCTGGCTTCCATTTTGCAGAAATCTAGGCTTTACTTAGGGTTTTATGAAACCTTTACAGAAGCAGGTTTGTCATGAAGGCCATGTTTGACTCCTGTGACAAGTAATGATGTTAGAAGGATACCTCCTTGACCCTGTCCCACAGTCTATTTCCTGATTTACAGGACAGCTACTCATAACATCTGTTCATGTCAGAGAGCTATAGTATGGTGTGTTGATTTTGTTCAGTAAAAGGGTATTACCTTGGACCTCAAGTAAGAGAGGGAACATCTGCAAGCCATATGTAGCAGGCACTCACAATGTTGTTAGTCACTAAGACGTGGACTTTCCAGAAGCAGGTAATCCATTTACAGACCACAGAGAGGTGACACAGAAAATTTTACATAGTTTGAGGGATAAAAATCATTCCTTGCGTGTATACCTGACCTTAACTTGATAAATTCTGTGATGCTGGCAAATGATGACGTATGTTTGAACAGTTAAGAAAACAGGGCCCTGACCCAGTATTCTGCAAATACTGTGATTTAGTTGCAGTTTAAATCCAGTCAGATTTTATTTTGTTTAAATTAGTTTGCTTCAGCCATTGTAGAAGTATTGATATAATGTATAAATGTAATTACAGCTGCTTTACCTATGCTAGTAACATCTGATAGCAGTACAAGTTAGAGGTTAGACAGGAGTAAAAATGCATAATAAATTCATAAAGGAATACATTTTGGAAGAGTATTTAAGCTATTGTACCTGCTCCTGGAAAATACTTTTTTAACATGACCATGGTAGATCTGTTTCAAAAACATACACAAGCTCGAAATATAAAATATAAGAAGATAGAAATGTGAAAAGCCTATTAAATCCACAAAGAAGAATTATTCCCTAAAATACATTTCTTATGGTTATCCACTGTCGAGTAATTCTAATGCTTGTGGTCATTCTTCCTTTTCTGAAACCTTCTACTGCCTCTGTCAAATACAGAATTGGCAAGAATTCACGTTAGCAGAGACCAGGCAGGTGCATGCAATGGAAGAAGATGCACCTGCCAGTTGGAAGAGCTGTTCTTCTCTAGATGTGGTTGTGCATGTCACTTGGCACGAGAATGAGTTCATACTCATTTGTAGACAAAATAGTGTTCCTTTCACAACTGAAAGGTAGATCATACACGTCCTTTTCCTTGTATTCGTTATTAGACATTATTTAGTTGGCACTGATAAACCTTATCGGTCCATATAAGAACATCAGGATTGTGATCACATGGTAATGAAGTTATCAGCAGATAACCTACCAATCAATATTTGGGTGAGACGTTATTAATGGCTGTTTGCATTTCTAACTTTGCTTGTACTTGGGCTCTATCACTTGTATCTCTTACTCACTGTTGTATATGGGAAGTTTTTTGTTCATTTTGGAAAAGGAAAAACTATTGTAATCTCTGTACAATAAATTATTTAGCATTTTTATATAGTTTTCCCAACTCTTTTCCAATTAGGCAAGGTATTTTCATTTAACTTAAAATAACATTTGTGGGAGCTCTTATGGCCAAAATTGTAAGCCATAAATTTCCAGAAATTAATTTACCAGAATAAAAAAGAAAATTGCCTGTTTTCACTTTGACTTTGGGTTTCAGTATTTATTCTGTTTTATTTTTTCATGTCTAAGCCCCCAGAATAGAACCTTCTGTTGATTTGCTATTTTTGAAAGATCCTGGTTCCTATTTGATAGCTAGGTTAGGAAAATACATATTCTAGAGTCACATTTCAGATGATACAGTATACATAAAGCAGTGCAGGATAGATATATTTAGAGTTAAATTATATTGCTTACTTATTGTCCTTATTTGTCTGCTCAAACACATAGAGGAATGCTTTGTCTCTCCAGCCCAACCAGCACGTGTAGCTGCACAGCAGGTGGTTCCACAGGAGTCATTACCATGGAAGGGCCTTTAAGAAGAAAAACACTGCTCAAAGAAGGCAAGAAACCTACTGTAAGTGATTCTAACTATAATTATTCCTATGATCCTAATTCATTAGTGGCTGTTTTAATTTTCAGGATTAGATTAAACCTGCAGCTTGATACCACACAAAAAAACGGTTTTATCAATTGTAATTCTCTGATCAAAGTTATAACAAGGTTGTAACCTTTGTGTGTCATTTGATCTACAGCAGTTTTGCTTCTCCCTGCATTTGCAAGTCACGTTTCTAGCTGTAACAGCAGAGCAGGAGTGAAGCAATTGTGTAACCAGCAAGCAGTGTTGTGAGGGCAGAAATAAATCTTGTGGCACTGCCTGATGACCCAGAGCATCCTGATACTTTCCAGCTAAATAACCCTGACAAAGGTAGATATTGCAGGATGGATAATGTTTGCATTACATTTCTGTGACAGAGGTAGATTAATAACTTTTAATGAGTTTGTAGATTACAGAACTTGCAGTGGCACTCATAAAAGACTGAAGAGGGAGATCTTCAATATAGAATTTTCAAGGGAGGGTACAAATTCAATTGAACATATTTCTACAATATAGTTTGGTGCTTTTGTGGTATCTTATTAAAATGAAAAGGCTGCAGGGCAGCCACCCATAGCACCAAAGTCATGGCAATTCATAGGTAACCTGAATTCATGGGTTTCACGTGGTTCTAGTCCTATGCATTTGGTAATTTCTTTGTTTTCTGTAGAGTTGACTGATGTATTTCACATGCAACCCAATTTAGTTCAGAGCTAAAAGATTTGAAGAATTGCAGAGTTGTCAACTCCATAAATTTTTTTTTATCAAAAGTCTAAGATCTGTCCAGCAGAAGGCAACACACTATTCTACTCTGAAACAATCGGTACTGACACTTTTATGAGATACCCAACAAAGAAGGATTGTATTCACAACCAGCCATCAAAATTTAGGTAGCTGGACTGATTTACACCAGGAGACACTCTTTATCGCCATTCCTTGCTTCTGAAATTAACTTTGGTAGCACTTGGACTTGCCTGTGAATAGATTTTTGAAATGTCAGAGATATGCAGTTTTTCCTAATTTTTTTTCCTTTTTCATTCAGCTCTCCTCATGGACTAGATACTGGGTCATGCTTTCAGGATCAACTCTTCTGTACTTCGGAGCAAAAGCTTTAAGAGGCACTGAAAGAAAACATGTAAGCTTTAAATTTATTCTAAAAACAAAAACTGAATACCTGTAAGTAGATCTGGAAGGGCATCCAAAGTGTGCTTTCTGTTCCAGGCTAAGCCATATTTCTGCACAACTTTTACAGTTAAAAGTTAATCTCTGCTACAGTCTCAGCGATGACTGATTTGTCTGTCTTTTCCAGTATAAATCTACACCTGGGAAAGAAGTCTCCATTGTGGGCTGGATGGTGGCACTGCCTGACGACCCAGAGCATCCTGATATTTTCCAGCTAAATAACCCTGACAAAGGTAGATGCTGCGAGATGGACAATGTCTGTGTTACATTTCTGTGGCAGGAAGTAGATTAATATCTATTATGAGCTTGTAGATTATAGAACTTGCAGTGGCACTCATAAAAGACTGAAGAGGGAGATCTTCAATACAGAATTTTCAAGGGAAGGTTCAAATTAAATTGAACGTATCTCTACAATATGCTGTGGTGCTTCTGTGGTGCATCATAGTGGGTTCAGTTTGTAAACTGGGCAGAAACACCAATTTAGTGTAGTGGTTTGGTTCAAAATATCCATTACTTACTTATTTTCCTTCTGTGAGATAAGAATTAGGAGAAAGCAAAGCAGGCACAAAACTTAAACCTTAAAAGAATAAAGAAGTTTATTAACAGAACTAAAAGGCAGGGAAAAAAAAAAGTTTAAGACTAAACCTTCAGAACACTTTTCTTCCCCCCACCTTCCTCCCTCCTCCCACTGACAACGAAAAAACAACCCTTGAGATTTTTCAGTCAGTTTACCATCTCTGTAACAACCTTTCTCAGTTCACTTAGGGAGAGGAGTCTCTCTTGCTCATGCTATGGAGACATCTGCACAAGGAACAGTTCTCTCATGGCTTCAGCGTCACAGCAAGGCAGCCGCCCGGGATGGTTTCTGCTTGCATGTGACAGTCCCTTCCCTCGACT
>VXAD01008430.1:75105-85403 GCA_013399195.1 Dicrurus megarhynchus | reverse complement strand
GCAGGTGGAACAGGGCCGCTCCAGGGTGGCTGTCTCCTGGCCTGGCCGGGCTGCAGATGGAACAGGGCCGCTCCAGGGTGGCTGTGTCCTGGCCGGGCTGCAGATGGAACAGGGCTGCTCCAGGGTGGCTGTCTCCCGGTCTGGCTGCAGGTGGAACAGGGCCGCTCCAGGGTGGCTGTCTCCTGGCCGGGCTGGCTGCAGGTGGAACAGGGCCGCTCCAGGGTGGCTGTCTCCTGGCCTGGTCTGGCTGCAGATGGAACAGGGCTGCTCCAGGGTGGCTGTCTCCTGGCCTGGCCATGCCGCAGGTGGAACAGGGCTGCTGCAGGGTGGCTGTCTCCTGGCCTGGCCCGTGCCCTGGGCCCCCCCCAGTTACCTGTCCGAAAGCCGGAAGCAAGAGAGCCTTTCCCGGGCTTTGTTCGTTCTTAAATGTGGATCACAGAGGCGTATCAAGCTTCTTAAGTGGCTTAAAAAAGTTGCCAATATTCAAACCAGCCAATTGATTGGTTCGGTCAGGTCTAGAGAAAGCTGTAAGCACCTCTTTGCAAAAAAATCACTTCCGGGGCTGATGGAGCCCTCTTAAATAAAAAAAGCCAAACTATGCTAACCCATGATGTGCATACAGAGAGACTGCTTTATTTTGACAGTTACTGTAAGTTTTGCAGAAATTCCCCAACCAATGAGATTGCAACATGTCCATGTGTCTCTATACATTGATCTCCAAGTCTCTGAATAGCTTCCTTAAAATCAGTTAGTATCAGATCTTGACTTACACTGAGGCCAATTAAAATATCAAACCATTTACCAAAATAAGTCTGCTAAGTAATTATTAAATACTTTTTAATAAATTATTTTGCAGTGCCATAACTCTTTTCCCTTGATTAAACTTCAAAAACTTCAAAAGATAAGAAAACTCCTGGAGTTATTTTGCTCTTTGAGTGGTTGCTTACAGATTCTTGAGGCTTTCTTCACTTTTCATGTTTTCAGCTTTGGTGCTGGATATGGAGCTGCATCTACTGTGTGAAGTGCATCTTTTGGGTGTTAACTAAAATGCACAAAATATTTGATTTCAGGAAACAATTTGGACTAGGACATTGAAGAAAACTAAGTTTACAAATATGAAAAACTTTATCAGAAGCCTTGATGAGAAGAAAGCCAGGGTTAAATTAGATCTGACCTACATGGTCTTTTCTGTGGCTGTAATTTGGCCTTTCTGCCTATGAGGCCACATATGTTCTCATACTTGCTTCACCCAGGGATTGCTGGGTAACATGCCTCACATGGGCCCTGTTATATTAGCAGCATCATGTTTGAGCATTTGAGGTGCAAATTAATTTAAGAGTTTACTTCAGGACTTTGGCTTCTGCACAGAAATCAGAGTCCTTTGAAACTACACGTCTGTCTGCAAATTCAGAGTCTTTCATTTTCTTGTTTTTGTAGGCAATGTTTACAAGTTTCAGACTGGTTCAAGGTTTCATGCAATATTATGGCATAAACATTTGGATGATGCGTGCAAAAGCAACAAGCCTCAGGTAAGGTTATGAAAACTATTTCTACCGACTTTTTCCTGTTTTCCAGAAAATCCTTACTAGAAAAGATTTCTCTTTCAATCTGTGTGCACACACATTCTTGTAGGGACAGACATAATTCCTCATTCTGTGTGTTGATCCATTTTTTCAATAGGAGAAAGAAAAACTATTTAAAATTAGAGATTCCCCATCAAATCAGGTGTTGTGCAGGTCTAGCTATTGGTTCAGTAAGCTTAAGAGCACATAACCTCTACTCTCAGTTGCTTCAAGCAAGATAACCTCATCTCTTCTTCAGAAGGGACTGTCTCATGGAAAATGAAAGCAACCATACTAGGATGGACTCGATGATCTTAGAGATCTTTCCCAAACGTAATGATTCTATGAGTAATTTACAATCTCTTCCAGGTACCTGCTAATCTAATGTCATTCGAATAATTTCCTCTCCTACCTGGTGTGACTTCAAGTGCCAAACTGAAGAAACAGGTTATTGTTCTCTAACGAGGAAGAGGAGAATGGTTTTCCTGACATGAGCCAGCCACAGATATTTCAGCACTTTCCTATTAACTTGAAAGTGATTCTGACACAGCTTTTAAAAGCAGAAAGTGAATGTTGTCCCTAGGACCAGATAAAGTCACATGCACTGAGTGAAATCAGACAAGTTAGACGGACAGAAGCTTAATCCTGACTCCTGCAGGATTCTAGAGCCCTCAACTATTTGTGGTCAGAGACTGCATGAACTGATATTTGACCACAAACTGAGCATCATATCTTCTGCCTATTCTTTTTTAAATGGTTCTTTTTATTGTTAAGCTGCTTTGTGTGACTGAAGAATATTTGGCCCATGTTGGGTTTCAATTCTTTCTAATGCACAGAATGATTGACAGTGTTAACTTGCTCCAAAGTGTCAATTAGAATAGAAAATTGTGGAACAACCTTTTTATAATCTAAGTGCACTGAGTTGCTTGGCAATGTGGTTGCCTCAAATTTTCTATTAAATCTCTGGACAATTCTGCTCTTTATATTTGAGCTATTTGGGAAAAATGTATTTTGGCACAGGACAGCTGGTTTTCTTTTTCATTCAGCTATTTTACTCAGGAACACCCTGGTGTTTGAATTTACGTTGTGCTGGACTTTGTCTTTCATTCTTTTATCAATGGCATAGTTGCTTATAAATTTGGTGGTTTGTTTCAGTCTGAATGTTGTTCATTTCAAATCCCTTAGTACAGGGAAGCAGGTAGTCAGGTGTTATGTATCACATGGTCCTGGCTCCTCAAAATGATTCCATATCATTGTTTCTGTTCTGTCTTTCTGTGGATGACATGGCTCCACTCAATTCCAGTATATGTTGCAACTTCAGGTCATTAGTACTGGTAGATGGTACTGCTATTATAAAATTGTGATGGCAGTGAAAGACTGTCTAACAGTGGAGCAGGTACAAAGAAGCCTCCACACCAATATCCAGAGAACAAACAAACAAAAAAAGTGTAACTGGGCCTTCTCCTCTGAAAGAACTCTCTCTATGCTGTATTCCTGCTGTGCCCTGGCACTCCTGCAGTCAGAATCTTTTTCTGTTTATATGTTAAATTCATCACTTTTTCTGTTTGAAACTCTCACCATATGGCATCATTATTCAGACTTCATCAATCACCAGAAAACCTCTTCTGAGCTTCCTAAGATTGCGTAGAGGAGAAATTGGCAAGTCAGCATCTACAGATCAGGAACACTGTGGAAGTCAGTTTAAGTGAACAGAACCTCTACTAGAACAAGCTCCCTGGCATTAGCAGTGTGTATTCTGTGGACTTCCATGATTTTCTACATTTTTATTTTGAGACTTCTCTAACAATAAGGAGAAAAAAATACCTGTATTGTTAAATGGAGGTCAAAAGTAAATTTTTTGTTCTTTTTATAGTTTTTCAGTTACAATCCTGAAAGCCTAATACATACCAGCTTTTCAAAAAAAACCAATTCCTGATGACAACTGCATTCAGATCCTGGGACATGGGAAAGTTTATGTCAAGTTGACAAAGTTTATTTGAGAACTGAGGAACTGTGTGAAAAGAGTGGTAATGCAAAATATATTTATACTGTTTTTCTCTTTTTTGCTAACTTAAGACAACTTTGAACTAGGAAAAGCATCATTTTCTGCAAGGGCAGAGCATCTAACGCCATTAGAGATGATGTAGAAGCTTTTGAATGTGGTAACCAGTCACCAGTAAATGACTTCAGACTATTAGACTATGATATAGTCTGAATTATTCTGCACCTATGGACTTCTGTGATTAGTCATCAATGAGATTAAACTTCTTTTCAGTATAGCACAATTGTGAAATTGCTGCACAGTATTGAGAAATTCAGATTGATGGCAGTGTAAGAATACTAGTAAAACATCTTAAACCAATTTTAAATTAATCTTTAAGTATTAAACAGTTCGTAGCTGCTGATTAGATGTGTTATGATGCCATTTGGTACCATTTGCTGTTATCTGGTACTTCTATGGTTAATTGAAAGCTGCTATTGAAATACAAGTAATAGGCAATAGCCTATTACTACTGATTGTTACAGCATTTTCACAAAAAATATCACAAACCATAAAAGTTTTCCTCCATTGTTGGAGTCCAGAATCATTCTGGACTCCAACACTCCATCCAAGAGAATAACTGCAATCGTTATGTAAAAGTAAACATTATGTCAAAACCACTGTTTTCAGAATTGTGAAGATATAAAAACTGTAGGTAATATTACTAGTTTATTAAATGTGCAATTTTGATGAAATTCAGTGCCAAAATGCATGTTTTTCCAAATAGCACTAAAATGAGGCAAAGAAACTAATTTTCAAGTTGAGACTGACTTGTCACATTATAATGTTAATCAATTTCAACATTTTGGTTTGTTTTGTGTGGAAACTGTTGCACTATTTTTGGCTGTATTTTCCAGCAGTCCACTGCATGCCATTTGTGTAAAGGATTCTTTCTATAATTCTTGTGAACTGTCTCACCTGTAAGAACTCTGGCGTTGGAATCTAGGTTTTTGGCAAAGTATTTTGTTACCTCAGTCTTGTATCAAGTTGCTGCATTTTTCAGTTTGTTACATTGATAATAATGATTGTTTTGCTAATTAAATACTTTAATGTAAAAAAAAGTTTGTTTACTACAACAGTAATTGCATTTGGTTGTAAGTTTAAAAATGTGCAGGGTATGTATGCTGTTGACAATAAAATATTCTGAAAAAGAATAGTAGAGGTACATTAGGAATGTTTTAGCTCAAAGGCAGCATGCATGTTTTATTTGTGAATGAATGATAATAGAGTTGAATAGATTTTATAGAGCATAATGTCTAGCCATTTAGTAGTATAAATACAACAGAATCAACATTTCTAGGATAAAATTGAAAAAGCCTCCAAATTTGCAGTTTTTTCAAGTGAGATTTGTAAAGTCCAAAGAAGTAGAGACAAACTTAAATTTCTTTGCACTTAAAATTTAACTTAGCAGGTTTGCAGATGACACCAAGCTGAGTGGTGCAGTTGCCACACCTGAAGACTGGAGCCATCCAGAGGGGCCTGGACAAGCTTGATGAGTGGCTGGGGCTGACATATTTCTAATGGACAGATCAAGAGCAACTTTGCTGAGAAGGACTCAGGTGCTGGTGGATGAGAGGCTAGACATGTCCTGAGCTGCATCAAAAGCAGTGTGGGCAGCAAATGACAGAGGTGATTCTGCCCCTCCACTCAGCTCTTGTGAGACCCAGTGTGGAGTGCTTCATCCAGCTCTCGAGTCCTTGGTACAGGAAAGACGTGAACCTGTTGCAGTGGGTTCAGAGAAGGGCCACAAAAATAATCAGAGAGCTGGAGCACCTCAGTTATGAGGAAAGGCCGAGACAGATGGAATTGTTTAGCCTGGAGAAGAAAATGTGCCAAGAAGATGTTACTGCCACCTTTCAGTACTTAAAGGGGACTTACAGAAGAGATGGGGACAGATTTTTTAGTAGAGCCTCTAGTGATAGGAGAAGGGATAATAGTTTAAAACTAAAAGTAGGTTGACTCAGACTAGATACATGGAAGAAATTTTTTGCAGTGAGGGTAATGGAACACTGGGTTGGCCAGAGAGGCGGTGGATGCCCCATTCCTGGAAGTGTTCAAGGTCAGGTAGACAGGGCTCTGAGCAACCTGGTTGAAGATGTCCCTGCTTATGGCAGGGGAATTGGAGTATATGATCCAGCTAAAACCATTCTATGATTTTATTTCTTATGCAAGGTAAATAGGCTCCAGATTATGACTGGCAATGAAGGTCCTTTAATTTCTGCAGAAACATAATTTCATGAGAAGTTGCCTCAGAGAAAAATTACACGTGAAAATGAGAATTGTCTTGAGTGAAAAATTAATGTGAAGATGAGAGCAAAACAAGCTAATATAAAAAAAGTTACTTCTACAGCTGAACAGGAAAGCATATATCCTTTTCCTGAAGTGAACTCCTTTTCCTGTTATCCCTGAGAAACTGGAAGAGTGTTTAAAGACTTCTTTATTACTTGGTAGTCTTGGAAATAAGTTGGATCTATAAAATTTTCCCCCAGGGTCATGTCCAGTGTTTCATTGTAAATATTTTATAAAGGAAGGATCTGTAAGTGTCTCTCATATCTATCAAGTGGTTCTTTTCACTAATAACATCAGTTAAAATGGGAAAATTGACTGGAATTCTTCTCCTTCCCATAGGTAACAAGATAGAAAATAAACAAAGTGAGCATGTTAGGAAGGAAAACCAACAATCACAATATCCCAGGTTGACACTGTTATGGAATCAAATTGCAGGGGGGAGAGAGGACTACTTTCTGCATTGCCGTATTTCACTATAAGGTAATGTGCTTTTGTCATCCTACACCCAAGGATAAGTACTGAAGAGCTCATTAAATGCTCATTATATCCAAGCATCTTGTCTTGTAACCTGGGAGAGTAAAAACAAAATGAAAAATTAAATAACTTTGTTCCTACTCTGGATGCAAGGCTGTGCTAGGTGTGCAAGGGATGGCACTAGCACACTGCATTCGTTTTTCTTCTGAAATCATTACTGGCTGATTGTGGTATTTCCATAGCTGTGATCCATTACTGTGGAGGTTTGTCTATCAAATTCGGAAAATACACCATATCTTGGAGCGTGTTTAAAGGAAAAAAAAGTCAACGTGTACAGGTCTCAGTAGACCCCAGATGTAAGAGCATCTCAGATAATTATACTGGGAAGAATGGAAACACCCATTTTGTGTCAACTAAAACACAGTGGTCCACAAGGAAGTGCTCATAGTAATGAACTGGAGGAAGTATCCTTTGTATTTCTGGACTTTGTCAGTAGCCATGTTCTTTCTGCCAGAAATCAGCTTCAAGGAAGAACAGACTGTGGTGGGAGAAGTGTTGCAAATGATTACTTGCTTCAGATGATCCATGTTTTGGGTTTGCAAGCATGATGTAACTGAATATAAAGCCAACAAGCAAGGTCAGAAAACAAATAGATTTGTTCTAGCATAGATATAGAGAAAAGTCCATCAAATTCTGCAGAATAAAAATAACAATCAACAAGCTAGCTAAATTATTTTACATACAATTTTTTAAAGACACCAGTGTCTTAATAAAATAAAAAATACAATTTGTGAACACAAAGGAACACCCTAGAACACTTGGAAATACTGGAACATAGTTGTAGTAAATGGTTACCCTTTCTTGTAATAATGCAAAACTATAAAATTGAACCAGATATGAACACAGTGAATATATGTCTTGTCTTGTTGAAGGTAACGTCACACTCTCTCATGGGGCAAACAGACAAAAAAATAGAAAGCAAGAGAAAGGGCAACTAGCTGGTGCAGAAGGTGAAGGTTTCAAAAAAACCCACCAATCAACAATTCCTTTTAGATTACAAGATGCTCTTTGCTGCATTCAAGTACAGCATACTTGGAAGTCCAGCTAGCTAGTCCTGTCTGCATTGTTTAGCGGTGCAATTGTTTTAATTCTTTCAACAGCTGGGGGAGGGGGAGGGAGTAGTTTTTATTTCACCTACCAGCCTCCAAGAGTGTACATTTTTAACTGCTGATGAGACTTGATCTTCAAATCCTGCTGTGAGTTTTTACTGGCTTTTTTTTCCCCCCCGTATGTATGTATGGAAAGGAGAGGTGATGGGGGGCACACACAGACCGTGAACACAATTCACTGCTGGGCTTACATTGAACAGCCAGGCTTGGCATGCACTATGAGGGGTGTAGGGGTCTGAGATTGCCAACTGATGATTGTGTTTGAATTTAAAACTTTTCTAAATTTGCTGACTTTTTGGACTGACAAAAGGGGGAACCAGAGAAGAAAGGCTCTTAAGGCGGTGGTGTGGGTGGGTGTTGTTGATGGTTTTATTTTTCCTTGCCTATGCTTTAAGGTGAATGGGCCAAATGATTCCTTTGTGTCTTTAAGTGAACCCTTTAGTCTCCCTTCTTACCTGTCTGAACTTGTTTCTTTTACTATTTACTAGACAGAATAAACAGAAAGTGAACAAACAGTGAACTGTTTCCACAGAAACACTGGAAACTTGTCACTGTACTTCAGGATGTTTTTAAATGTGGCCAAACATTCCCCTCACTCTAGTTAATTAACAATTAATGTAGCCACTAAGGAAAGGTATGCCAGGAAAGAGAAACGTATCAGTATGACATCTAATTGTCAAGGACATAGGCGCTTCTGCCAGTTATTTCTACTGAGTCATAGTTATACTGAGAGACAACTCTTTCTGACTCCCACTCTTCAGCTTAGTAATCTTCTGACATCATGATAGGGGCTAGGAGAAGAGACCACTTAGAATGGAGATTTCAGTGAAGAAACTGCAAATCAAAGGTGAGTATAGAAGTGTGGAGTCACTTCCATCTATGAGGTGACACAATTACTTTAGAAAAGGACTCTGGGCATGAGCACAAGCCCTCTGGAAAATCCATAGTCCCCAGGGCAAATTGATGCAGCTCTGGCATTGTGGAACAGGTTTATGAAAGCAAATGTGAAATCTCAAAGTGAAAGACATTTTCTAATAATTTTTTGGTTTGTCATGGGGGTGCAGTTTTGGTGGCTTTTTTTTTGCTAAGTAACTGGTCTATAAGCATGTATGTTGAGTTCTTATACCTCAGTTAAAAAAGAAGTACCTTTGAAAAGCATTTTGTCAGGGCTCTGTGGGTACTAATGATCCTGACCAGCCCACCTGCCACCCCATCATGGGCTCAGGAGCCCATTTAAGCTCCAATCTGGGCCCTCAGCCCCTGCCTGAGCTCTGCCCTAGCAGGGTCAGGTCTGACAGACCCTCTAGTTCAGGCCCTGACTGCAGGCGGCCTTGGTTGTGGTCCAGCATTGTCCCCTTGGTATCCTGCAGCCACTGGACTTGTCCTGCTCTGCAGGTCAGTCTCCCTGCTCTCAACTTTAAACCTGTCTCATCCCACAGACTTGCTGGGTGGTCTCATATTGCAGGGAGGAAGAGAGTTGACCCTGGCCATGGCCAGACCTGCTTGACTTGCCACAGTGCTGAGGCACTCGGTCCTGGTTGCTGAGGCCTCTACCCCACTAGCAGTCTTCTTCCCCTCAAGTCCTAATAAGAGAAAGGGAGAGTTTTTTCTCTCTAAATAGTTCATAAAGCAGACAAAACCAGTTTGGATTTGCAACAGGATAAAACATCTATGAATTGTATAGATGACTGTTAATTTTTCTGATACACTGTTGCATGTATGTTGACATTACATGGCTATCTCAAATAGTACTGCAAGCTAAAAAGTGAAACCTTGGTTATAAGGAGGGAAAGTGGAGTGCTACCTGTATTGTGGGAAGACAGAGGATATCATTTAAAGATCACATTCAAATGATTTCCACGCAAGTTTACATTTGGCAGAAATTTAGGACAGCACTCCTTTTACAGACTGCACAAGAGTAAATGAGTAAATGCATTTGACTTGTGAACTGGATCAGTGTATGTAGGAGCGACTTTCAAAATGGAAAAAATTACTTGGTCTACATAGGGTGGTTGAGGCCTCAGTCCACTATTTTCTACAGATATTTGCACATGGTTGGGAAGTGCCTGATAACACCGTTTACATGTCTTTGCAGGAAATTGGTGTGACATAACTCTTATCAAGGATACATCCCTTTGGAGATACACAGCTTTGGCTCTGAAAGAGAACTGTGTTGAGTATGCTACAATTTGAAATGTAATAATGAAATTTAAAGCATTTCATTGTAATAAGCATTTTAATCCTGTGTTCTCCCCAGCACTAAAGACACTCTATGCCTGAGATCTCAATAACTAGAACAAGGTCTGTAATTTACTGCCTTTGACACTAGAAAAGAAAATCCCTCCACAGAACTCCTACGAATGCCAGCCTTGGATTTTATTGTAGAAATTATTCAGCTATCACGTCTGTCTCCAAAAGCAGACAGGACTCTTGTAAACTACTGGATTTTTATCATTGTGTAATTATCAATTTCTCTGTACTTTTTTTTAAAGTAACTTGCATTTTGAAAATGTAATGGCTAGCTTGTGTTTCTCTGTTTTACACAAGTTAATTTGACAGCTAAGCATCGGGATCGAATCCGGAGACCTCCTCGAGAACAGTATACCACTGCTGAGGTCCTTCTTTTGCACTTGTGCTGTCTATGCCGTTCATTTCCAGGATGTGGTGCGTGGGAGCGTTCCCCCCGGAGCCCAGCTGGTGGACCTGGATAATCAGCGCTCCGGAGCCGTTGGCGCCGGTGTCTGCGGCGGGGCGGGCAGGCCC
>VXAD01008430.1:0-75025 GCA_013399195.1 Dicrurus megarhynchus | reverse complement strand
CTCCTCCCCAAAATGCGCCGCCGGGTCGGATCGGCGGCCCCGCCGCTGACGCGCTATTAGCGTCCAGGGGCCGGCCACCGCGTTGCTCCATTCGCAGTCTTACATGGGGCCTCCCCGACCAATGCCTCGGGGAACTTGGGAAAGTGGCGGGAGAGGCGAGAGGCCCAGCGGGAAAGGCCACAGCCCGCCCCGGGTTCCCTCCGTCCGCGGCCGACTCGCCGTCGCTCGCCGAACGAGACCCTTGGGGCCACGCTCCGGTGGGGCCGCTCGGCGACCGTCCGTGTCGACGCCGTGGACATCAAGCGGAGGCACCACCACGGCGCGAAGCGACGAGCAGCCGCCCCAAGGGCGAACGGCCCCACCCGGACCACGCCGGGCGGCGGCTCTGCCCGAAGTACAGCCGGGGCGGGAGGCCGCGGCCGCCTTCCCGGGCGGGAGGCGAGGGGACCGAGCGCTTCCGCTGGCCCCGGGCCGCAAGGGCGTGTTACGGTTGCTGCTGTCGGTGCCGCAGAGGGAGCCAGAGCCGGGGCACGAGGGCTCCGGTAGCGCCGGCCCAGCTTTGCACAGCTTTCGTGGCGGTGCCCGCACAGGACTCCGGTGGCGGCGGCGGCTCGGCCCGCGCCCCGCGCGGGGAAGGGCGGGTCGCGCGGGACAGGAACTCGGGCGCGCTGCTGTCTGTGTGCAAGCGTGGTAAAGCTGCCGGCACCATAGCGGAGGTCAGGCAGCGGCACCTGCTCGGGGTACTGTAAACGGCAGCACTCGCAGGAGAGGCGCGACAGATTCGGGATTTTATTTCCACTCAAGAAATAGGAGGATGGTGATCAGCTGTAGCATTATTTTTCGGTACTGCGGTAAACCGCTTAACGGTAAGTTAAAGGTACATATTAATTGTCCAAACCAGGTTTTCTGAGTCTCTATCTGAATACGTACTAAGGCTGGCCTTTAACTTTAGATTTGAAGAATGCAAAACTCCTCCAAAGCATAGTTCCCAGTGTATGTTGTGGGTTAATCCTGGCAGGCAGCTCAACCCTCATCCTTCCTCTTGCAGTGGGATGGGGATAGAATCAGAAGAGCAAACCTGGGAAATCCCATGGGTTTTCCCTGAGATAATGACAGTTTAAAAGGTAAAGCAAAGCTGCGTGCAAAACAAAATGTGGAATCTGTTCATTATGTCCCCTTAGAGGCACGTTTCTAGCCATTTCTAGGAAAGCAGGACTTCATCAGGTTTAGTAGTGACTTGGGAAGCCGTATGCTGTCGTGTTGCATGTTTCCCCCTTTCTCCTTCTTCCCCCAGCTTTGATGGTTGAGCATGGCATCATATGGTTTGGAATAGGCTTTTGGTTGGTTTGGTTCAGCAGTCCCAGCTGTGTTCCATGCAAATTTCTTGTGCCACCCAACTCCTGGGACGGGAGCCACAGGAGAAACAGAGACAGCCTTGACTCTGCGTAAATACTGTTCAGGGATAGCTAAACATCAGTGTGTTTGGAGCACTTACTTTGGTCACAAAACACAACACCCTGCTAGCTACTAGGAAGAAAAGTAACTCGATCCCAGCTAAAAAAGTACAGTGGGAAAGACAAAAAGTTGAAATAACAGTCTTTTAGATGCCATGCAGTTTTTATTTTGCCCGAACTGTTTGATTTTTCAAAGGACACAAACTTTAATTGTTTACAATAGGAGGAGTTTGGCTTAGGGATGTAGAGCAGATTATAATGGAGAATTTTCTGCCTGTATACAGGAAAATGTAGGTTTGTCAGTTCTAATGGCACAGATTAAGTATATGGCAACACTGTATAGTGGTTTGGCTTACTGTCTTTGTATTTAGAATAGAAATAGCCAGTTTTAATTTTTTTAGAGTAGTATTTTATTAGTGGAAAAATACTGCCTTCAGTTTAATCCTTCAAACAATATGCTTCTGACTTCGGGTCTTACAACAGAGGAAGGACACTGGTGTGTCAAAGAACCTTTCTGAAAAAAGTAAGCTATCAAAAGATTAGCAACAGGCAATCGAGATAAAGATGGTAAATGATTGTTTATATTTGGAATTCTTATTTAAGCACCAGTGATCTGTGTTTTTGCTTTTGACAAAAATCATAAACTAGAGGATAGAGAATAGCTGTTTTCAAAAATATTAAGTTACTAAGGCTGTTTGTTAGTGGGGGGTTTTTAGTTAGACCCTGGATAAACAAAGATTAGGTTGTTTCCTGTTCTTATACTGCTGAAGCTAATACTTCATATTAGCAACTGAAACTCTGCACTCACCTCTTGTCAGTTGCCCTCTATCCTTACCCTAGATTGGGAGATAAAGTTATAAGATGATAGTTATGAAAACCTTAACTCAGTGTAGACATCGTCAAGATACTAAAATGAGCAGCATGAGAAGTCTTGATCCGTCTCCATGCAAACAAAACAAATTACAAAGGAAGGCCAAGATGCAGAGAGCATGTGAGGGAGATTAATTATTACCCAGGAATGACTCTTGAACTAAATTAGCAATTGGTACCAGCTTTTAGTAAGGACAGTGCTAGTTGTGGAGAATTTTAGAAAGATGTTGGAAAAGAAGCTCTGAAAATAGAAGTTGGACTGGAAAAGTAAAAACAACATCCATTTGGAAGGTGATACAAAAAAAATACCATTTCAAAATTCTAAAAAGACAAGCTATTGGAAGAACCTATAATGGGAGATTAATAAATGTGTTGTGAGCATAGTGGTATAATGTGGCTAAAGCATGAGTGATTCCTCGGTTTAGGATGGGGAAAAAAAGATTATTCAAATATATGAAAGTTTCTAAGTGCATTCTTGGTCCCATACAAGGTTTTAGAGTAAATTTTAGAAGAACTGTGACTGAAGAAATAAGGAGAAACGTGATTCATTTGAGTAGCTCAATTTAGTGAAAGATGTCCCATCTACAGCTAGGGGATTGGAACTAGATGATATCTAAAAGTCCTGTCCAACCCAAGCCATTCCATGATTCTAACTTTGACAAGAGCTCTTTATTGCTGCAGAAGAAAACACATTGTGTAATCGCACTTGCTTGACTGGCTGGGCAGATGTATTAATTGTTGGCTGATGACAAACTCAGATGTATTTGTGCAATATGTTGCATTTCCAAAAAATACAATCCTAGCATGCATTAAGAAAGAAAATTTCCAACAATGATGAGGGCTTGTTACTTGCCACGTACAAATCGATAAGGTACAAATATTTCTAGTCTCCTGTACTAAAGAGTAATGGAAACAGGGCCAATTGCACAGAAACAATTGGTGAAGGAAGACTGTTTCTTATGAGGTGGTTTTAGAACAGCCTGTCTTGCTTAATGAAAAAGTAATGAATACGAAGATGAGGAGGTGATATTACTGCAGTCTGTCAAGGCGGTGGGGAGGAAGAAAGCCTGCTTACAGTTAAAGTAAAGCAAAATAGCCATTAATACCATAAGCTAAATTTAGTATTAAAGCAAAACTGCATAATTTGTGTCAAGTTTACTTGCATATGAATTGGAATTAAAAAATGCAAAATTGAATTGTTACTATAAAAGAAACTCATTTAAATATACTGAAAGCGTACTTTTAAAGTTGAAACTTGCCATTTTACCCTCTCTATAGTGAGGAAATATAAATGTAGTGTTCTTAATTACACTGACTTTATGTATTTTATTGTTGCTCTGACCACTTGGCCGCCTGGAGGCCTGGCAGGCAGCTAGCTTCGGCGCCCCAGCAGCGAGGCAATCTAAAGCTCAGCAAGCTCCCCCTGGAGCTGTCTGCCTTCAGCTCCCAACAGAGCAGGCTGCAGTTGGGTGTTGCTCAGGAACCGGCGAGAGTAAAGAACCAGAGAGGGATCTCTTGGTGTCTCAGTTCCCAGCTTTCTTCTCTGCCCCAAGGGGACAAGAGCAATGCAGATCCAAAAGGGGTACAACCAAAAGAGACCCTGGATGTCCGTTCCAGTCCCTTCCATCCAGGGGGCAGAAACGGGGAGGAACAAAGGGACAGACCGATAGGAGAATGACAAGGGGTGACAAGTAACCAATGGAAGGGGATTGAGGGAGGAACTTATTCGAATCAACCAATGATAAGTGTAACTGCAGAGAACTTTCCAGAACACAATTGCTTAAGCAATGAGACTATTGAATAGACATGAACCTCTAAACCAATGAACAGCTAAACATCAAAGAAACATCTAGAATGGGAGGAGGAGATGCTGCCAAAGGAGACACCCAGTGGGGTGTGGACTTGGACTTCCATCCCGCCCTCGGATCCTCCTTCAGAGTCACTGTCCTGGGCAGCAAAATCCAGCCATGGGATGTCACTCAGCCCCAGGGTGGGCTGGGTCTCCGCAACATTTTATGACTACATATTTGTGCTGTTAATTCCAGGAGATCAAAATTTAAGAGTCATGTTGGGGAAACCATGAATTTCACTCGTCAAATAATTATATATTTCTTTTCTCTAAGATTCGGTGTTCTGATGTGTCTTGAGGTCTTCATTCTGCTCTTTTTCTCGGCTTGTAGAACTTGCTGTTGTTTCAGCACTGTCTCACAGTTCCTAATCAGCATCTGTATCTACATGATCTAAGTAGGCCTATAGCATGTTATGAAAAAAATGTTTGTCCAAGAAATGCAGATATATGTTTTTCTAGTTCTTTTTAAGTACGTGTGCAATCTGGGTTTATATCAACGTGCAGGATTAATTTTCAGAAGAAAACTTAAGTAGCCTTAAAAAAATCCATGAAAAACATTTGTTTTGCTTCAACAACTTCATACTCATTTGTAATTTAAATTAAGTTCTTGCAACAGAACTGTATGCTTTGCTCAAGAGAAGGAAAACTTGTTTTTCTGGTAGGTGTGGCTGCTGTTACTGACATTAAAAGAGCAACAGCTATGTGAAATAAAATATGCCAGGAAGGAATTGTACCAGGTTTTTTTTCTCTCAGTATTGTTCTGTAGTGAACAATTACTGCAATTTACCTTAAAAGTATTTCAGTTTTTATCTGTTTAAAATAAACCAGTACTAATTATTTTAGCAAATAACTTAGCAAAAAATAAATGGAGGACTGAACAGAACTTCACTCGGCTATCTGCTTTAAAGGTACTTTTTCCTTTCCAGTGTTCGCTGTTCAAAACACAGTTGAAACGATATATTTTTTTCTTGTTTGTTATTTATTGCTAGCAAAAGCAGAAGAAAGAACTGATTTTTGTTATTTACTGTTGATGTGGTCTCGTATTTCTTTAGTTAAAAAATACTTATTCTACAGGACTGAACAAAATTTTAAGCCATGAATTGATAAAACCAAGGGGAAGAATGTTAAATGGGATCTATTCTGTGTTGCAAGAATGCTAAAATATATAATATCCTTGGAATAAGAATGCTTGGGGGAAACTTGTACTTTAGAATGTTTCATAAAAAGACTTTAGAAAGTTTGAGTTGTTTTCAGTCACAAATCTCCAGCTGGAAGTCGTATGACAGTAGCAGACTTACTATGTATTTGCAGTTCTGCTCTTAATTTTAAGGACTTCTGAAGAGGACTCTCAGAGATAGAAGAGTCAGTGCTTTCTGCTGCTCCTTTTCTTCTTTGTGCCTAGTGTGATGTAGTGAGATTTTTGGTGCCCCTATGACTGTTCCAGTCTGAAAAGCAATTTCTTGGTAGCTAGCAAAGGCTGCTGTAAATCACATCAGCCTTGGTATATGGGACATTTTAAGGGCTGTGTTGTGACTGTGGTTCTCCCTAGTTCACTTTTTCATGAAAGAGCAATTGTGAAAAATATTGTACATTATTTTGAAGGCACGGACAATTATTTTTCGCCTGCTGGAAACATTTTTGTCATCTTGTGCAATCACAGCAGTTCATTCCATCTCAGCATTTTACTCCACACTGCCTGCTGGCAGCTGGGGGAACTCTCTTCTACCAATCTAGTTTTCTGATCTGACATGAATTTGATTAATCTGGGACACCCTTTTCCCAAGAATCTCTGTGGTACAAACAGGCCTTTGAAGAGATTTGCTGTCACTTTTCTGTTTATGGATCATACCTGAATGCCTAAGGATGAATTTGTAGAGAAAACTTTCATCTAGGCTTCACTTGCAGAAATTAGTGCTTGAGAGTGCCATAAACTCCCACTCAGGCATTAACACTTGCTAGCATAAGTGCTCCTAAAGACTTTGGTCATCCAGGCACTCAGGACTGCCTACCTGTTCCTGCAGCAGCAAGAGTTTTAAGACCTGACCCCCAAACCATGCCAGGAGCTGAGCCAGCATTAAGGCAATGTGAGGAGGCCCAGATCTCTAGCACGCATTAATATGAGATGGCCTTTCCTGCAGCTCCTGCCTTGTATATGGCTACATAGGGTAGAGTAGCTAACTGAGTTTTATACCTACATAGATTTCACCTGTCTTCTGCTGGATTGTATGAATTGACCTTCCTCTGTATGTATGGTCTCATTTGTGGTGAACTGCAAGTTAGGGAATTCATAAATTAGTGATTATATCTGGACCATCATGTGTAATCCCCAATTAGCATGTTTATTATGAACTTGATTAATTCTATATATATTTAATTTATCTGCCTCTAGCTTGTCTGTGAGAAGTCTGGCTGAGGGGATTTTTTAACATAATTTACATACACACTGTGTAGGGGGAGAAAAAAGAAAAGTTTTGCTTTGCTTTAAGAATTACTGCCTAATTATTAAATTGGATATTTTAAAAATTTGGATTATAGAAAAAAAAATTCTCCTTGTATTGCTGTATATAGGTCTGTTATATTCTTCTACAGAACCCTCCATGTACAGAAACTGCTTCACACAAATAGAGGCAGAGTGCTGCGCACAGTATCGAACATATCATTAAAGGCATGTTCTGTGACTGTTTTTTCATAAAAGCACAGTAGATGGGTCTCTGAGTAAGTCAGTGCACAATGATAGAGACCTACCCCATCTTGTTTGTGAAATTCTTGAGCAATGATCATGGGTCAGTATTATCTCATACTTACTATGTCTTTTCTTTTCTGCAGATGCGGCAGCATAAAGTACAAGGACAAAGAAATTTGCATACACATTTAGATACGTACAAAATGTTGTGTGCTGGGAAAAAATCTTACTTTGCTGCTGCTGTGTGCATTATTACTGTAACTTCAATGCTTGCAGTTTCTTATCTGAGGTTACAGAGACTTTCTCATCAGCCAAAAGTAATTCAAGAAGGTAGAAAATGTCGAGGGAAAATCGCCAATAGCACAATAACGGCATTAAAAGGTAACAAAACTTTTATTATATCCCCATACTTTGATGGCAGAGAAAGCAAAGTTACTCGTCTGATTGGGATTGTTCACCACAAAGATGTAAAACAACTGTACTGCTGGTTCTGCTGTCAGCCCAATGGAAAGATATATGTATCGAAAGCAAAAATTGATGTTCACTCAGATAGATTTGGATTCCCTTATGGTGCAGCAGATATAGTTTGTTTGGAACCTGAAAATTGTGATCCAACACATGTATCAATTCATCAGTCTCCAAATGGAAATATTGACCAGCTGCCAAGGTTTGAAATTAAAAACCGCAAGGCTGAGACCTTTTCTGTTGACTTCACTGTGTGCATTTCTGCCATGTTTGGAAACTACAACAACGTCTTGCAGTTTATACAGAGTATGGAAATGTACAAGATTCTTGGAGTACAGAAAGTGGTGATCTATAAGAACAACTGCAGCCATCTGATGGAGAAAGTCTTGAAGTTTTATGTAGAAGAAGGAACTGTTGAAATAATTCCCTGGCCAATAAACTCACACCTCAGGGTTTCTTCTAAATGGCACTTCATGCAAGATGGAACACACATTGGCTACTATGGACAAATCACAGCTCTAAATGACTGTATATACCGCAACATGGAAAGGAGCAAGTTTGTGGTCCTTAATGATGCTGATGAAATAATTCTTCCCCTTAAGCACCCTGACTGGAAAACAATGATGAACAGTCTTCAGGAACAAAACCCAGGGACTGGTGTTTTCCTCTTTGAGAACCATATCTTCCCAGAAACTGTATCTTCTCGCATGTTCAACATTTCGTCTTGGAATACTGTGCCAGGTGTTAACATATTACAGCATGTATACAGAGAGCCTGACAGGAAAGATGTGATCAACCCCAGGAAAATGATAGTTGATCCACGAAAGGTGATTCAGACTTCAGTCCATTCTGTCCTACATGCTTACGGGGACAGTGCAAATGTTCCCATGGATGTTGCTCTCATTTATCACTGTCGGGAGGCCCTTCAAAGAGACCTTCCCAGAGAATCCCTCATCAGGGATACAACACTGTGGAGATACAACTCATCATTAATCAGGAATGTTAACAAGGTGCTATCTCAAACCATGCTGCAAGCTCCAAAGTGAAACCTTGGTTATAAGGAGGGAAAGTGGAGTGCTACCTGTATTGTGGGAAGACAGAGGATATCATTTCAAGATCACATTAAATTGATTTCCACATGGAGTTTACATTTTGCTGCAATTATTTAGGGAATCTATAGCAAAGCCATGAATCATTTAATGATATCAAGGGTCATTGCAGATTGCAGTATTTCTTCTGGGAAATGTTCAATTTGTTTTCAGTTAAAACAATAATAAAAATCAGTATTTGTCAACTGATTCAAATAATGCAAAACAGTTTTCAACCTATGTACAAAAAGTACAACTACAGTCATTAGTATTAAAGGTAGCATTGCTTAATTCTTGCAATTTGTATGTCACTGGGTACCAAATTTGTATGTATCAATTTGAGTAAAAGGTAAACAAGTAATTGAGCACAATCTTCTTTCACTTGTAAAAAAATTAACCTCTTATGTTCTTGGAAATAGTGTATGTTAAAGATGTGAGGGATTGTAACACTAAACACAGCCATTGGAGTTTTGCTGATACAAATGTCTCGTTCAGCTGGGCTTTGGAGACATGTAAGTTTGAGAAGAGTGAATTACTTAAATGGTAAGTGCTGAGTTGTATTGGAAAGTTTTAATAGAGGCAAGAGATACAGATTTATCTTAAAGAAAAAGATACTTTTGTGAACTGAAAAGAACCTATTTCAAGGAAGAAAAATAGATGGCCAAACAACTTTTATGAAACATAATAGTTTGTTGTTGGTTTTTTTTCTTCTGGCACCTTGAAGCCTTGTAGGAAAATATTTCACTAAACTTAGACACAAGGTGGATTTTAGTCCTTTATGTAATGACTAAGTTGAATTATGTTGCTTCCTTGGGTAGGTGCAAGGGTACAGAAGCTGCATTTTTTCCAGCCTCTGTCTGGAAATAATGCTAAGTAGTGACTTTTGCTGAAGGGTCAGATGGAAACCAAGGCAAACAAAAAAAACATTTGCTTACTTCAGTTTCACAGTTTCAGTTTCACAATTTCAGTTTCTGTTTGATAAGCCCCCAGAACTATATGCATTGCATATGTTGTGGCAATATATTAGAACCTTCCTACTGAAGGCACATCTGAAGGCAGCAATAGCCTGACACTTTGGTGTCTGACAGAGTGTGTGTGAGAAATTTTTAAAATTTCTACACTAGTGTCATGCTTTCATTCCTTTACCTACTTGGTAGTGGCACATACCTGTGCCCTTAAAGAGCTCTGTCGTTAGTGGATTAGCAGATGTTCAAAGGAACGTTTACTTTGCTTCACAGTGACTGCAGCATCTCTCAGTCTGTATCAACAAACTGGCAGCTGTATTAGTATTTGAGATGCCTGCTGCTGTCAGTCGTACAATCTCGTGTGGCAACAAGTCCGTTTAGAATTTCAGACTCGTTTTGAAGGGGAATCTGGAAGCATCTCCCTGCTTATAGCATGGTGTGCTCAGGACTTTGTGTAGGAAGGCTAGGCAACCTGTTTCAGTCTTAAACTAACCTCACTGGAGAATTTCTCTTGTTGTAAGAACCATTGACCATTGTCTTGCTGCATGGTGCTGAAATGAGTCTGACTTCGTTTTCTTTTTAGCCTACTAGTTAGCTGGAGACAGTAGCAGTGCCTCCCCATGCCCTGCCCACCACCTTCTCTCTGTGGACTCTGCATCATCAAGGTCACTAATAAAGTAGTTAACCAAGTTTTCCTGTTTTGCTGATTTGGAAACAAGGACATTTCTGGCACGCCTTTATTTAACCTTTCGAAGTCAATGCAGTGCTATATAGGTGGCTCCTTCAGAAGAAGCTGAGTTACTGCACACCTCATAACTATACTGTTAAGAATTATGAGAAGTGGGTTTCAAGGCAAGTTATTGAAAACTTTCTATTTTATGGAAGCTTTCTTCACTTTGGAGTCAGGTAACAAAAGCTCGAAGAGCTCATAATTTATGCCCCAGACAGTGCAGTTTGAATTGAGAGTTGTGAATTTGGCTTCCAGTTGATAAAATCCTTGACTACAGACAACATTTTTCAAAGTAAATAGGTGTGAGTAAAGGTGGGAAAACTGAGTGCTTAAGAGTCTGGCCTTGTATGTAAGAGACTGCTCCACTGTGACTTTATGGAGTTCCTACGGCATTACTCAAATACTGATTCTTGCATATGAAAACTCCCCTTCATTGGTGTAATTCACACCACATGTATTTGGGAATCTTGGCCTTCATTCAGTATTAACTATGAAATCAGGTCTCCTTCGATAGTGGGAAGAAAAAATCACACTAACAGTAGTAATGCTAGACAGTTTTGTCTTTTCAAGGGCATGAGTCAATCTTCATGAAAACTCATGTTTTCAAGTTGTGTAAAAAAAATTGACATTAAGGGGAGAGGAAGGGAGGAAGGAAGGGAAACCAACCTAAAGCATTTCTAAAGCACGTGATGTAGATACAGCTTTTAAGTACATGTCAAATAGCACAAAAGTATGTGGACAAGTATTTACTACTCAACAGTTAACTTGTGTACATCAAGTATCCTATGATGATCAATAAGACCTTTTTCTACTCCTGTGCTTTTCTTCAGACTCTTGATTTCCACCCCGCCCCCCACCCCCCCCAGAGATGTGGCATTCTGTCATTTGACCCTGCTTTCCAACTCTACATGTAGCAACTACTTCAAATGCATTATATTAACTGCAACTTTTGGATAAAGTGAATGGCTGGTAGACATAATTTAATGTAAGAAAGTGACTTGCTGTAGAGACTGAACATCACCTTCCCATTCATGTGAACTAAATTACGTTTTAACACAAACTATAGGAAATAAGGACTATAAAATACCAATCAAGCCATTCTGAGTTACCATCAGCAAGTATGATGAATACGTCAGAGGTTCTCCGAGATTAATCACGATCACAAGCTCTATCAGATAGATGAAAAGTTGCATCATTCTTGCTGAGCAGAGATCGTATTGACATGTTCCTGAACTTATAACATCTGATCCTAGTTAAAGGACTCACTTGATTCTTCTGTTTCAAAGGCTAAGCATTTAAAGCTATCATATGGAAAAACATTTTGAAAAGAAAGATTCTGGAGAAAGAAAGGGTTTGCTATTTTCTCGTTTTGGTTAAGCAGCCATGCACTGTAACCAGTATTTGCTGTTACACATACAAAAGCCTATGGTTCTAAAATAGTAGCTTCACCTTCTGTTTCAACAACAAAAAAAGTCAGGTCAAGCACAAGTTGATTTCAGACTTGAAAGCAGATTTGAATGGTTTAAACATTACAAGCTATACTTCAGAGCCGAAACAGGTATATTTAAACATGAATATAGACAAAAATTTGTGGTGAATACTGTTAGCATGCTGCATTGCATTATGTCCAAAACAACCCATTCCCAAATGCCCAAATAAAAGTAATTGATTGTGCATTGCATGATGATACCATTGGGTGTGCAACTTTGGTTCATGCAAAGTCTCATTTTATGGACACACTGCTGATAGGCCATATATTCCTGAAGATTTTGTATGTGTGAGCTTTTCAGCCATGTTCTTTCCATAACACCAAATGGATACTATGGTCTGGCATACTGGTGGCAAAAACCAAGCCCGTATCATTTTGGCCATTTAGTCCGTTTAACCAAGACATTTCACCAGCCAAAAAGCTTGAACCTCTCTTTGACTTTCTATATTCTGGTAAAGGCCAGCGGCTTATCAGTTTTTCTGTCCTCAAGTCCATTATATACAGGTATCTGTTGTCAAACAGTAGAGCAAATATCTCTCCAAAGCCCAGCAAGGACACATTTGAGAAGTCTGGAGGTTTGATAACCCTAGAAGACAGAAAACAGTGTTAGAATCTCCCTTACAATGTAGTCATGAGCTAAACCAAAACCTGTATGTCTACCGAAAATGTGTCTAAACTCATCGTTCTGAAATAATTTAGAAAGAACTGGATGCAAATCTTTCAAATTAAGCAACTGAACACTTAGCTACAGCTGGGCCTGTGGTTTCAGTTCTTCTGACTTTGTGCATTCAGGACAGACCCATCTGAACATGAGTAAAGGCTAAGGTTTGAAAGGGATTATTCTGCAGAGCACAAGATAAAAAGAGCCATTTCCACATACACACAAAAGAGCAAATGTACTTGTGTTTTACAGTAAATTTCCATATGGATTTTATGCCTCAATATCTTTAAGAGGGAAAAGCTGTTATTATTCTTTTGATCACTCTTCTAAAAGGCAGAAGTAAAGCATAGACATGCCTTCTTGTGATAAGCAGATAAATCATCCAAGACTGGTCCTTAGAATGCTGTCTTACTGATGTTTTATGTTAAATTAAGCACAGGGAGAAATAAAAGTATTTTTTAGTTCCCCAACACCTTTATGATGTTTTCTCTTAATAAATGAAACTTGGAACAGAAACTGAAGAGTTGAGTCTTCCACAGCTGCCTGCACGTTTGATCATAGCATTACATAAAGCACGGAACTTGGGCACAAAAATGTGTGGAGATGAAAATCTGCTCTCAGCAGTAAGAGACCATCTTTCTCTTTTGAAAGACGGGAGGGTAAACTAAGAGGTGAAATTACTCAGTTATTCTTACTGATAAGAAGCACTTCTTCTGGAGTAGATCTTTCAAAGGTAGATATTCCACAAATATTCAGGCTATTTGAATTAAGAGTTTGATAGCAGTTCTAAAATGCATTTTTTTCTTTAGTAAGTTACTATCTTTGATGCCACCATTTCTCACTCATACAGCCTGATTCTTTTTGTGGAAATGGAATGCCATCGTGTTTGGTCCCTTATTGCAGTCTGATAGATTTCACTGTCATTCCACAACATTAGCAAGAGTGACAGATCAGTAGTGCTATAAGGAAAAAGAGTCTTTTTAATTTCTTGTCCCATCAAAGGACCCCCAGAAATGCCTGCTTGGTTCTCTGTATAGCAGTCTCCATGGTAGCATTAGCTCTGGGTCACTACATTTTCACATTCACAACTACAGCATTGCAGTCTGATTTAAGTCTACACTGAAATGTTTCAGCTTACAGAATGAAAATATGGAAGAGAACTAGCATGTGGCCAGAAACCAAAACAGCAATCAAACAATTCATATTATCAGATGAGAAATTAGAATTAAACCTCTCAATATGTGTAAAGTAAGATGCTTACAAAATTTTTATCAAGATTCTTTTGGTCCACATCTAAAGTAAGTTATTAAAACTAGTATGATCTACTTCTTATTTATTCAATGAAGACTGAATCCTAAACTGAACGGTTTACCTGAGAATATCATAGCTGGCAAAGTCCCACTGGTATAATCCTAGTGCTGAACTGCACACTATGTATTTACCATCAAAGTGCAGTCTGGGCTGTAGGGAGATGCTGCGGTCTTCAGAAACAGACAGTGTTCTTAAGCACTTGCAGTTTATTTCCCTTCCAATAGGCCAAATCTACAATTAAAACACAGTTTAAGGCCAGAGAAAATTCACATTATAAACTGTTACCTAAATGAGCAAGCCTCACAGTCTCTTTTTAAGCATCAGGTAAATGTGTGCATGGGTATTTTTCAGAAATATTTCTCTCTTTCAGGTAGGAACATCAATTCTTCAAGCGACTTGCCTTACAGTATTGGTGCAGCATGTGTTGTTTCTAGCCTAAATAATCCCAGTGAAAATGGGTACTTTAAAGAATGGAAAAAAAACCCAAAAAAAAAAAAAACAAACAAACCCCCCCCCCCCAAAAAAAACCACCCAAGTGGGACAGAAATGTAACGGTGTTTCAGTTACAAGGCACTTCTATAGCCACAAACTTACAGCACGCTCCAACCCCAAAGTCCCCAACAGTAACAGTATTTGCAGTTAAGTGCTTCACTGTCAAGTTAGCACAATAAGCATGAACTGAAAGCACTGATTCTTTGCATTACCATTCTGGTAGAGCTATCATTTAAAACTAAATGCTAAGAAGACCATAGAAAAATTAGCTTCCAAAGAGTTTCATGTTCTGCACGCAACCTCTAAAGTGGGAAATGTGGGAAAACATAAAGCCGCCTATTATTTGTAAACTTCAGCAAAGTACTCAAACTTTTTATTTCCCAATGTACCAAAATAATATATGCATGATATACGGTACATACCTTGATTTCATACTTATCTGCACTTAGGAGAATATAATCCCCAGGACTATGCATAAGAGATTTGACTTTGCACTTCTGCAAAACGACCTGTAATTGAAGGATGGTATTGATTTATGTTGATGCTGTTACGCAAACAAACTTTCATTTGCATTTTTCACTTCACTGACCACCTGCATACTGTACCCATGTATAAAGGCAGTACTTTTAGCAATGGAAGGAAAACTACAGTTTACACTCTTCTTGTTCCTACTAGTGACAACTTACTGTATTAATAAGCTAACATATATACTTCACCTGTACGGTCACACCCCCCACCAAGTTCTGAAGTAACCAGAAGAAAAATACTGTTTCACGCTCAAATTTTTGTTATCATTAGATTTTTTTGCATAATTTTTAAAGCAGTATTCTTTCAGAACCAGTTTTTATTCAGTCTTTGAATCAAACAAACACTGCTTCCTAATATTAGCCCAGCTGCTTTGGAATTTAAGTATCTTCAATGGTCTGAAAGGTTTAATTACAGCTTAAATATTTTTTCTGTTGTAATGTTATTTTGTAGTATTTCCAGATGTTCTTCAGATTCTAAACCTAGCTGCAGGGTCAGGATTAAGAAATAAGAATTTAGAACACATTATAAATTTTGTGCAAATAAGTGTGTGAGATGAATTAGAAATCAATATTCCCACCTTAGTCACCCATTCTGTGTGTCCAGTAAGGGTATTCAGGCACGTTCCTGTTGATAAGGCCCATACTTTCACAGTGAAGTCTGCAGAGCCACTGACCAGAATATCAAGGTCATCATTGTAATCCACACTAAAAACTTCAAGCAAAGACGGAACTAAATAAGGAAAACCAGTCTCTATGAATGCTTTTTTCTGTGTGACACTAGTAGCCTCTGTATGAATTTAGCAGCCTCTAAATTCATATGCTACTACATCTTTAATTGTTGTTCTTAAACTGTATACATGAATTGTTGCTCTGGATACCTAAGTTTACATTTCAGAATTACTGGGGGTTTTCTTCCCAAATTAAAAGCATGTATATCAGTGGTTCCTTTATGGCTGGATTATGGCAAAGTGTAACTTAAGGTAGCTCCTATTTCCAGAGTTTTAGTAAGACAATTCCAGCAGGATTAGTACATTTTATAGATACAGGGGAAAAAAAACTACAGCTGAGTTGACTATATTTTTAAGTACATGACAAAGAATTTAATTATGGGGGGGAATGCAAATACGTATTCCCAGGTCCTATTTTGCTCTTTGCTGTAAGCTCATATCCAGCCTGGGAATAGAAAGAATGGCCATGGCCACGTACACCCTGCTACCTAAGGTTTGCACCTCTTTGAGACTTGAAGCTGCTGAATAACCATGGCATTTAATGTTACTTCCACGCAATTGCAAAACACTACGTGGCTAAGCTTTGGCATATTCAAGGACAAATTTATATCTGTTCTGGTCACTTCCCCTGTCGAGGGGAACTGAGGTGACTCACATGACAGAGAACAGAAGCTGAACAAACCAAAAAAGCTAGTGTGCAAAAAGCTAACTTAAATTATATTTTGTTTGATGATGATGTATGTTACTTGAGTGGTAAAATTACAATTTTAAAAATTTCAACATACCTGCACCAGTATGTCCTCTAAAATGCTGTGTCTTTGCCCCAGAGCTCCATTCCCAACAGGCTACTGTGTTATCAAAAGATCCTGTTACAAGCTTTTGTTCATCAAACTTCACTGCAGCACAAGTGTGTGTCTGGATACCATATATGCACTGACCTGTGCTTACATCCCACAGTTTTGCAGACAAGTCATCTGATCCTACAATATAAAAGAACAGGATAATTGGAAGCAAAGAGTAAATAATATTTCTGATCCTATACTCATCTTTGTCTTAAATAAAGTATTTTCATGGAATCGCAGAATGGTTATGGTTGGAAGTGACCTCTAGAGGTCAACTCTTCCAAACCCGCTACTCAAACAGGGCCACCCACAGCCGGCTGCCTAGGACCATGACCAGACAGCTTTTGAGTGTGACCAAGGATGGATGCTCCACAGTCTCCTTGGGCAACCTGTGCTCAATCACTCTCACCATAAAAATGTAAAAGAACAAATCACTCTCACGGTAAAAAAGGTGTTTTAAAGGGAACCTCCTGTGTTTCAGTTTGTGAAACCTCCTGTTTGACTGCCTCTTGTCCCATCATTGAGCACCACTGAAAAGAGCCTGGCTACATCTTCTTTGCACCCTCACTTCAGGTATTTCTGTACATTGATAGCATCCTGAGCCCTCTCTTCTTCAGGATAAGAAGTCCCAGCTCTCTCAGCCTTTCTTCATATGAAAGATGCTCCACTCCCTTCATCATCTTCATGGCCTTTTGCTGGACTCTCCAGTGTGTCCCTGTTTCTACTGAGGAGCCTAAAACTGGACACAGTACTCCACCAGGCCTCACCAGTGCTGAGAAGAGGGGAAGGAGCACCCCACTCAACCTGCTGGCAGCTCCCCCTAAAGCAGCCGAGGATATCACTGGCCTTCTTTGCAGCAAGGGAAAAGGCGGCTATGTTCACTTGGTGACCCCTCGGTCCTTTTCTGCCAAGCTGCTTTCCAGTTTGGTGGCCCCTACCATATACTGGTGCTGTGGAGTTGATCCACTTCTGGTGCAGGGCTTGGCACTTTCCCTTGTTGAACTTCTTCTCATTAAATAGTACTTTCAAGCTGTCTGAATGGGAAATACAGCCTAGTTTTAAGTCTCGGCACTACAGCAAAGGCGCTTGTTTTCATTAATGAAGCTACTATGTATCTGTCCTTCCAGCTTCTTCACACCCTTTTATCACCTTCTGTAGATTCTGGCACTACCTCCGACTGACAGCGTTTACTGAAACAGATGCATGGAAGTTTCACGTGACACATCACTCTCAGGTTTGCAGAGCCACTGACAATACTGCAAGCTTTAGTTTCTTTCAGGAAGGAAAGGGGTCCACCAAATCTAGAGATACAGATGAATATCAGGCCCCATATCCTGCCACTTTCTTTTCTCTACCTGAAGCTCCTCTTTTTTAAACTGCTAGCTTTGGAGAGCAGAATAAAACCCTGGACTCCTTACACCTGCTTCTTCTCCTGGGGATTTCAGCACAAAAGTCAAAGTTTTCACAATGCTGTTTTCTGTGTGTAACATTCACTGCTGAGTAGGTAAGTGAAAGACTAGCTAGAATTTAGTTGTTGGCTTCTAGTAAGCATCCTAATGTACCAACAAATGTGCGACTGAAGTCAGCATTCCAAACTTAGTATATAACATTGTCATTCCAAGTGATTGGAAAATCCTTGGAATATGCTCTGACAGCAGTTCATTGTAACTCTGTTATTATTCTTTCATACTAAGGCTTCATATATTTTCTGTCTGTAATTTAAATTCAAACTGAAATCTTGAAGTCTGTCCTCTTCAGGGAGGAAGCTGAAATTATGTGCAAGTCAGACTAGCAGCGAGGTTAAATCTAGTTTACAGCACTTCATAAAGCACTTATGTTAAGAACTGAAAGTGCTTACAGCCTTGTTTCAAGGAAGAAGATACATTTTCTTTCACACTTTGGAAGACTGAAGCTCTCTCATAGCTTTCCTTTTGATTGAAAGCTGTAATCTAAGAGGATAGCTAACATATCTGTACTTCTTAAATGGGCTTACTTATAGTAAGCATGATCAAAATCATAGAGCGGTCTGAATTGAAAGGGCCTTTAAAAATCATTTAGTTCCAACCACCCTGCCATGGGGCAGGACAATGATGCCTGCTGTTACTATTTCTTCATCCAACAAAGAAATTGGTCTCCTTGTGTTCTTATTAAAGTAACTAATGAGTTTATTAGCACACCAGGTCTTTCAGAAATTGAAAAAGAAAGTAATTTTGAATCATTTGTATTCACACTATGAAGATAATTTGTCTGATAAAAGAAAAGCAAATTGTCATTAATCTTATAAGGGGGAAGAGAAAACAAAGAATTTTAAGACTCCCAAGTTGTCTGTCCTTCCTACCTGTACACAGAAGTCCATCTTTATAGTAAAGTGCATATACTCTGGCACTGTGTCCAATTAAAGAGGATGTCTCAAAGGCTTTGTGGTCCTTCAGTTGCTTCATCCTTAAAATAGCTTTTAGGTAAACCTTCTTCCAATGTAGAGGATCCTGAACAGAGTCATCTATCTGCCAACCCAAATTCTTACATGCAGTCTGCCACACCTCTGTACAGGCACTTATAACCTTGTTCCACTGCTTAGAGACGAGGCAACATGTGAGTAAGGTCTGCGGATCAAGCCATTTTAACAGATAAAAACTAAGTTCCAATGGAAGAAGTTTGAGGAAGTCCCTCTTGAGGAGAATCTCTAGATTATTGGAGAGGTGCCTGAGCTGGACTGCTCCACTCAAGCTAATCAGGTGATCCAGAGTTTCATTTTTCTGCAAGTCCGTCAGAGAAAGAAATGCAACAGAAATGTTATCAAGCCATGCTTCAAAGTCCTTTTTCTCCATAAGGCTATGGAAAAATTTACCTGTGATATATCAAAATACTGTATTAGTTCCATTCAGAAAATAAGGTAAGAATCACATCTTTATTACTGGTACATGAGTATTCCAAATGGCATATTAACACATAGATTGAAGTGACTAAATGCATTTTAAAATATTCTTTAGGTTAGGACTAAGCATTTGCATGCACCTTGAACTATCATTTGTCCCACACCAGACTTAAAAGTAAATTGTATGTAGCTAGTGAACCTTAGCATTCATTATGAGTATTAACGTATTTCTTGTTTTAGATTAACACTTTCAAATTCTGAGTCTAATAAGGTAGGGGTTAGTTTAAGTTTTAAACCTATTATAGCAAATAAACACTGTCTTAAAGTTTACTCATGGATTATACTGATAAAAGGAAAAAAACAGAGCACATAAGCAGAGAGATAAGCTAGTTACTAATAGAATTTACTCATATCTTTGTCCTGAACTATTTTAAATATGAAACAGGTAACCAGTTAGTTTTGAAAAAACATATAAAGAGATGTCTGACAAACTGTGTTGGAGGATACGTTAGTCATCTTTCTGTTTGGCTCAAGTAAAGACCTGAGCTTGTGCTGGTCTAGCATCAATTTTGACATGTCTACACCACTTTGACCTAAATGCATTTTAAAAATCCTGTTGGGTTTTTTCTCCCCTATTTTCTCAGTTTATTTCCACTGAGACTTAACTGTGAAATTAAATACCACCTCCTGAACTACATCCTGTATGCACTTAGACTATCCTGTGACATCTCAAGTTCCTTCAATGACCTAGGACCACTGATTAACAAGGTAAGCATCAGGTAAACAGTTAAAAAATAATATTTCTTTTTCTCTGGAAGGTCTAATTCATTAGACAACTGTCTGAATTTCATAGCAGCTCCCAAACTGAAAGAACTGAGGTATCTGAGTGGGACTCCATAGTATGTTTATTTCTATACAGACATTTTACCATCATAGAGTAAGATCTTAGAGTACACCTCTTAACAGGGCATAGGAGTACAGAAAAGTACAGTCGTCACTATAAAAGGCTGCACATGGCATGGAATTGTTGGTAAAAACCACAAGAAAGTTCTGGATGTCAAATGCACAGAAGCAGCTACTCCTATCAAGTCACAAGTTCATTACAGTAACTTTTACTGCAGACAGCACTTACCAACTTTCCTCAGCACATATGGCAGTGAATATAGTCGCCGTTCAAACAGGCATGTGTTCTCTTTAAAACAAGTAAAAAATTCTAATAGGCCGGCTACGAATAAAAACTCCGTGAGCTCCAAGGCGTTTGTTGTATTCAATGCGTGAAGCCAATATTAAAATTAAGGGCTGCCGTGAGGCCGCTGAAACCGGTGCTCGAGCCTCTTTTCCAGATGTTACAGAGCCAGCCCCATCCGCTCCCCCCGCCCGCTCCCAATATACCTCCGTGCGCAAAAAGCGCGGCGAAGACTGTAAACTCAGCGCCGCTGCTGCCGATAGCTCCGCATCGCTCACCTCAGGTAGCAGCCCGGCGCGGGGTGTCCGTCGGCGGGCAGTCGCCATGGCTTGCGCGGACTCCCGGAGCCCAGCACGGCCGGGTGCTTCTCTGCGGCCATCGCTCCCACGGCAGGACCGGCTCACAGCACTTCCCCAGCCCGCGCCACAATCTGCGGGCAGCCACGACAGAAGGGTCACCCTCAAGACGAGACCAGGGCCTCGCGACCGCCCGGCGAGGAAGGTGGGGGAGGGCTGGGCCGAGCCCGCGCCGGGCGAATCGCCGGCACCGGAGAGAAGGCGCTCCCGGACCGCCGCTCTCACGATCAGGCGGCTTCCGGCGCTTCACAACGTCATCACTCGCCGCCGCCGCGCTTCAGCCGCTTCCGCCCGCCCCGCTCCTGAGGCCCGGCGCTGCTCGTAGCGGCGGCCCGCGGAGAGGCGGCCGGGGACGGGCGTGTCGACGCTTCCCCGCACGCGAGACATGGCTGCTGAGGAGTCTCACTGCCTGCTGGGTTACGCCGCTTCCGACTCGTACCTGAGGTTTGGCAAGTTCTGTTTGTTAAGAATATTCCTGTAATTATTATGATGAAAAATGCACTAGCGTTTATCATACTGACTTGAAGTCACTTATTCTCTCTCCTTCTGGTAGAGCTACGGTGGTGGTGGAACCATGCACAAATCTAACGTGAAAACTGCATCCCCTTACTTGTTTAATTTGGACATAATTCATTTTTCCCTACTTAACTTGCATTTACTCTCTTCGCTTTGTAATTGCAGGTTTTCCCCTTGCCTGGGGTCCTGCTCCATGGTTGCTGATATCTGAAATCTTCCTACTTAAAGCGAGAAGCATACCGAGTGCTGCTTGCGTGTTAACGAACGGGCTTATGGCCTGCGTAGGAACCAAAGACTCTCATGGTTTTATAGTAAGCATCATGAATTACTCTTATTTCTTCAGTCCTGTGTTCTTTTCACCTGGTGTAGTAATTGTAATGGCCATGTGAGAATATTAATTGTATCTTTTTTTCTAAGATGTAAAATAAAATCTAATTTTATAAATAAATAAAATTTCCTTGCTCTATCTTTTCCTTACGGCATGTGTTATGGTGAAGAAGTGCACGATGTAGCCTGGGTAATGTTAATTTCAGACTGCAGTACTTGACATTTCTGTTGCTGTTATTTCTGGGATGCCTGACCACAGAATTAAGTCTTAATCCCAAATAGAGATGAATACTTGGCTTTCATGGATTTAAAGGTTTTTTCCTATTGTTGTCAAGTTGGCTAGGAATGCATTTAAATCACAAGAAGGGTTGTAGCTCTCTCGAGAATGTCTTTGAGACTTCAGGAAGGATGATTGCTTTTTCAAAAGGAATTGCAAGGTCTCTGGAGACAGTAAAGAATATACACTTAGCGAGAAAGGGAAAAAACTATTTTGTACTGTTAGTTTACAGAGTAAAGACCTCCAGCTGAAGCAGGTCTCTTAAAGTCTGAAAGATGCCTGGAAACATCATAAACCAATGCTATATTTTAGCTTTTGTCAAAGATGGGTAAAGCTTAAGACACAAACAGCAATCTCATAGGTATGATACAGCACTTCAGAAAAGTCAAATGGAAAAAGCAGTGCTCTGTGCTACAGCCTGTCTTTTTGATTTCTTGTCTTTTTACTTTCCAAATTTGAAAGTCATTAGTCCTCTGTGTGTGAAAGAAACAAGTGGGGTCAAATTTATAGTTTATTACATATGAAAGAATAAATCATGTTTCTTCTTCACAAAGGTGATAAATAGCACTTAAAACAGTTTCAGATGTGATAGGACTGTTTCTATTTGGATGTCACATCTAAAACACAAACCATACATGCTATCATATGACATTAAAAACAATGGTAATACATCAGCATTTAAGACCAGTGGTAAAGAGTCTTTGACCACAAATGTAGCAATAGTCTTAACAATATGCAATTATTAAATTACAAAGCAGTCTGCTACCATTCAAAGACAATTAAACTGACATTCCAGATTGATAACACTCTGCATAAACTTTTACATAACATTTTCCATTCAACCAGGTAAATACCTAATAGAGCTATAAATAAATACGCAGAAAATAATCTCAATTTTTTTCCTCAAGTCAGGTGCTAGTACCACAATTTCCAGTAGCAAACAGGAGTCAGTCAGTTACAGGTCAGCAACAAAGTGAAGCAGCTACGCAGTGTACAGGCTGGTGAAGTTGCTGTGCTCAACTAAAAAGAGTAAAAATACTTTCTAACCTGCATGCAAGTAGAGATGTTTGCTGCATAATCTCTTGAGTCTTCCCATATTGTTAGTATTAGGTTCCCAGGCTATAATTTAGTCCTTCATAAAAACAGATTAAGCGTATCTGAGAAAACAGTGCTTTAAGAGAATTAGCAAGCACTGTGCATCTGAACCATGACATCGAATTGCTAACAATGAAAATAGCGTGATACTTAGTTTCATACACAGAAGGAAACAGAAATTATTCTGAAGTACCTTACCACCTGCTGATGGGATTTTTCCTTCCCCTGCCTTTTATGATCCCATTACTTTAAATTCCAATGCATACAATCTCAGGATTTTTAATCCCTGAAAATTTACAGCAGAAATTACAAATATATTGTCATGGGTTAGCAAACCAAACCACTACATATATATACGTATATACGTATATATATTGAAAACCAAATCCAAACGAAAAGGGTTATATATTTCAAATGCAGACTAAGCCAACGGCTCTGGAAAAGCCACCACATCTGCAAGCACAAGTTATAGACCCACACCTTTAGGAAAAGGTGTTCGAGCTAGCCGTTACTGGTCAAATATACATAGAACAGCAGAAAATATATGTCAGGAGTAGCAACCTTACCCATATATAACTAGTTAGGCAACAATGTTACCCATTCCCTGCCCTCTTACCTACTGTTTAAATATTTATTCAGTTGACTGTCACAGTACTAAAAAAATTCGATTGGAATCTATCAGTTAGAAATACTTGCACATTTATAGAAATAATCACATGAAGGCAGACAGCAAATCTGCTATTCATTCCAGGTGCATACTTGCATGTATGTTATGCATTGAAAAACAACAGCAAACCAACAAAAAAACCCCAACCAACCAATCACATCACCCCTCCAAAACCTGAAAAAAAATCCCAACCAAAAAACCAACAAAAAACCCCCACAGATCCCCAGCCTTAAGAAATCAAACCAACCAAAACAAACAAGAATCCCTGCCACACCCCCAAACCAGTAAAGGACTATAACTAGAACAGGCCTTACTTCTTTGTATAACCAGGAAACTAAATGTATGCATGCATTCACTGAGCCTAGAGACCAGTTCTCTTGCTACCATGAATAGCCATAGCCCTTTCAAATTAAATGTGGGTCTTTGTTTCCTATTAGAAGGAAGTGTTTTGTTACTTTCAAACACTTACAGAAAATATTTTTGTGTATTGCATTGCCACTAGAATAAGGAACTGGATGAAAATTATTCCTAGTCTGCAATGGTAAGGGACCTTGGGAAGGGCTCATCAAAGCCTCAGCCTTAAGGGCTGCATATTTTGTGCGCGCGTGTGTGTGTGAAAGAATTAACTTAGCTTGTGTCTTGGGGTTCTTGAGTCCTAGTCCCACTTCAAAGTTGTGATGATGGTTTAGATGCATGCTGTAATTCAAATACAGGACAAAGATGATGAGTAGCTCAAAATGTTGCATACCCATTTTGAACAGATTTTTGAATGGTGGTGCTTGGGTGTGTGTACTGGACTAGATGATAACGCAGCGGTGCCTTCTACCCTCAACTATTTTGTGATTCCATGCATCATTACCCATTCTGGTGAGAAGGCACAAGTACACTCTAAATTAACTGCCTGTACAATCTAATGCTTGCACCAAAGTAAATGACATTCCTATAATTTAGTCAGACTAAGGCACAGTGATGAAGTGGTGACCAAGACCATTTAGCCAGAAGGAGTTAGGAGCCCTGCCACTGCCAACAAATCCAGCACATTGGGATAGAAAGTATTTCTTGCAGAAGCTTAGCCAAGAGTCCAGAATGGGCCTTCAGTTAAACTTGATAGCAAGTGTTCAATCTGGTAACAATTCTTCCCTCATGGAAACAATTCCTTCCATCCATCTGTAGCAACGTTTTTCAGTTTTCCTTTTAGAACAACACCCATCTCACATAGTTGTAGATTCAAAGATTATCTTTTTTCCCAACCATGAGATGGTCAGCCAACATCAAGAATGTGGCCTACAGGCAGCTTTGACACCCTATGTGAAAGGAGAAAGGGTCGTTCTTACAGTGGACACGGCTACAACTTGTGCCTAAGACTACTTTTTAAGTTTTAGAGAGTATATGCATGCACATGCTGGAAAAACCGAAGGCAAACAACATGGCTCCAATGCTGGAGTGAACAATATAGCCAGCACAGCAGCCTTCCAACAAGCCTTGTCATCTTACACCAGTCTTATGAAGGAGAGGTTCTGCAGATGTGTAAGAACTTTTGCCTTTTATAAATATGCCCAAGAGCTTATGTATCCATACCACCAACTGCCTCTAGATTTTAACTAGCAGTCTGAATGGTAAGGATCTTTTGAGAGAAACAATGGCTAGAAGCTAGTTGTCCTCACACTAAGAGACACAGAAATCACAGTGGTCTGATCAGACTACTAAAAACTCAAAGAAGCCACATCCTTGTACAACAGAGGTTTCTCCTGTTACACCAGCAATCTCACATGATTGTGTTGGTATTTGGTCTTTTGATACAATAAAAGTGAGAAAGATCTTCACAGAATTTGGTTCTTGTGGCTTGTGTGAAATAAAATTGGAATATTATTTCCATGTTCTCTGCCTTCTACCTATATTCTGGGCTGCTCTCATACAGTAAGTAGATAGTAAACTACATATACATGACTCTAAAGCCTCAGCTACCATCTCTAGGTGTCATATAAACCAAACTAAATGTTGTATCCCTCTCTCCTTCTTTTGCCATATTGGATATTATCCCTCTAAGACAGACACTCTGATTAAGGACAGAAGCAAAAACTCAGGAAGTCAAAGCCTTGTTAAGGCACTTACTAGATACATTAAGAATGAAGACATAATTTTTTTCCAGGATTCAGCTCCTTCCTCCTATAGGAGTGATAGTCTGTAGTTCTAGTGTGACCTTAACAGCTTGTACCTGACCCATTAAGTCAAGCTATAGCATAAAAGCAGGTGGGAGGTGGGTGGGGATGCAGTTGCTGGGCTTCCCTCTTCAAATGATACCAACATCCCATTCCAGATATGTACCATGAAGCTAGTATGATCTGGTTTTGTCTAGCTTCAGTAATCCAATATCTGTACTCCTTATAGTTCATTTGCTAGATGTCATCAATGCTGTAATTACAGGCAGACCTTCAAAGGTTCTCTCTCTCTCTCTCTCTCTCACACATGCGCGTGCACACACAAATATTCCTACCCCCCAACACTCTCTTAATTTATGGTAATACTTTACAGCCACTGTTGCACTTCTGGTTCAAGAAAATAACTCCTGCTTTATAGCCCTTTCTTCTATAATCATGTTCAGGATGTGATGCAAATGCCCTATCTATATGCATTCTGATTACTGTCATAGCCAGTAGTCAAGCTTTCTGTCGAGCTCTTCTCATTCCTCTTGTTCTCCCATCTCTAAGGCTAGTCTTTCAGGATACCTAAGTATGCGTTTGCTCAGGTTCTTCAAAACAAGTTTTAAAATCTCCATATATTGCTTCAACTGCTATCGAACAATGGTTAATCATTTTACATCATGCTATAATAGCATAGGTGAACATCTGCAGTATATTTAAAATCCAATATCCTAACAGGGTAAAGCAAAGTTTCCAGTTAAAATTTTAACTAAAGCCCCAGTTTTGCAACACACTGGTACAGTCTTCAAAAATAGCCACAAACCAAATACTACATTGAGAAAGCTGTTGAGGAGAAAAGCTGGTTCTTTTGGTTTCTAAAAATATGTAAGTGCCAGCAGTGACCCCAAAAGTGGATTCAGATGTGTTTACAACTTCCAGGAAAATAAGCACCACATGGTACTTTCAGATTGATTTTTTTGTAAACCTTACCTGTCCAAATAAATAAGGATAGGGTAAAGTAACACAATCTCTGGAAACAACATCCTCAAAAAATAATTACAAGTTTTTGCAAAGACTTTGATCTGGTACTTCCTTTTAGATACTTATTAGGGTTCACCCCACACATCTATGAGTGCACAACCCACTAAAGTAATAATAGCATTTTGCTCCTAGACTATAATTACTGTTGAAAATATTGCTTCTTCTGTTGATTAGCCACTCCATTTGAGAGTAAGAAATTATGCTTCCAGATAAGACCTTGCATATTTTCTTAAGTGAAGCAATTCAGCCATTATATACAATAAAGTGAGAAAAAAATCACTTTGCAAAACCAGTTTTGCATCCAGACAGATGGCAGCAAAAGGCACACATCTCCATATGATCATGCTTGAGAAGTGAAATCATGACATATGAGTGGTATTATAAAATAAAATCAAGGATGCAGAAGTATTTCTACATATAGAACAAGAAACACTTGCTAATAAAGCTAAAAACATCACATATAGAAAGGCTGGAAGCATCACACTTTCATAAAAAAAAAACAAAACCAAAACAAATCTTTGCAAAGGTGTTCCAGAGAAAAGGGTTAAAAAAAAATATCAAACTTTAAATATAAACCCCTGTCCTTAAACACATCAAGAGACAAGATGACTATTTCATCATAGAAAACTAGCTTATTAGCAATGAAATTTCCGTCTGCATCCAGTTAGAAAAATACAACTATCTGGAATAATGACGTATACGGTTGATGCAAGCTCAGCAAACAGCTAATGCTGATGCCTGCATAAGAATCTTTTTGTAGTCAAGGACAATTGGGGTTGGCTCTTCTGCCAGTAATGGAAAAATCTGCAGATGTACTACAGTAAGAGTTTTCCAGTAGATGGACTGGGGTTTTAATTTTGGGATTTTTTGTTTGTTTATGGGTTTTTTTGTGTTTTTTAATTTCCAATTTTAAAGAAATATTCTGAAAGTTTGTGTTCCCTATAGAAAGTTTCTCTGTTCCGGGATTCTTTATGCCAAAAGAGCTTTCAAATTTCTCTAAACAATGAGCAAAGGAAGCACCATTTTCATATCTCACCTGATTCTTCAGTGAACATACCACAGATGCATCAATTTAGGGACTGACTGCACTGTTTGAAATGACCTCACCTGCAAGCCTTTTCTTGTTGTTGTTTTGTTTTTTTAAAGACCAAAAAACCAAAAGCAGTGATCTATGTTATGAAATTCTTCTTCCCACAAGACATACACTGTTGTAAAACAATTCATGATAGTAGCAACAGCAATTAACTTTGCTGCATGTCATTTAGGTACGCCAAATTATAAGAAGCTTAGAACAAGTAATACTTTTTGTTTACTTCAGTTTCAGCCTAAATCTCTCATTGATTACCTAGTGTTAGAAAGCCACGAAAAGTAATGCTTCATTAACTGAGAAAACATACCTATGTCAAAGATGTAAGCATCACCAAATCAGGCTGTGCTAACCAGAACATGGGTTCTACAAAGATTTATCACCAGTACTTCAGCCACATTTTACCACCAGAAGCAGTGTTTGTGACACTGCCATAGAGCTTACAGAGTTGTAAGAAAATGTGAAGTAAGGAAGAAAGGTTTTAAAAGTGTCTTCATTTCAAGTCAATGATGTCTTCATCACATAAAGAAATCAGCTGAAATGGATAGCTAGATGGTGAGCTCTCCTCCCTGTTTGCTAAAGTATCGGGATCTGAACTAGTGGAAGGATGACGTCTTTCAGAATAGCCTTCAAATGAGCTTGAGATTATCCTGCAAAGAGGAAGACAAAAGTTACTAGCAAAGAATACACAGGTCAGGGCAGGAAGGAACAATGGTTACTCTACTTCTCGATTCAATCAAGTTATCCTAAAGATAGACAGACCAACTGAGTTTCCTCCTGTTTTACTCTACTAAAAATAATCAAAAGGCAGTATTAATCAAGCCCCTCACCCAAACATTTTCCAAATAGGGAAATAAATGAAACATAGTTTTACACTGCAAGAGATTTTTTGTTTTGTTACTCTCAGTCTCCTGTATCATGTCTGTATTCTGCCAGTACTCTACACAAATGTAGGTTATGGAAACAATGAAAACAAGAGAATAGCACTGGGGTTAGTGCCAAACAGACAAATGCTGTGGTATTTTTTCACATTTATTCTGAAAATAGCAATACAAGAGCATACAAAGAAAACAGCAAGAGAGTCTGCACAGTGCAGATGCAGTAGTCCAAATCTTAACAGGTTCAACTGCAGCAGGTCCCCACAAAATGCCATTTAGTCCTGCCTTGCTCATCAACGTCTTTACCAAAAAATGTAATTGTTTCAGTACTTACAGTATTCAGATACTCTAACAAACACACTAGCACAAAATGTACATGGATATACAAAGGTCTCAGTTCATGAGACCTCATGCCAACTGAGATAAGCATGAGCAATCAATTCTGAAAATATTTACAGTCTAACTTAGGCTCTTTTCTAAAGCCAGTATATTTACCTGTCACTACTAGATGATCTTACTGCTCCCTGCTTGGGGTCTGACTGTCTTCGAGAAACCTTTTTTAGCTTCGGTGCACTTTCTGTCTTGGTTATAGGCTCATCCAAGAGGCCTCAATAAAGGAATAAAAGACTTAATACTCTCAAGAGAAAATAAAGCATTCGTGAAAATGTTAAGGTATCTGTTGCTGGTTTCCATTATTAACTGTTTCTACCTGGCTTAGAATATGGTCATCTTATACATGATCAGACAATGGCTATACTATTTGAAAATAATGCTTCCTCAGAGTTTCCTTTTTTAATGTTAATAATTTATGAATACCAGCTGCATGTTACAAACCTACCTGTGATGGTACAAAGATTAGAAAGTATATGTTTGGCAACTGATATGTAACACTGAGGAATGAGGAGAGTTTACCCAGCAATTCTTTACGTGTTCTGCTTGCAATTTCTTTAATTTCCATACGAGATAAAGATAGCGAGTGCATAACTGGAAGAGAGGTAATGCCACTCGATGTTGTAGTAGTGATGACCTTGGGAGCCAAAGGTGACTTCAGAGGTCGTTCAATGCTTCGCCCAACCAGATTGCTCAGAGGTATTTTGTACAGGTTTTTGCATGGAACTTCACCTGAAAGAGAGAAAGAAAACAGAACATTATGCTTCCACAATAGAATCAGTTCTTAATAATTCCAGATGAAAAGTTATAAAGACAAGTTATACTCGTTGAGCTGGGCACTTTTTAACTGAAATGACAAAGATCTTTCTTGCTCTAGAGATCTTTCAAAATAAATAAGCTAAGAGGAGGAAGAAATACGAGCAATTTGACTTAGAGAGAAAAAGAAGATTGACTCTTGGCAACATGATGAATCAGCAGTGCAACCAGGAAGTAAATTTGTATGACTTGAGGCTGAGACTCTGATTATCACACTGCACTCTGTGCAATATTTCCTATGTGTTTTAACATACTGCAAATATATTGGAGCCTGGATCCCAATTAGTTTAAATTATGACTCCTCTTAGGTAACACAAAATACCACATTTTCCTAATTCCTAGAAGAAAAACAAACCAAAATCCCAAACTTACCATCAAATAGTACTGCCTTTAAAAATTTAAATTTCCCTTTCCCTTTCTGCTAACAGTGCAGCAGCAGATTTAAGGAAGAAAGGAACATCTTGCATTATCTAGTTGATGTTCCCTTGTTTCTCCTTTATTGTTACACTATAGATTGACTGTCCACAGATCATGTTACAGTAAATTGTCTGTGCAAAGTTTTTCAAGGCTTCTTACTTTTGTTTTGCAAAAGAACTTCAGCCATTCAGCGGTCGTTCAGCTTTTCTTAAATAAAAGGAATAGCGTATGTGAAATGTCAAGCTTTCTCACAATTTTATGCTCCTTTTTGCATTATTACTTGTGGTCACATTGCCAAAGATTCATCAAGCTACTAAAGCTTGATTCCTCCCTTCCTACAGAAATTACTTCTTCAGAACAGTGCTACCATGTATTCAGAAAAGATACTACAGCGCAAAAGCTCAGCCAAGTGCTTTATATGTGTGGAAAACAGAAAATCTCTTCTCTTCCAGACTTTCAGGTAGGAAATCACATTTTTTTACCATCTTTACTGAAGATCAGCCGCAACGAGATGTGATAGCTGTTGGAACAATTAGAGATCATTATTCAAGCTGCCACATTACCTTCTAGAGAAGGAAGAGGAAATTCTGGCTTTTCGTAAGCTGTCGGTGTTTGAGGAGAACTCTTTGAACCCATTTCCTTAGAGCTGCTGTCAGATGATCCACTTACTGTAGCAGTAGCTTTAAAATAAATATCCGACTGAAATGACAAGTAACTCCTCATTAGTACAGTGAGACTTTCTTAACCCTCTTCTGATTCTCTTTGACCTTGATATAAACTAAGAGCACACAGATGAACAATTATTGCAGATCAAGTAGCACATATTTCGGTTTTGTTCGTTGCGTTTTTTAGCAGCAGCAACTTCTTATGTTAATTAGATCCCAACATATCACAGAAGTAGTCAAACATGATTTTTCTGTGTCTTACCCTTGATGCTACAAGTTGAAGCTCAGGCACAACTGCTGTGTGGACTAAGTTCCCATTCACCACCAATCGGATCTCAATGGAATCAGTAGTGAAGGCGAGAACATAAGGGAAAGCACAGACTGCAATGAAATACAAGTTAATGGTTAATGTAAAATGGTTAATGTAAAAGTTTCTTAGATGCTCCATGAAAACTGTTCTTGACCTCTTCTGGCATGTTCCTTTCCTATGAAAAGTGTTGTCTAACATAGCAATGGACACCAAGCTACATCGAGCCTGAAGAAAATTTCACTCTCCATGCCTGACAGAATGTAGAGTGAATGGAAAATGAAAAACACAAAAAAGAGAAAGGGAAAAAAAGTTCAGCAAGGGATGAACTTGCTACCAAGGTTCCACTTTTCAAAATCATCATATGCAGAAACTTAAGTCAAGTGGCATCATGAATGTAACATGCTTACTCCCAGAATACTGTAATTCCACTAAGAGCCAAATGCAGACTAAAATGGTAATGAAAAAAACATTGACTAAAAAGAGATATTTTCTTACCAACAGCATAAGGAACTTGATTCCAGCTGAAGTGAAAGTCATAAGCTGATGGCTGGACCAGTGGAGAACCTCCACTGAAAGGATATATCTTTCTGTATTGACAAATATCTGTAGCAAAATAGAAAAAAAAAGCATCCATCACTTTACACTGTAAGTGACCACCACCCATTTTATAGGCAGATTTTGCAGAAGGGTGGACATTATACACATAATCAAACATTCGTGTAAAAGTCCCTCCATAACTACACAGATAAGCAAAATTTGCTTTCTCTGTCAACACAACACCGGAAAGATCAAAACAAAAGACCTACATTTTATTAAGTTGTCTTATTTCACAAAGTAAGTATTACTGTTTCAACAGTTATCAAGTCCCTAACTTGTCTATAGAGAAATGGGCAAGAAAAATTCAGAAAGCAGTGTCTGCAGAATTGTACTTCTCTGCCCTTCCAAGTAGCCATATGTTCATGTAATTTACATTCTTTGAAGACTGTTATGCACATGGGGTATTACAGACACCAAGACTTGTACATCTATAAAACAGCTAGTATGACTAAAATACTTGAATTTCTAGTTTCTCCAATATGTCTTTAAGTAAGTTCCAAAGACAGTATTTTGACAAACTCTCTGTGAAACACTAAAATTTATTTTCAAATACAGACCTAGACTTCAGTGAAAGAAGATCTACATATGCAGATTGAGCTATTACCATTTTTGGCATTCTCTAAACACTTACAGTTATAACACAACAGTAGACCAGCTTCACCATCTTCATATACATCAATAGCTGCAACAAAATTAACCTGCAATGATAATGGAAAAGATTAACAAACACAAACAGGATAGTGTGGTTATTACAACTGGGTTGTGACTAACAAGCGATACAATCAGTTGGGGAAGTGCACAACCACAGGTAAAAGAAAAAAAAAGGAAAAAAAAAGAAAAATAGCCTCTTTTGTGATGTAATTTTCAGGATGTTCTCAAGATGCAAATCAATTTCTTTTGTATTTGGTTCTGTACAGTACTGAACGTTCATAATCACACCCCAGTGTAAAACAATAAAAACATATAACTTATTTAGCAATATTTAGAAAAATTAAGAATTTTGGGAAATAGGATGATTTCATAAAGCTGTGAATCAACATGGTATGTTACAGATAATTATTTTCAAAAAGTGATCTTCAAGTGCACATCATGACTTCAAAAAGATCAGATATACCAATTACTGGTTCAAAACCACTAACAATTACAGAGGTCAGCAGGGATGTACCTAAGGACTACTTAACAGTCTGAATTTACAAATTGAGAAGCAATCCTGGTTAAACCACAGTATTTTTTACATAGATTAGGCTACATAAATTCTCTCAATTCAACTTTGGTTTTGTCTTTTACATTTAGATTAAAAAGAAACCAAAACAGCCACAAAAAGTAGGATATCTGTTCAGGAAATGAGACCTTATTAGTGAAATACATAAGGTTACATTAGACAAATGCTTCCCAAACCATATATACTACATGGACAGGGAGAGGGCTTAGAGACTGATTCCATGAATGGCAGTTCTTTGACTTTCCTTGATTTAAGATTACTGTGCAGGTCAAGAACTGTTAAGCAAACCTGAAAGTTTACACATCCATACCAAATGCATGTTGACCCATATTTTGTAGTGACTAAAAGCCATTGCTGCTCTGTCGTCCAGAGAAATAAGTGGGTAACCCGTTTCAACATCATAGTGAAAAATCACTAGCTCAGCTCATATTAATTGTCTGTTTTATATGTGTTCCTAAAGGAAATAAGGATTCCTGTGTGGAAAAGAAAAGAGAGTGGTGGATGGCGATGGTGACGTACTTCTCCAGCCCCATTCTTTACTTGTAGTTGCTCCTCATCCGGATTAAGATTGATTCCCAGCACTGTGGAGAAGTTTACACTTGATCAACCATGCCAGGAGCACCTCCTCATCACCAGATCCAAATGAAAATACAGATGATTTAAAAAGAAAGTAACTTATCAAGAACCATCAAATTAAAAGAGTAGTCCCTTATCTCATTAACAACAACAGAAGATTAACTGTGCAAAATCTTCCCTTTTTTTTGTCTAAAGCTACATGTCCACATCCCTATTTAGAAACTAAATTGTCTGATTTTCTGAGGTCCTGGAAATCATTATCTTTTCTGGAGCAGGAAATACTGGAACTTTTTTCTGAAAATCAAGACATTTACCTAAACCCCAACCCTATGTCCTAGACAGAAAGATTCAGTTCTTAGTTGACTGGACAGCAGTTTCTTAAACAGAATATAAGCTATATGTAAATATTTTAGCCGTAGTACATGCAAATAGGCAAATCTGAATAAGATACTGGTAGCCAACCGCTGAAGTTATTTTGATGCAATTTTTTAAACATATCACAAAAATAAAGCAAAAAGCAAACTATTGGCTAAGAAAGAAGAAAAATGAATTTTTGACAACAACAACATTCTAGAGCCTGAAACACAGGCTCTTTCCTAATGTGTCATATCTTATAACTACCTCTCTTGGGAGTTATTATCATGTATCCTAAAAGGAACAAGTATCTCAGAGTGCCCTAAAGCAGTGGTTATAGAAGTAAAAAGTAACACACATGAGCATCTCCATAAATTACACTCCTTGGAGGTCAGCACAGCACACACTGAGTCTGCAAGAAATTATGTTCAGTGGGGGTCTGCAAGAAAAGTTTCAATGATAAAAACTTACCCTGTTTGTTTCAACGTGATGCAATCTATAGGACTCCCCTGTACTCTCATTGACTAAATCAAACTGATGCCGATATGCTACACAAATCATGTTGTCACTGTCTCCAGTAGGTCCATCCACCAGCGTCATAACCACTGGAGGGTCAGAAAGGCATATTTCCTGTAACGTAAATAATAGAATTACTCTCTTTTTCAAGTTCCTACTGTGGGCGCTGCAGGTACTCCATGATTTTAAAGGGATGTTCTCTAAGCACAGAAACATAACAAAGAACAAGCAGAAACAATTTTTAAAAAACTGGAAAGATTTCTTTAGCATTTACATGATTGGAACTCCACCGTATGACTTCTCACTTTTATTTGTCTGTAGGTTCAGGAAGATGATAATGCATACTGTGTCTTCCCCACACCCCCCACACTAGCTGAGTGCTGCCCAGTGTGTTAAGATAATCAGTAATTAGATTACACATACCCGGATGTACTGGAACTCCTCTACTGGAGATTCAGGAGATGATAGCAGACAGGTGCTGGTTAAAGTGTTGTGTGAATTGTATTTCTTTGTGACAAGAAGTAGTTTGTTCCGAATAGCCACAACAATCCTCAGTTCACTTCCATGGTGAGTATTAATGGCGTATAAATGGCAGCCTGAGGAAATAATGTTCTAGACTCTAAGTGGTTGGGGTAGGGTCTGATTTTTTTGTTCTGTATTTGTATGATGATTAGCACAACAGGGCTCTGATGGATGACTTGGCAACAGAGAATTAAAAACTCCTCAATAGGATTACACCAACTTCTAGAAAAAGACAAAAGCCTATGACTCTTTTGAAATCTACTTTTACCTTTACTCCTAAGTACGTGGATTGTCACTATTCTGCAAGTTCCAGCTTTGCAAAGCAGCTTGCTTCTGAAGACCAGGAAACATTTATGTCTACAAAAATAGTGGGCAACACCCAGACTAATCTAAGCACTTCTATTTAATGGGGATTTGCCAGTGCTCCTCCAACTTAAAGCGTGCTTTATTTCAGTCTAACATCCCCACAAAATTCTTCTCATACCTCCCAACCCTGAAATCCTACTTTTCTCTAAAGCTTTTCATCAGCAGCAATTGCCAAGTAACATGGTAGTTTTACAACATTCAAAAATGTCATGCTGGACTATACTAGAGTAGTTTTCAAATACAAGCTTAACAAAGTTTGAATTGACTGTCCAGAGAAAAAACTAAAGGTGAACACCTACACCTGCCTAAAGAGAGCTAATTAGCTCCTGGCAACTACCAGCATCATACCACAGTGGACGTTTTTAACACAGGATAACAACATCACCTTTTGTTCTCTCCAGTTTATTTTCTCTGCAGTCGTATTTGCTTCTTATCATTTTTTTTGTCTCTATATCTTTTTGGACAGCACTGAGTCTGAAGACAAGGACACGAGAGTCTTTCCCTGACATATGGAGAGAACCAGGAAAAAACAAGTTAAAAAAAGAAAGCGGTAGTTTGAAATTAATACTTGCGACGAAAAGTAGCACCTAACAAACAGAGCAAAGATAAACAAGCATAATCTCTCTCAGGGGACAGAAGACTTATGAACTCTCTAGGATTTACCATTCTAGTAACCAACCCCTTCAGTACAGTAGCCGAGTTTCCCATTAGGTGGTGCTGCACCAAAGAATAATCTGACCGCTTCGAAAAAGTGAAATGCACAATATTTTGCAAACATATAAAACCTTGCAAAGTAACAAAAATGTAATAGATATAAACTACAGGGAAAGAGTAGAAGGGTTAACTTTAAGAGCTGGAACCATCCAGGTGAGCCACTGATAACTGGATCCTTAACAGAGTTTGAACCCTTCAGGATACAGACTGGTTTTGCTTATCAGTTCTTCAAAGATTGGCAAGTTAGGTCCAAGGACTAGTCCGGCTGCCAAAAGTACACAGTTATCTACTTCCATGACTAATCTGTTTTCCACAGAGATAGATATGAGTGGAACCTAAAATCCCTAAATTAAAACAAATAATTAAATGATGCGCTACTATTTGCAGTTGGGAAATAAGCAACTTGAGAGTAATTTCTAAGAAATGAAGTTTCTTAAAATGCAAGCACGGCAAGTTCACGGAATTACAAAATAAACTGAGTTGGAAGGGGGATCAACAAGCCCAACTGCTGGCCCTGCCCAGCACCATCCCCAGGAGTCACACCATATGCCTGAGAGCATCGTCCAAATGCTTCTTGAACTGGGGCAGGCTTGGTGCTGTGACCACTCCTCTGAGTAGCCCGTTCCAACGCCCAACCATCCTCTGGTTGAAAAACATTTTTCTAGTATCTAACTTAAACCTCCCCTGACACAACTTCAGGCCATTCCCTCAGGTTTTGTCACTGGTCACCACAGAGAAGAGATCATCTTTCCTCACAAGGAAGTTGTAGGCTGCAGTGAGGTCTCCCCTTAGTCACCTCTTCTCCGGGCTGAACAGCCAAAGTGTCCTCAGCTGCTCATCATACGGCCTTCCCTCAAGGCCATAAAAAAAGTTTATGCTAAATTTATTACCATTTTGTCCTAGACTGCCTCCAGTTAATAAGGTGCTCCTCCAGTGATAACCGTAGTGCTCAGTCTTTGTACATGAGCTACTATTTCGGCTAGCTATTTTACAAATATTCTTGGTGATGCAGATAATTCTGAAACACTACAACTGTGTACCCAAAGCAAAACTCAAGAATTGAGCTAATTTGAATGTACATACTCTTCAAATCAAGAAACATTTGTAAACAGGCAGACATGGGGGGGGGAAAGTATTACTGCCTAAATTAAGTGCTGTTATTTTTAGAGGTTATGCCAAACTTCAAAAGACCTTTTATGCTTCCATCATACCTGATACATTTACATCTGTGAAGATGTGATGTGTGGGCAGCAAAGAATAACACATATGGTAACTCCTTTCCTGGGCAGGCATTTCACTGTGAGGGCAGAACAGTGACCACTGCCTTCAATGAAATTGGTCTGACAAGCTTTTAAAGAGGAATTGGGGTTTAAATCCTGTAAACCATGAGATGTGCACCCCTCAGGCTGACAATGAGCTTGCCTTTCAGAGATGTAAATCTTCACCTTTCTTTGGTGTTTGAAATAGCTCTGACTGCCTATAAAATTGACTATCATATGAACTTCTACAGTTTCTTTTAACCTCCTACAGACTGGATTCTTCCAAGCAAAGCAGTTCTTCCTCCTCCCACCCCCATCCTTGTATAAAGGCATTTCACAAAATGAAGATGGAACAAAAAAATACATGTTTGGAGGACAAAACAGATAAATTTCTTTGCCTTGCCTCTCATTACCAGGACAAATTTAAACCTGCAGAAGTCCCAAACAACCCTACCATAGAGTTAGATTTAACTCTCTTCATTAGAACTGAGGCCACTGCTACCAAAGCAATTTGTGCTCCTGTCAGTGATAGCTGTGTTGTATTGGTTCTGACACCTTCTTTTGGAATGCTGACCTGAATAAACTCTTGCTGAGTTAAGTTTAAAAAGTTAGCCTTGAAGCATATAACTCTTTACCCTAAAACCCCACAGTCTTTGAATCCAGTTTACGAGTCCAGTATGAGCATACTTTGAACTTGTTTTTGCTGTTGAAGCGTAGTCTGAAAATGAAACACAAGTATTTTTCTTTCATCACTGATCTCAATTTCGACATCCTGCAGATACAAAACAGGGGGCCAGAATTCTAGCAAGTATGGAAGAACTTTCACTTATATACTTCAGAAAGCATCCATATCAATAATTAAAAATCTCTGCAGTTTTTTACATGAGTAAGACCTTATCAGACTATGTTTGAATTGTCATGAACATGAATGTCAGCAATACCTTGTTCTGTTACCTCAAAAAGGCTGCTTGCATCTCCCACCTCAGGTTTAACCAAGCACTACAATGTTTTGACAATTAAATGCCATCATTTTCTCTAGAAACCTCACAAACTAAGTTTCAATGTAACTACACTTTCCAGATCTTCAGAAATGTCACCCATCCTCCAGGTGTCTTGAGAGAACTGCAAATGGCTCTCACGTAGTTTTAGCTAGTTCTGTAAGAACCCAGGGTGAATTCCATCAGATGCAACCAAATTGGGCAACTCCAATGTCATACAGAAGGCATCATGTTTTACCCAAAGCTTGGGTAAACAGAACTTCAGCAAATACTGAGGAAACAGACATAATGTGGTAAAAAGTAATAAACCAACCATGTTTATAATTCTTTCCTGAGTTACACCTAAAGATCTTGATCTTGCTTTGTGTATGTTCCCTTTATGAAACTCAATCACAGACTACTGTGTAAAACTACCTCACTAAAGAAGTGCATATTTCATGCATATTTAATCCTTCCAAATGAGACTGACAATGAAATACTGACAGTTTAAACAACGTTAAAGGTATTTTATACCAGAAGCTTCAAGAAAATACATTCTATAGCTCTAAGATGTGGTGATAATTAACAGAACATATAACAATAAACCATTTTTTTTCAAATAGTGACAGCATAATTAATTATCCCTCATTTCTGTACATCTGAATGAACATTTAATTCAGTAAAAAAACACTTGCAAAGAATGTTGAGTTCCAACAGTGGCCAAAGACAATGTGACCACTTTCAGGCTTGCCTTGAACAAAGCATGAATGAGCATTTAGGTATTTTCACCTCTAGTCTCTCCCCAGCCTTCTAGAAAATAACAGCACCTGCTGTATGTGCTCCCTTATTCTAAATAAAGCATCTAATATACTTACTGCTGATAGACACAATTGTCACGAGACATACATACCAAGCAACAGCCAGATTCATGCAAGAATCCAAGAACAGGGACCTCTCCTACCTTTGTCTGTTCGGGCAATCAAAAGATCCAGAGCTTCCAACACATTCATCTGCTTTATTTGGAGAGTTTTATCAAATACTTGCACTGACGGTTGACCATCTAAAAAAGAAACACATATGTATCCAAAATCCTACTAAAACTTGCTAGACGCTGCTTTTGAACCATTTCTTTCTTGTAATAAAAGTCTTGGGTTTTTTCTTACAAAAACGAAGAGATTAAAAAAAGAACCGCACAAAGCTCCTACATGTGCCACAGCATCATAGTCAATACTTCCTCACAGGAAGAGTTTTATTATCATCATGAATCAGATTATGCAACTGAAATCTAAAAGTGACATTCCTTTGGCAAGTTCGAGTATTATGACCAAGAACTAACTTCATTCCCTCAGTCCCGCTGGCCTTACGTAGCACACAGAGGATAATAAGGGGTCAAAGCAGCAATATCATTGCTAAGGGAAGAAGTAGGATTTCAGTGTCACATAAGCCCTCGGCTTCATGCTCGCTATCATCAAGGGCTAAGAAAACCAGACAAGCCATTTAGACACTTCTTGAACCTGGATGCGATCTCCTACGGCTTTTCAGATGGTCAAGAAAACAACATCTGAAATAAGAAAACATTCAAAAATCTGCATTAACACTGGCTCCCCAATATGGCTTGATTCTACTGCAGAAAGAATTTTTGCAACTAGGTTACATAAATGCAATAAAATTACTTGGATTAGTAACTGTCCCCCTACATAAAGACCTATTAACACCTGAACAGAGCTTAAGAACATACATTTTCAAGGAAATGGTCAGATACATAAAAATTGACACAAAAACACTAGATCATTTACTAACCATCTATTAACAAGATGCCAGCATCTGTAGAAACCAGCAAGGACTGGCCCCAAGAATCTGCACAGACAACCTCATGAGGAAAATTACTGCAGAAAGACTGAGATTCCCAAGGCTATGAAGTAACATAAGGGATACATATTAAGTACACTAAAAAATACAGATCATACAGACACAGAATGTGATGGACAATGGCAATAACACGTAAATGCTTTTGGCAGGATACATTTCCAAACAGTATATTGTTTGAATTTGAAATATCAAAATTGAATCAATTTTCTTGCAGAGGAATCTCTGCATCAATTCTGGTTTGGAGACTAGTAAGTGTAAGATGCATACCTGAAATGCTAGAATTAAAACACATGCAACTGAAACTCAGTGCAACCCTCACGCAATACTTCTTTTCATTTAAAAAACCCAAACCTATATACTTAAAACATACGTAGCAGTATGCATACGCAGTTTGCTTACATTTTGTAATTCAGTTTGTGATGTTTAGTGACTAGCACACGGTACAGTTAAAACTGCCTTTCTGCCAAACTGTTCTTCCGTCCTGTGCTCTCTGTACTTACCTCCCACAGCCTGCCCCTCCTCTCCCAATTTATATATTAGTTGGAATCTCTGAAATTCTAGAAGCACTTCTGAAGCTTCTGTATATAAAACACATGCAGAAGAGTGCAGTTGGCATACTTCGCTCCCTAATGACTTCAAACAAAATCCAGTACTACAGGAAATGGAAACACAACTGAATTTTGTTTTAAATGTGCTGAAATTAAAATAGAAGATGATTGCATATGGAAGATGTCATTTTCATTGAATTTTCTCAGGTATAAACATGTCCACACTTGCTTTAACTTGAGAAGTGCCTCTGCCCCCAGGCTCATCCTTTATTAATCTAATAGTGACTGCAGAATCACTTTGACACTGTACCTTTCATCTTTTCTGCCGCAGCATCTAATTACAGAAATAAATAAATAGATACCATACTAGATAATATTTAATGTTTCATAACTTCTCAGACAGTTTCACTCACCTCCTTTTTACAAAAGCTTGTGGTTGCCAAGTTAGCTGTGGTATCCCCTTTCACAGTGGTTTTCAATTTCAATGCCTAATACAAACAGATGTTTTATTTAAACTGAGTTTTTGTCAGCAATACCCAAACTAATGACTATATAAAAAGGACAATTTAGGACTAGAAAGTAAGTCCAGTCTGGAATTCCTATGCCATTTTAAGTAATGAAAAAAGAAGCAGAATTCTGTATCCTGAACAACGTCTGCATAAACCACTAGACGGTTAGACTAGGTATCTTCTCAGCCAAAATATATGTTGGCTGTTTCTCGTTTAGTTTTTTTGTTTGCTTGCTTTCTAAATGGCAACTCAAAATCAGAAAAGAAGAGTAAAACATAATAACAGAGAAAAACTTCCACTTCAAACTATAGAAGCTAACCATCTACACAGTTTACCCTATAATCTAGTTGGATCTTGTCAATTATACAAACTGACCTTTTATTTGCAAAACTTCCTAACAAACACTAAGCCAAACTATACATATGTCTATCTATATATATTGCCAGGCATCCCAAGGACAGATGGTCACAGGATCACAAATTCTTCAAATTAGAACTAACTAGAAGCAAGGTGATTTTGAAAGGCCCAAAAACTCCAGAGAAATATCATATACACAGTTTCATTGACTTACACAGTAAGTCTGTTTAGTGCAGCCTATATACCTTCATTGCTAACTTTCAGAGCAGTATTCCTGTAAGACTGTGACACGTGGAATCGTCACAGCATTCCTTAATGCAAAGTTTAGAACTAACCTAAACCAATTTTACTGCCCCCTAGAGTTTGCCCACCATCAAGCATGGCTCTCTGTGCCACGGCAGTAAACACCTGCACGCATCATTTGCACATTTGCATTAAGCATGGCTGTCAGCTTACAGCGAAGCGCGTAACACTTCACTGTAGGAACATTTTAATTCCATCTCACCAGTCAGAAGAGACCACCTTGACAATAAATAAATGATTTAAATATACTGCTGAATCAGTCATCAGTGAATTTTGTCTACCGTCTAAGAAGTCAACAGGCAATAACTAAAGGGGAAATACATTCCTAGCTTGGCAAGAATGATTACAAGTTACTTGGAAGATATCCTGAAATATGTTCAAGTTTGTACCTTAGAGGAAGATCTTTTAGGGGAGGGAAATATTTAAATGTTGAAAGAACCTCCAAGAAAAACACCAAGAGGTATCTATGAATTTTTAACCCACGTAATAGGTTTCCCTTTGATGAAGACCACACTGAGGATGGAAGTCTTGCTTAACAAATGGGTCCCAACTAGATCTTTTCCATGAGCATCTTATCAGCATTTAACTTCAGGGAGGTCGGAGCGGCATAAGCCTATAGGTTTCCATACTTTCAATAACCATGCTTTTCCTGCTTTTCTTTACCTTCTGTAAAGTAAACGTAGGAATAAATCATTGGTTACTTCTGTCTGAATATTACGCATTCAGCTTTCTTTTTTTTCCAATGCCACCTAAAGTGACTAGTTATTTCAAGGTGACTGGGGAAAGAGGTCTTTGCAGCTCTCCCAATGCAAGCTTTAATAGCCCTGAGATTTTTTTGAACCAGCTCTCAACTGCCTAACTCCATTTTCTACCTTTAACCAGATCTAGAACTTCTCAGACTCTTCTAATCTTTAACTCACAAAGACTAAAAAAAAAGGAGAAAGAAGAGAATTGGGTTTTGTTAGTAGTGTGGGTTTTTGGTGGTCTTTTTTGGTCGTTTGATTTTGTTTGGTCGGTTGGGTTTAGTTTTGTTTTGTGGGGTTTTTTTGGTTGTTTTTTTGGGGGGGGTTTGGTTGGTGGTGGTGGTGGTGTTGGTTGGGTTTTGAATTTTTGTTTGTTTGGGGGTTTTTTTGTTTTGCTTTTTGTTTTGGCATTGTTTTTGCTCTGTTAACTCCTACTGAGTTAAATCAGCTCAGAAAAGAAGTATTCTTAAGATAAGCTGCAGAACCACAAGACCAGTCTGGATCAAGAAGAAACAAGTGAGAAAGGACAGGGGAACTGATGAGCATAGGCACTGTTAGCTTTTTTTTTGCTAGAATGAACTGTCGGATCAAAGCAGATTAATCTAATTCATCGGGAAGTTGTACTTCTTATGGAATCAAAAAGTTAATAAGCCCATAGAAGATTGCAGTCGGCATTTGGTATGTTCCAAGATGTGTGGCAAACACTGATTTAACAGAAAGACTGTCAATTTCTTCCTGACTAAAGCAGTCTAAGTATCTTCTAAGAAATTCAATCTTAATAAAACATACAGAGGAAATCCATGAAAGATTATGTTTTTCCAAAGCATGGAAAACAACAGAGCACTCTTCTGCTTGGAGAAAGCATCTGCTGCATGAAGCAGGGAAAGACCTCTCAGGTTTGATCCTAAGTATGATTTTTCCAACTTTCATTTAACTCATGTATGATATAAATATTTGTACTTGTATACCTCAGGCATTATAGATAAATACTTCTATTCATATTTTATCTGAATGCAACTTAAAATAATGCAATACTACAAAACTATTTCTGATCACAGAAAATTAAATCCCAGCATAACTGCAAGCTAATCAAAGTCTAACAAAAGGAGTTACACAGTCTTTGTAAACATAGCTGTATACCTTCTAAACTGATCCTACCTGACCAAGCCGAACAAACTCTGCTTGTCGAGCTTCCTCTTTCTTCCGTGTTGATTTTGGGGACTCTGGTAACACATCACTGAAGGATCTTCTATTGAGCATGTTCTAAAGCAGAAAATATTTCTTTCTAACTGCATAGCTTCTCAGAGAAGAGAAACTGCAACTCTTCCAATCCTTGAGTGATTTACCTTACAACTTGTCACAGTTTACCACTGTCATGTTCTGTACAATCATACCACATGAATATATGACATGAATATATGAAAAGTTTAAGCAGATCTATATAGATAAAAGAAATAAATAGTGGTGGAGAAAACAGCACCTCATTAGTTTTAGAAGTACTGAACTTATTTTTAGTTAGTTAAGAATCACCTTAAGAGTAAGTCTTTGTCATCTAAAATAAAGTTACCTCATAGCTACCCAGGGGTAAAAATCATCCAAATTTACACATAATGGAACAAAGGCAGTTTTTATGGCGACAAGATTAATGCCTGTATTTGCAGTATCTAAATTCCCTATTCCCTTGCTACAGGTAAGCTTACATGAAGTATGACATTGTTATGCTTCTCCTTACACCTGGTGAAGAGTCCTGTCCGGAAAGGACTGTCAGCTTTCACATAACTGTAAAGTAAGTTATATGATAATCGGTATTTAGCTTAGTCATAGGCAATTCAGTGTTCATTAGGATTACAGTCTTTTAAAGTAACAGAACATTTAAACTACTAGTTAGAACAGGACAGCACATGTGAGGGATGCAGAAACTTGTGACTTACATTTACCTTGTGTAGGTCAGGCATCATGTCTTGGTATAAAGAGCGGATCAGCATGTCTAGAGTGCGTTGACGTTTCTGAGAAAATGTTGGTGTTTCCAAGGTGGCTTTTTCACCATTTATTACTAAAAGATTATGGGAAAAAGATGTATTACATAAATGAACTTCGGCAATCTCCACCGACTCTAGTTTGCCTTGTTACCGAACACCAAACACCTGCTCTGCCCTTATTAAGTTAGAATTGTCTCCTTTTTGCCCGTTTTTTTTTTTGAGTAACTCTCCCTTAAGTTAAAAGGGAAAAATTAGTAATAGAAGAATTCCACAAGGCATCAGAATAAATACCTAACTAATAAAAAAATTAAAGACAAACTGCTGCTCAATTTAAGCACTGAACAATTTAAACAGGTAAAAAGAGCTATCTGCCAAGCTCCTGTCAAGAAATCGTCTAATTGTAATCATCATGATCAATTCTCAAAGATTTCTTTCTCGCTGATCTAGAAGGGTAAATACAGGTCAATGAAAATGGCAACTGAAGCATTGCAGAATTAAAAAGTGCTGCATAGGTGTCCTTCAGCACCTTTAAGAATACAGTCAGAAAAGCTGCTATTTTCAGGTTTTCAGAGCTACTAAATTAACACCTTCTATTACTTAATAATGAACAACATTATAAATTCTTTCATATCTCCAAGTCCTTTAAGAAAATGCAAAGCTAAATACGGCTGCACATTCCGCAAATGCGCAAGTCAGCTTCTGTCTAGTAGCCCAAGAAGAAATTTTTTTTTTGTTAATCTGACTGTAACAGTTTGATGGAACTGACATCCCATGTATGCTACAGATTTGAAAAATAACTGTATACAAATCAGCAGAATACACAAGAAAACGTGTATACATTTTAAGCATCGCGGATTTTAATTTGTTAGCACGCTTACTAAAAGAGTGTTTCTAGCAAAAGAAAAACTGACTTACGTTTCACCAACACAAAATCCCTGAATTCCTGGTGATTTGTAAACACGGGTGGGGACGGAAGGGGAGGTCCAAAGAGAGGAACGCTTTCTTCTGAAAATATTTTCAGCCTGTTGAAAGTACAAATCTTTATCTACATTGAAAGTCACGTTCAAACCCTACGTTTTTTATAGACACTATTCAGAACCGAAGGAAAAAAAAAAGAAAATGTTATCTGGGTATGTCTTATGTAAGAATTTTGAAAGGTCTAACAAAAAAAGATTCACTCGACAGAGCAAAATTATGCTTCCTTTACACAAACTAACACTGGGACAGGATTAGAACAGAACTTTGCAGTTATACTCATAGACCAACAGCTTTAGCGGCGCTAGCAAAACACAGTCCTGTTCGAAAAAGCTGTAAAAGAACAGTTCTTCACCTACAAAATATGTTCACCTTACAGATTTCCACCTTACCTATGCATTCACCACACGCATGAAATAATTGATTCTTTCAGAATAACAATGGCTTATGACATATGAAGCTGTATCTTGGAAACAGCAAATTCATTTTCAATGAGGAAGAAACATTCAGAATTACTTCCATGACAGCTGGACCTGCTGAGCTCTTTTGATCCATAAGGAATCCAGCATAGCAATAATGAATGGCAGGTACAAAACCCATGCATATTTGTTCATCAGGGCATAGCTTCTTTAAGATAAGTAATCATTCTTCGCTATTTCAAATAATAGTTTGCCGATAAAAGCCTTCCAAGTGGCATGTGCAGATGACACAGGGCACAGCAAGTTAAATGGCAAACTTATAGATTCAACCCGTATCTGCTCTTCTAGAAACCAGACAGAATTTGCTTTCTCAAAAAACCAGCAGTGACTGATAGTCTTTTTTCCTGAAAGCTTAGAAACTGCATACAATCTGAAATGCAGTATTACATTTGCATGAATATTGATCATTCTAATATTTGTTTCACATATTTGAGACACAATTTCATAGATGCCCTATGTCTACTTCATTACATCTAGGTAAAAAAGCAATCATTTATAACTACAAAAGGTGTGAAATGTTCCTTGACTAGATCAGAATAAATTATGACAGGGAAAGCCATAACAAAACTGACCAAAAAAATAGACTTCTTGAGAGATGTAAAATATAAAGGCATTCTGAGAAGAAACTCAGTGTCAGACCTCATAGCGGCATTGCATTTGAAACAAGGAAAATTTGCCTCAAAAGCCTAGAGCATCCCCTGTCTCTCCTGACTGAAATTTTAGCCGCTTGGAAGACTGTCTTCACACACACACACAAAGCTAAGAGAAAGAACGAGTTCTATTCAGGCCTACAATGAAAGGACAGAAGGAAACATAATTAGGTCAAGCTGAAATACAATGTTCTAAGGCTCTCACATAGGAAAAAAATACTATGTGATATGTACTACGGCAAGATGTGTCAAGACTGGCAGAATGAAGCAACTAAAATAAGATGGACTGATCTAGGAAAAGCAGCTAGTTACTTAAAGCAAGAGAGACAAATTTATCTTATTTACTGCACCTCATTTCCTTCTCCACATAAACAGCAATATAAAAAGCATTTTACCACAGCTAACCCATCTACTGACTAATTAGCTTACAATCAGGACAACAATCACTTCTTAAAGGGTAATGAGGGACGTATGCCCAAGCTTCTGTCCCAAAGCAAGAAGAAAGAGAAAGAAGTGACTGCATTTTCACTGCACATTGGAATCATGAACACATTTTGTGCTTCTCACAAACCTGGGAATGCTGAAAAGCAGAAGCTATGAGGACAATCAATTTAAACAAATTTGCAAGAGGAAGCTCACAAGATCTTGGAGCAAAATAAAACTATTCCTTTGCTTAACTGCACTACAGACATTTTCCAAAAGAAACTTTAGCTATAAATAGGAAGCGGGGGAAAAAAAACCCACACACACAAACTGAAGTATTCTTCTCTGGAGTTAGATTTAATGGCATGCTGGAGAAACATAGTAATTTGTAAAATTCCAGTAGGTTTTAAGTACGTGATGTTCAACTATACAAATACTCCATTAAAATCCCTAAAAATGACCTAGTTTGCTCAGCTACAGCCAAACTCAGATCTGTAAGGACTTGTAGTCCATGGCTATCCCAACATAACATGCATTAATTAACTTTCATCATCCACCTAAGTTTACTACGTCATTGATCTCACCAGGTCTGAAAGTTCCAAGCATATCTTTTATCATTTTGTTATATTTCATCTAAAAACCAATTCCGGCTTTTCCCATTGGCTTATGCCTGTTCCAGAATTTACTTTTTCTGATGGTTAGAAACATGCTACTTATAGCCAGTTCAGTGACATCTGCATCCAGGTCCATATTGCTCTTCAGTTTCTAAAGCTCATTTGGCTTCCTGGCAGACAGACAGGTGGACCTGTCTGTATGCCAGAAAGCTTTCCCATTGCCAAAATGTTTTCCCATTTTCTCTAAACCAACAGAAATTCAGTGTGAAATTATTTGTTACAATCAGCACCTACCTGTAACTATCATTCTGCTTATTATATCTCACTAAAGCAAAAATATCTGTCATACAGTTAAGGAAGTTAATCCAGTTCTAATAAAGCTCACATATATTTTAATAAACTCTTCTTTTCCTGCAGTACGTTGCAGATTTAATAAAGGTAAAATACATTAATTAAGTCAATGTAAATATATTTTAAAAAATCTAGACTATGCAGATTTTACTATTTATAAAGAAGGTCCTATACAAAAATTTTATTGTTTGATCAACAGTCTTAAAAATCAAGCCACTACCACAGACACAGCATAAGACATACTATAGAATTTTGTGGTTTATTTTTATGTGATATATTTGTGATTAAAAATTCTTTTGGTTGATAAAGCAGTACCGATTCTGAACTTTGTTTATACCAAAGCTTCCACTGAAGAAAAGATTCCAGTGAAATAACTTAGCTAGCAGAATTATAAGAAAATAGAGAGAATGATTTAAAGCGCAAGTTATACTAAGGCTTATGCTCTAATGTAGAGGTACATCGATTTGGTAAATAAGTCTTCTTAGTATTTAGGTTCCTTTGACATCTAAAGTTTTTTATTATTTTTTTCAATCTTTATTCATTTTCCATTCACCCCTTGCAAGAGGGTTCTAAGAACATTTAGTCTGCCTGAGAGTGAGATCTAGAACTCTTAAGCTTTGTGATAACTTTTTAGGACTCAGCAACAGAGTATAGATAGAAATTAGAGTTTTCTGTTCATCCATTTTTCCTCATTCCATTCCATCTAGTCTAACAGATGCCAAATTGGGGTCTACAGATTACTAGTGTGACCCTATGATAATTCCAAGAGATTGGCTGCTGGTTTTTGGAATCATAGCATCTTCACAATGTTTTCAACCAGAAGTCTGAAAAACACAGGCTGTCAAAAAACTGGAGAATATGCGGTTAATGGTCTGAAAAATTTGACAATCACTGATCTAAAATACATAAATAATTAAAATAAACAACATCGAAACATTTAAAGGCAATATTCAGTAAAATGCCAAAATTTAATGCCAAATTAAATTACATAACTATGAGAAATAGATTTATGAATTTATATTTTTTGAAAAGGTATAAAATTAAATTTGTGAAATGATACAAATAAATGCTCTCAATAAAAACATGATTTAAAAATCACATTCTTGCTTTTACCTCATCTTCTAAGGGATTTAGCAAACACTGTTTGATGTTGCAGACTTGGAAAGTCCTAGTCAAGCAGCTGAAGGTAAAGAATGCAAGAATGCAACTGTCTTTCTAAAAAAGTTTTCACTTCCATAAACAGCATGCAGGGAGGACTTAGGGCAGAATTAAGAGTAATATTGATCGTAAAAAAAAATCATTAGAAAATGTCAGGAAAAAGATACGTGTAAAATGAGAGCGAATCATGGATGGCTTGAATGCTGGAGAAGACTCTTCACCTTCCTGAAATATGATAGTGACAATGTCATTTCCAATATGTCGCTTCCTTTCTACCTGGAAAAAAAAAGGAAAAGAAAAAAAGGAAAAAAGAAAAAAAGGAAAAAAGAAAGAAAAGGCAAAAAAAAGAAGCAACAGACACAGTGACTTACAAGACATAAATAAGTATCTTAGCAATTCTGTGACAGAATAACAAAGCAATATTCCTAAACTGCAAACAGAAAAATTACAGTCAGTACAACTGAGGACAATATAAAATCATTACTTAACCATAAGTAAACCTAGCAACGACACGGTGCACGCAACAAGGCATGTTCTAGAAGAACAAATATAGCATATGTTTAGAAAAGCGTTCATAGTTCCCATAACTAATATTCACAAATCGGGCATGGAACCTCTAGCATTCCAAAAAAGCAAATCTACCGCTTGAAATAAAAGGACAAAAAACTCTGGTGCTGAGTTATTCTCAAAAAAAAAAAAAAATCCTGATTGGCCTCCGTTTTCTTCTGTGATCTTGTCATCAGTCCAAGGAAAAAGCATGAGAAAACTGACACAGAAATAGCAAACGTACATTTTAATTATATCGCCTAACTATGTTACCATAATAATGCATAATAAATAGTAAACCAAGTAATTTGTAAGTAATTTAGATAAATCATTATAAATGTACAACGTATAGTAAACACACGTGCTTATAAAGTATTCTTTTCATCATAAATACAAAGAAAGGCTTGAGCAATGAATGACAGCACATTTGAACAAGTACCCAAGAAACCCCCAGTTAATCTATGAGAGCGTGACAGCACTTCTTTACTATTAACATGCTCACAAGGGGAATTTCTTTCAAGCTACACTAATTGATACCCAAGTAGGAGTTGTGTGTTACACATGTGAATATTCCTACAATTCACACACAAGGCTAATTTCCAGTCTTCCCAAAATCTTTGAGGTAATAATTACATCAGTGAAGCTCTTCAAGTCTTCTGAAGAGCACGCTACTCAATCACTTGTCAGTAAAGCAGTTTAGATCTTCTCCACAAGTATCTTTTCTACTTTAATAGAGATGATAGGATGCACTATTCTAATAAACATCATGAAATTTTCAGCATTAGGTAGAATATTGAGAAAAAAAATAGCAAAAGTGTCAAGGCTTACATTTCTAAAATATTAACAGACAAGAAATCCTTTATTTCTTATACACTTTTGGACTTTGTGATATAACAAATAAATAGGGAAATAAAAAAGAAAGAGAGAACCATGTACCTGCTGCTTGTTCTCTCTAGAATATGGTAGCATGGTTGAAACATGGAACATAATTTCATGCCCTTGAAAAACTGTATAGATGGAACAGGTTCCTGTTGTATCATCTGCAAGGGAAGACATCATTTTAAGGAGTACGTCCTCTAAGTTTTCTGAAGATCGAAAGATATTTCAAGTCCTTCTACCAAATCTTCCTTAGTTATCCTTTTTTGTCTGATCCCTTTTAGAAAATGTCCACACTGCATGCTTCATGTGAGTCCAAACCCAAGTTTGCACCTAATCTGCATATTCACACTTAAAACCTATGACATCTTTCACCTACCCTCCTGAAATCACACGAGTCTTCAAGCCATAATGTCCTACTATCATGGAGCAAGTAACATGTCAGGTTATTGTTCACCTCATTCCAACTTAAAATGAAACTGTTCACCTTGACAATACATGTCATAAATACTTTTCTTCAACTGCATTCCATACCAGTGACTTAAGCTGACCTGACTCTTTCCTGGTGAAGCAGAGCATTTAGTACGCACACAAGGAAGTCCATTTTGGGATTGTTTTATGACTACAATATATACAATATGTGCAATATGTGATAAGAAGAAACATTTATACTGCAGCTCCGCCCCCCCCTTTATTGCTCCAGATGAGTTCTTACTTTTAGTGTCCAGTCCTCCTCTGTAGCCTGACCAGCCTTTCAAAGTAATCGTGTCGCCCAAGAGATGCAAAAATCGTTGAAAGCTTTCACTTCCAGTTTCTACACATGGGAGGGAGAAACATTACCAAAAAAGTGCATATGTAGTAATAGAACATGTCTTTAAAATAGCCAAAATAAGGAAATGAGTCCTGCTTCCAGGACACAAGTTTCAGCTGAATTAGTTTCCTTTCATGCCTTCCAAGCCTACTGCCTTTCCAGAAACAGCATCCCAGCCTTTCAGAATAGGCATCATCATGTGACATTAAACAGTGACCTCTTTTGCTAACACCAATGCCGTTCAAGTGCACAGGAGAACGTGATCATGCCATAAAAGAGTGAAAGAACTACAAGCAGCGAGTTAATGAGTCGCCTCCTTCAACTGCTTCTTTTTTGTAAACATCATGTCAACATTTCACTGTCTTTCAAGCTGTAATAGTAGGCTTCCTACAGCAACTTTTTATAGTATTAGAAGGCCCTATTTTTCACCCAACACATGAAACACAACAAAATGACTGTTCACTTAAACATCACCTCCTGTCTTGCTTCCAGATGTAGGCACTGTCTTCCTTTATTTTTAAATTCAGATGAATAAAAAAATTAAGGAAAAGGTGAAAAACTCACCATTACTGAACATTTCATCATCTGTAAGCTGACCATCCTTAGCATAAAGGACTCCAAATTTAAAATTCACAGAGCCCTGAGAAATAAAAAAAAATTAATGATAAACAGACAATCAAAGAGAAGATCTAAAAAAACACATTTCCTCTAAGGACTTTTATATATGTATCTTTGTATACATCCTACACTTCGGAAGAGACACCCTTATACCATCTCCTACTACATAATAATTCACCTTTAAACTTTTATAGTAGAGCATAAAATTATTTATCTAAATTGGTGATCTATTAATATGAGATATTAAGTTGGTGCATAAAATTATTTTTTATGTCACGTTCTAAAAACTTTACATTTTTTACTGTAATCAGCAATTGATTTCAAAGCCATTCTAAGCACATCAAAATACTAAGCTGTATTCACCAAACGGATCTGTGAGCTAGAAGCGCTAAGTTTACATTTACCTCTTGTTCTTCAAGAACCAATAAATCCTGTAAACAAAAACAGTATCTTTAGCACACTTGTATTAAAGATTCTACAAGGATGAAAGTTTCTTTTGTGTTTTTAAGTTTTGATTTGAAATGGCCAGTTCAATGGATAAAGACGGTTTAAGCAGTATTACGCATAATCATCATTATTAGCTGCTACTGGAAGAAACAAACTAGTAGCATTTATACTTAATTACTTATATATCCAGAAAATAATAAAGAAAAAGAACCAAACAAAAAAAGTCACTTCCTACCTTTTGTATCTCAGGATGAAAAATTTCCCTTGGGCTCTTCTCAAATTTATCAAGACTCATTGCACTGAAATGCAAATGAAATACCTCTTTATAGAAGGGCAAATACACGTTGAACCACCAACTGATTGCAGTTACAACTGGTTGGTTACAAAATGAATCATTCGAAGAGCTTCTGTTAAATGGAATGTTTCGTGGAACTGACATTTCTTTCCCAAAATACTAACTTCCAACACTTTCTAAACTTCTTTTGTATTTTAGAAACAGAAATTAGCAAGACCGTGTCTGTAGATCAGGTTTACATTTATTTATTTATAAAGCACAGAGCTCTACTACATCAACCTTCACTTTGGCTTAAACATACAGCATTTTAGGAGGGCTCAATAACCGATTCTAATTTTTAAGCTTTTCTTCTTTCTCCTCTTAAATAATTCAAGGCAAGTCAAATGAAAAACGAGAAGTTCAGCATCAAATCCACACAGCAATGATTCACAGGTGGAACAGAAAAGTTATTTACATAAAAAGCAAGATCAACTGCCTCAATAAACAGAAATATCTAATTCATAGCATTTTTTTCTTAACTCACGCTTCTGCATTTACTATTATTTTTATGCTCCTTTCCCCCCCCCCGAAGCATTATAGAGCTGTGCGGCATGTCACGGAGTGCCAAATGCAATCTGCCGGGGCACAGTGACTAACATAGAGGTCAAATCTTTCCACTGTTGCTTATGTCAGATCACAGTGCAGACATAATTTTCTTTAGTTCCTTTTGAAAGGTACTAAAGCATTCCAAAGAATTTAGAAAAAGGACATTTATTAACATAACCAAAATTCTTTGAGACAGTCTGTACCTAGATTCACACCAGGTGTGAACAGGTTGAAATGCCAAAGGACTATCAATGAGGCCTGAGGCATGGCTCAAGAACCATAAAAGCAAAAAAAAAAAAAAAAAATAGTCAGGGAAGAGTTTTCAGTCCAAGCTGAAGCAGGCAAAAGGAGATGACGTTTATGCAACTGACCGCACGTGGCACAGACCTTGGGAGAAACAAGGTCTGAAACAAGCCTACAATTTTCCTCTGCAGAATACCAGAGCATCACAGGATGAAACACGTCAGGGTGTTTTAGACACAGAGTTATGACCCTAGCTAACAGACGACAGGGTTTCTCCACTCTGGGATGCCTGACGAAATACACACTTGTGGACGGAGTGAAGAGAGAGACCAGGTTGGAAAGGGATGTTAGGAAGAGATACTTCAGTGACTTGTGGGCAGATGTGGAAAATCAGGCACTTACGCGGGTTGAGAATGCAGTATAGACAACTAGGAACACTATTCGAGCCAACACGGTACAAGTTCAAAGAGGGCACTTAGTTCAACTTGATGAAGAAGATGAAAGATATCTGAAGTGTTTTCGACTCACCATCTCGACACTCCAAAACAGAGCCCCAGCCCAGGAAATCAGATTTAAGAAGCAAGGCTCAATGGCCTGATAGCCTCTCAGGCACATTCAGCGGTCTGGGACCTCTCATAAATCTTGTGCCGTAGCAGGAACATCCAGATCTGTTGGTAGTGATTTCGCACCCAAACACGTGCTCTGCTTCCAGAATTCTCCTTTCACATTGGCACTGGCAGTGCTAACCGGTGGCCCGGCTTCAATCAAACAAGAAATATTCGTTCCTACTCTATACAGATCAAAGGTTTTAGAAACTTGCAAACCACTCATTTATCTGGTACACACTGTTTACTAAAAGACCCTTTTAATGGGTTCCTAGAGAACCTAAAACCCTTCCAGAAGATGCATTTGATGACATTGTCAGTGAGGGATTTGAGAAAACACACCACGTGATGAGATTGTAAAACTGCAGTTTAAATTTGAATGAATGCTTTGAAAACCAGTGCTCTGACATTTCAGCTGATTAAAATGTTCAAAGAAATAGAAACAGTGTTAGGTTTGCTCACTTCATATTCTCTTCTACCACAAAAGAGGCAGGGCAGAGTACAAGTATGCTCATCCAAACTCTAGCTGAGAGTAGGAATTTTCTTGGCTTCACTGTGCGTAATATACCCGTAGTGAGACCTAGATGAAGACAATCAGCTGAAGAAATAATTCTCGGCATCTTGACTGCTTGCTTTCTCCTGCTAGGGCCACATCATAACCACCAGTCAAAATCTGCTATTCCTTAGCTCTTTTTGTTGCCTAATTTTAAAAGCTATTTCTTCTCCATCACTGCAGTTCCACTTAGTACCTGTTCTCCAATTAACTTGAAATTGTCCCTCTGCTGAAGAAAAAGTGGTAAGAATTTCTCTCCATTTTAAATTTTCACTTTGCCTGTTCCAGAACAGGCTTTAAAACCACTTTTTGCTGCCTTCAATGAGCAAGATTTGCAAAACTATTTTTATGGTTTTTATAAATTTATCACGAAAACCATGGAATGCAAGCTCTGAATTACAGGAAAAGGTGTACAGGCAAATATCTAAACTGGTAACTCATTCATAAATGCATACCTTAATATAGATTTCACCGATAATGTTTTCGTGGGACTGTAAGGGAGACATATTTTCTGAGTACCCTGTAAACAAGAAAAGCTAGGATATGTTACAGGACATACCAACTTTTTCTGCCTATTCAAATAGGAATATTAATAAAAACAATTAAGTAAAAAAAACAAAGAAGAAAACCAAGGTAATTTTACTTAGCCATATTTACTGCTGATTTAGAGAGAAAAAACAGTCATGGATGTCGCAAAGAAAAAAAAAAATGAATCATGCATGGCTACAGGAGAGTTTTAAATCAACTGCTTGGAGAAAAGACTCTCATGGAACATTAAGTGGAAACAAAGTTAAACCAGTATCACACCTGCCTATTTTCTTACCGTTGTACAAGAAAATCCTAAAAGCAGTATAAAGTCATTGCCTAAACTGATCACAGGACGTAATAAAGAACAATTTAGGCATCATTTCTAAAAAAAAAGCAGTTGTTAGAACAATTAGAAAATACCTGACATCATAGATTTCTGTCAAAACGTTTAGTATAATGTTATCTGCAAATTTACTTTATTTTTATCTACTATGGTAGAATTATACGTTCTTATTATATGAAATGAAAATTTGTAATAAATACTGGAATTCTGGAGAAAGAGAAAAAGCGTATGACAAACACACCCAAAACAAACAAACAAGCCAAAGTCAGAACAGCAGTTAAGTATTTGTTTCTTACTGTTTTTCTCCAAAGTATTGAATGGTATTGAGGAATGCGCTGATTATTTTGGTCAGACAGTACAACAGACAGAAAGAAAGGGTTCTTCTCTGCATCTGTACCTATATAATTCTGATGAACTGTTGGGAGAAAAACAAGCAGCACTATCAACCATGAAGAAGACGCACCCACCCACTCGTGTCCAGAATCAGACAGACACCTGTAAACATACTCATTCATACGTAAAAATATATCATTGTCTCCATAAATAACTATGTACTTATATACGGATGTGTAAAAAAACCACCCCAAGAGATAGGTACGGCTTTCAAAGCCAAGAAGGGTTTCAAAACATCCCTTTTTGGTAGCAAAGGTTTCGCTCCTTACAGACACCCGTCCTCTGTTCTCAGGTTAAAAACACATGAAACAAAGACTTGTTTTCTGTACAGGACAGAAAACGGTTTAATACTAAATTAGCACCATACCTTTTTCCATATTGAAATAATAACAATTCAAAACTATATTACATTTTCATTGAACCAAATTCCAATCCATTTGCAAAAAAATAATTACCTTTCCCTAAAAAATATTTGAAGTACCATCTTGTATGATACTCTGGGTTTTCCAAATGCACATCCGTTCTGTGCCACGTACCTGGAGTGGAGTCTGTATTCTGAAATAGAATCAGGAGACCGTTATATTAAATGCCAAGTGAAAAAAAAAGGACAAAATATAGGCAAAAGCAAATAGAGACTGGCTGATTCACCTGAAATTTTAGCTGTACGCTGCTTTTTAAAAAGCAAGGATTTTTCTGAAGTCAGTTGGTGTGTAGCTGAAACAAAAATTTCTCCCTCTCATTCACCCTTTTTTCTAATTTCTCTCTAAGTAGCTAAGTCTTATCCTACTGTACTACTATTATAGGTAATGTCTTAGAATGTCAGTGAAAAAAACGTCTTTTGATGTGGAATTTGAAGACAAACAGTTTTAAAACTTAATTAAGTTAATGCCCTCAGGTTTCGTTTTCTCCGTTCTTCCCAAATTAATCTTCAAAGTCTCCTTGCTTGACCAAAGCATGCTTTGGAAGTTCTTCAGCATTGTTTCTCACAAATTAAGGTAAATTCCCAAGCATCCCTCAAGTCCTTTCCCACTACGAATTAACACGCCAAGAAAAAGCCATTCTTCATATTCATTCGCCACGCGGCCATTTGTCACCCGCCCTACGAGTCTTTCCGCGATACGAGCTAATCAGCTTTTGAACCACATGAAACTGAGCTAAAAATACACAGAGTACCCAACGTGACCCCCCAAAGAATCAGTGCAGAACAGTTAGATCGCTTTGAACTCTGCAGCCAGCGCTGATGCAAACAGATGATCGGTAACAGTTTGCTGTTACTATTAGTTCAATACACACTTTACCAAGATCTTACAAGTATTTCTAGAATATGAGGTCTTCTTTCTTTCAATACTAAGATGGTATTTACAGATTTAAAAGTTTTGCAAAGGAAGCTAAAAAATGAAGGTAAGCGGAAACTCAGGTGTCACCGGAGTAGTGGCAGGAACACACTGTGAATTTAGCAGCAAGAAAGATGACGGGAATGACGCTCTGAAGCTCCACCCAACTTCTTTATCTCTTATTTAAGGTAAGCACAGCTGCCAAAAGACAACTGAGGGTCCAAAAAATGAAGGAATAACCTCATTACACCAAGGAGCAAACTTTAAAGCACAGAGGTCAGCTTGAACATCATAGTACCACCAGGACAGCATATACATAGAGTGGTCAACTAGAGACTGCGAAGTGTCATTCAGAGGTATTTTTCTCCTAACATGATCAAGTGAGAAGAAACGTTACCAAAACAAAACAAAATGCCAGAATTTTCAAAGTCCTCTTCCTTAGTAATTGACTGCAAATACATCTTTCGTAGGTGAAAAATAACTGAAGCTGAATAATTTTTTCAGCTTCCTATGAGTATTTTTGGACACTTACCTCACCAGAGGAGCCATTTTCCACACGGAATCGTCCAGCTCTTTGAATGGCTCCATCGGCATCACTAGATATAAGCTATAAGAGAATTTAAGACAGAGGTTTTATTTCCAAAAACAGCCATACGATCAGCAATCAAAGCTTACTACCATTTCTTTTTGTTCCAGGCATTGTGACTCCCCACAGAAAAGGGATCAATCTGGCTATTACCAATTTTACTAAAGACTTTGAATGACACAGGAAGACCTCTAACGAGGCATGAATGAGATGCTACTGTGGGAAACATGAAGCAAGAAAACTTAAGTATCAAACATTTAGAAATTTGAAAGGGCAACAAGAACCTTTAAACATCTGTACTCAAAAAAAACACATTTCATAAAATGCAAGTGGGATTTTAAGAAAAAAAAAAAATACAAGATCATTCGTCTTGTGAGCTTACTGTGAATTTATTACGACAAATAATCTTTTTTTTTTTCCCAGCAAAAGACTCTAAGTACTAGGAATGAAAGAGCCTCTTACTGAAAAACAGTTTACTCGCATTTGTGGATTGAAACACCACATCTTTTATGCGGAATGTACGGAAAAAAGAGAAAGATACCTGGTGTTTCCCACAACACAACCTCCAGCAACTAGGCCGCCATTTTACGCCCAATTTACATACATGTTAGTAAATATACCACCCAAGAACTTTAAAATTACAACTATAGCTAGCAGAAAACTTGCGATTTCTTCCCACAGTAAGAGAGCTGGAGTTCATTTTCTTAACTCTTCCCCACTTCTGCTTTCCTACATTAAATTATGCAATTTCATTACGACCCTGTAATCAGAATGACAGTTTTAACTGATGACATATTTTCACTGTGGAAAAGAAATTTATATATGAGAAAAATGAAGCGCCAACCTAATCTTTGAATTTCAGGAAAATGCAGAACAACTGACAGATTCTAGGCAACCTTTTTCGAAATCCTAATTCTGACTAGTTCATTTAATTTTAAGCCCTCTCCCACGATTATGAGTTATGAACATAAAATTACATACACACATATGTACACATGTGAGCATGCATACAGTTTATAATTTACATAATTGCAAGTACTTCATTAAATACTACCCTAATATTTTGCCATCTTCAGCTTCCAAGAGGAAAAAAGGCTCAATTTCCATCTGGAGGCAAACACAGTATTTATATAAAACTTCCTTAAGTGTTACAACAAAATATTAATAAAAAAGGTAGTAAAAAGATCCCCTATCACCGGTCTGATATGTATCTATTCAGAAGCTGCTTTCTATTGGCTTATTACTTTCAAGTCCAGCTTAGAAAGCGCATTTTCCAAACTGGATCCAATTTTTTTACTCGGAAACTAAAAGGATTAGAGCGCCGCATTATAAGCTGATAAACTGAAGGACAGGCTATGTAGACTTACGAGCTCCACAGATCCATAATGCTTTCTGCTAAACTCTCCGCGTCTGCAACCCAGATCTTCAGAGACAGAGCTGGAATAGAAACGATTCATCAGCGTACACAGGCCAACTAGCCTCACATTTCCTGCAATGCTATACCCTGCCATTAAAAAAATATGAACAAGCTTTATAGTGTATAAACTCATTGCTGCAGGGAACACTTCTTACAGCATGCACAATCTCTAGCAGCCATTGTGGTCTGGCTTTCACGTGACTCCCAAGGGAAATGTCCGTGTCCTGACTGGAAGCAAAAGCTACAATTAAATTAAATACTTAGGCACGATGCAATCAGAGTTCCAGAGCAGGTGGTGGCTTATAACATGTCCGAAATGTAAACTTAATGCCTCAAACAGGACAACTGCACTATACGACTCAGTAAGACCGCACTTAGCACTTTGCTACTGATTTTTTCCTTTTTTCGCCCTACACGCAAGGAGAAACTAAACCAGTACTTTCACGTAAGAGCATAAGGAAACGATGGCATTTCAGAGGTTTCCCTCCACCGCCTTAACAAAGATAGCAAACAAAAGTAATCCTAGAATGCGAAGTTCAAAATCCACCTGCATTACCATGCATAACCTCGTACCATCGTATCACATTAAGCACCACCTCTTGGCAAACTACATTCCAGTAATTTGAAGACATATACTGTCTTGCCAGAAACCACACCCTTTGGTAGCAAAAGCATTTTTCTGACACCACTCTCACTAATTAAAAAAACAGCAGTATATCTGAGCTAATGATTAAAACAAGACTGCTTTAATATTAATATTCTCATTCATTTGCGTCCCAATTCAAACCACCTAAAACACACCTAACCTTCAAACACACTAGCAGTCCTTTTAAAAGTCAGAATCATACCCAAGAGCTAATCTCTGCTTCTTCTCAACCTAACCACTTCGTATCGCACGTTGTCTGCTTCGCATCTAGTAATTAAAGCAGAATCTCACACCAACATAAATGCTACAGAGACAACGTGATGAAAATTAGGCATCTTAGCTTCACTTTAGGCACAGGTAAGATTCACATCATCGTGCTATTTGCATAAGCGCATATACTCCCTAACGAATTCTTGCCTCCATACCCCTTTGGCTCTCCATTCTCAGTTACCGCCAAGATTTGTACTCAACTCTCTGACATACCACATCTGCTAATTTAAAAAATGCGCTGTGATTAAAATCAACTGTTCATATTAATTTTCTTCATTGAATTACATCCTTCCTCAGTCCTGACCTATATAAGAAAAACGGCTGCTCAGTTATGACGCTTTTAGAGTAGTTTTCATCCTATTAAGATGAACTGCCAGCACCGAAGAGATTAGTTTGTCAGTGCCTCAGATTAGCTGGACTTTTAAAATTTACTTACGTTGCAAAGTATTTAAATATCAATGCACCTTTATTCACGTGAATAAAACCAACCAGCTTACATGCATTTGTACAGCATCTACAGTATACCCCACCTCCCTTTCCCACTTGTCTGGAAACACAGTTGTATAAATGAACAGTAATGACGGAGAGAGGACTAGCTTCCTCCCGTTTCATCAGAAGCTCCTACAAGACAGTCCTGAAAGCTGAACAACAAAACACGACTGAACGTATTTGCTAAACTAAATCTAGATGGTTTTAGGATCCTAGTGTCAAGTCGCAAGTTTTGTCTTTTAGAAGTTCGACACTGGAAAGCACTTTATTTAGGGGCCGGGAAGATAGCGGCAGAAGGGATTGAGTTTGCAGATTGCACCTGTGTGATCGGAAGGACGTAGCGTGTATGCCCCTTGGGCTTGCCATTCTCCTTACCATCTATATGCTTACTTGCCAGTATCGGTCAATCTGTTTTCATTTAAGAAAGAGCGACAGGTACAAACGCAGTCAGCAGTCGTGTAATTGCAGCGGTATCCCAGTGCTATCCGCTTGCACGAGCGCAACGCTGAATACGCTGCGAAACCGACTCTGAAGACGCTCGTCCGACTCCGCCCACATCACCTGCAGCAGCCCCTGGGCGAGACGGCTGCAGGTCGGGAGCTCCTGCTGCTCCGCCAGCCCGAGGGCCAGCCGCCCCACGCCGCGGGAGCCTCCAGCGCCGCTCGCCCCGGCGGCCCCCCCGGTCGGCGGAAGCAAAGCACCGCCTTCCTCTCCGCCATCGCCGGTCGGCAACACGCCACGCCCCGCCCCACCCGAGCTTAGCCCCTCCGGTACCGCTGAGTGAGGCCGAGGAACCGGGTGGACGCCCCTTCCGCGCTGCTCAGCTCCATGCGGACGGCCAGACGGAGGCTTCACCCCTCCAGCGTCGCTCCCGCGGCTCCGTCCCGCGCGGGAGAGGCGCCGGGAGCTCCGCGCGCACATCCCGCTACCCCCGGCGCACGGCCCCGAGCGTCCGCCCCGGCCCGCCAACCACTCACACGCCGCGTCGGCCGCTGCGTCAGCCGCTGCGCCGCCGGCAGGGCCCGCCGGGAGTTGTAGTCCCGGGCTGCGAGCGACCGGTCCGTCCTCTGCCGCCGAGAGCTGCAGTCCCGCGAGGGGAGCGAACGGGTCCTTCGCCCCTGTGCGGGGAGGGACGTTAGCCAGCACCGTCCCTCCCGAATGCAGGCTTTGTAAACGTAACGGTAAAACATCATTTGAAACATCTCCTGAGAGTTTTCCCTGGAAAGTACGCCTATTCGACATGCCTGCAAGTAGCAGAAACTAGTCAGTTCCAAGACGGCCACGCGGATAGGTCAGATTTGCCGTGGAATGCTGCTCTCAAGTCAAGAGGCTGCACCACAATAGTTTCCATTTCCACCACATGACCGAAAGTGAGCTTGCGTGGTGACTTGCCTGCCAGATGAAAAGCAAAGACAAGACACATCTACACAGCGTTGTACTTAACACTGAGAAAAGCCAGTCATCAGAGTTTGTCACAGACCTATTACTATAATAAAAATTTTACTTGTAAGTATGAAATTAGAAGTGCCACAATAGCATTGTCTGAAGCATAGTCAGCATCACATTTCATACCAATCAGACATGACGCAGTGCAGAATTTTCGTGCTTGACTTTCAGCTGCATCGACCAAGCGAGTGAGCCACGGAGGGAGGGCTGGAGCTGTTGCGGTGGGTCTCTGAGCGCAGATTCCCATCACGGTACAGCCCTGTTCTCCAGCCTCGCACAGTGATCTCCCTGCAGCAGCATCATAGGGAAGGGATGAGACATCCGGCACCGGCTGGAGCACAGGAACAGAGGAGGAACAAGGCGGAGAAGAGCCTGAGCGGGAGACAAGGCACCATCCTCGGACACTCTGCCCCTTTGCTGTGGGGCAGTCGCCAGCCTGCGAGACAGGAGCTGGGGAGGGACTTCAACCATTTGGGGGGCTGCCCTCCCTTTATTTTTCTAGCAGAGACCCCTTTTGGAGGGGGGATGTACATATGTAAATGGCATTATTAAAGCAACGTGCTGCTGTCCGGGCTAGTTTGATTTGTTTTCTGCTTTTTTTGGGAGCGAGTAAAAAGGGAGGGAGTTGGAGTCTGGGGGGTGATGATGTAATTTGGGGCATCCCCATATCACTGGGAGAGTGAAGATGCAGTGAAGGAGAAGGTGAGTAGGGCATGGGAGGGGTTAGGTGGGATCCTCCCAAAAAAGGGAGGTTGCAGCCCAAAAATGCTTGGAAGTTTAAGGGATGTGTTTGTGCAAAAAATACAAAAAACTGTAGCGTTTCTTAGCTATATATATATATATATATATATATATAATAATTTTTGTTAAAATTTGTTTCAAAGTACAGCCCCATATCTGCTGTATTATATATACAGGATCTTGGAAGATAAGGAATTCTAAATACAGATATACAGGGTTTAAAAATGCAAATATAACTTTTGCATATATAAATCAATAAAGGGCTCAAAAATGGAAGAAAATACCTCTACAAAGGCAATAGAAATAGCTTTGAATATTCAGAAGTTTTTTCTGTCTCGGTGTGACAGTCTGAGATCTTGGCTGGGACTTAAATTGCTGCTGCCACCTGGTCATAAGTACCATGTACTGAAGTCGCACGGTGAGGAATTGACACACTCAAAATGGCATTTAAATTTTGACTTAAATTAGAGACCTCTGGAAAAGCAAAGGTGAGGCGGGATTACCTGGAGCCCCAGGGGACTGTGGTGAAGGTGATAAAGAAGCAGACAGCAAGCAGCTTCCACTGCTTCTCACTCCAGCAAGGGGAGCATCCCTGGAATTTCATGTCCAGCGTCTCTTCTGAGCCCCACAGGTGAACAAACAGGTATTCCAAGACCAATTTCCTTTGTACTTCCAGCAGCACAGACCCACTGGAAGGAACTGCAATGAAAGGACACGTCAGCAACTGTCTTCCCGCTTGCCGCTCTCCACATTTTCCCTTTCCAGTGGGATGCAGGTGCCACTCCCCAGAGTCAGGAAAACTGCCTTGCAATCCAGTACAAAACCTGCCTGGAAAGCCTAGGATGCCAGGAGCCAGCAGCCATTTCTCCTCGATTTTCTGCTTACAGGCATTTTAAGATCCCACATATGCAATCCCCAATTCCCTCAGGATCTGTTCATTGAAGCTTTTCAGGTTAATTTAACAAACCTAAGGTGTCGGTGATTTCACAATCAAAGCAGCAATAAATCTGTGAGAAAGAAACTTAACTAAAGCCAGATAAAAGTGGTCCCTGCTTATGACTCATTAAAACAACTCATTAAAAAGGAGGTAGGATTGATTCAATACTCAAACCCATCTTGCCAAGATCAGCGTTCTCTGCCCACCGAGGACACGGAAACCAGCAGGGAAGTTTCTCCCACTCTCCAGCAGAGACCTCCTCCCACCCCATCCAGGGAACACCAACTTAGTCCTGGGCTGGGAACAGGAGACGGACAAGGAATATTTTTAAGTCCTTCCAACCTCAGTGGTGTCCAGACCTGGGAGAAAGCACTTCCCACATCCCTCTTGGAATTTTCTTCCCTGTCCCTTTCAGCTTTGGAAGGTTTCTGTGGGAGCCTGAATTATCGGTGCAGTTCAGAAGCTGCACGTGCCTAAAGCGTTCCCTCGGGAACACGAAGCTTCCCTCGTGCATTTCATTTCTTTATCCCCAATATTCTTCCCAACTATCCACAATATACAAAGAAAAAGGGAAAAGAGGGAAGACAAATTAATTCTGACACAAGGAAAGTTGATTATGCTTCACGCTTCCAGGTGAAGAAACATTTCTGCCACTGTAACACAACCACTTTATATTAAATATTAATTATTTAGATATTGTATTAAGAATTTTAAGGACACAACGCTTGGAATTCTCAAAAAATGCTCAGCTTTATTACTTCAAGGACCTTCACATCCAGGGAGCTGAGTGGTCCCAGATATAAACACTACATTTTATACAAATCTGATATAAATTTGATTTGGCTGCCAGCCTTAGAGCTATTTCCACACACAGACACATGAGGCTGCTGCAAGTTGTCATTTCAGCAGCTGCCGGGGACATGAACACCACCCACGTGTCCCACCTGGCTCAGCCCGGAGTCCATCCAGCACTCACAGAGAGCTTCTGGGAGCTGAAATTCTCCCTGCTCCCCCTGCCTGGGAAACCCTGCCTCCAGCTCCTGCCCCGCCCACCTCTCATCTCCAAGGAAACAGGAGCCACATCCTGCTGGGTGCTCCCGGCTCTGGGCAGATGCTGCCCCTCGGGCACGGGGGTGGCAAAGGCAGCTCCGATGACTGTTCTTCCTCGATGATTGTGGTTTTTTCTGCATTTCCCCAGGCCAGGCGGGGGAGGGGGGGCAGGGGAGCAGCGGGAGCACGGGGAGGCACCAGAGGCTTTTCATCAGAAAAAATAATAAAAAAACACGTTTAAAAATATGAGAAAAAGTTTTAAATTCCCAGTTTCAAAATACTAGAATGCCAAGTTCAGAAATACCAAAGTAACCCAGTTGCAAAATATCAGAAAACCAAGTTCTAAAATGCCAAAGTAACTCAGTTTCAAAACAGTAGAATACCAAGTCCCAAATTACCAAAGTAATCCAGTTTTACCATACTAGAAAACCAAGTTTCAAAATAGCAAAGTAACCCAGTTTCAAAATACCAGAATATCTGTTGTATTGCCCTGGCTGGGCGGGCTCCGCCCAGCCCCAGCCAGGTCCCAGACAGAGGTGCAGACCCCCTGTGGGCCCCCCCGTGGCCCGGCCTTGTTCCCGGATGGAGGGAGGCAGAGGCGGCACCACCGACACAGAATGGCAGAGCGGCCCCAGACCAGGGCAGTCCCGGGCTGGGGAACTCCCTTTCCGATTGGTTGTCAGCTGCAGTGGCCCCGCCCCACCCCCATGGTGGGGGGAAAAAGGGCTGCAGCAGCCAGCAGAGAAGAGGGAACACATGGCACAGACAGAATAAACCACCAGCCAGCCACCCCACGTGTTTGGTCTCAGCATCTCGCCTCTTTCTCTGCTCCGGGAGTCCAGGAGGCGTCCCAAGGGACGCCCTGAGACTGTGGCTGCATTCGCATACTGAGCTGCAGGCGTGGGCAGCAGGGAATGCAAGCACAGCAGGCTCAAAAAGGTACTCGCAAATGGTGAAAGCTGCTCAGCCACGGAGGTAGCTCCGAGCTCGCCTGCCCCACACCAGAGCGAAACAAATATCAAGTTCCAAAATACCAAAAAAATTCCATTTCCAAATACCAGAATATTAAGTTCCAAAATATCAAAATGTCCCAATGTCAAAATATCAAATTCCACAATACCAATTTTCAGATGTCTTATATGGGCAGGATTCCCAAACCCAAAAGAATGCATTATTGTCAAAATGGGATCTATGCTACCAAAATGGATATTTTCTGTTCTGAAAACCTTTCACCGAATGACCATCGATACTTGCATTTATTTTGATCGTGTATGTCTTGGTTTGAAAGACAGGTGTCTGCTAAGGAAGGCAGGAGCCTCCCTTGAAATGAAAAATGCAAACCCCCCTTCCNGCAGGCAGGGTGTGCGGGACTACAGTGCAGCGAAGGCTCAAAGCAACGGTGGGGGCAGAGCGGCTGCAGCCTGGTTCCCAGTGGGGCAGGGAAAGGCGAGCTTGGGAATCCCAGGGTTTCCCCCTGAGGCACGGTAGGAAGACCAGCAGCCAAAAAAAGCAGAAACTGCACTGCAGTGCTGACACCATGGCAGTCTCTCCGTCCGAATGCGGAGAGCAACTAACTCACAAGCCCAGGTGAAAAAGAGTGGCCAGCTGGACCCCTCCCCGCTGTGGCCAGGTCTTTTGTCTCTCCTAAGCACCCAGAAATTTGTCGTCCCGGCAACATATATGGGGAAAATTCCTCAAGAAACAAAGAAAACAGAAGAGGAACTCATAAAACCCCAACAGTGTAACCAGATGTAATAAGAATTTACTTTAAAAGCAAACGCTTGCAGTAGTTTTCTGCTTGGCTTGTGTCCATGAGAACCGGCAGTTGGGCAGGAGAGCTGTGGCTGGGAACAAAGGATGGAGTAAATCTGCTCCCTGCAAATGCACAAGGAAAGACTGAGTAGCAGGCAAAGGGAGTATTTATAAACTATACCAATATTTCACTGAAATTCAGGGTAGACTGGTGACGGGGGTGCTCGGGTTCTGCCGGGGCCTGTCAGGATTAGCCATAAAAAAAACGGCCAAACCCCCGTCCCCTCAAGGGATGTGTCAAACACTTCAACAGAAACACAACTCGGTAACAATTGCGGAGGAAAAATTACCAGCAATCGCTTACAATCTGTGGGAAATTTCCTCGGTAATTACAAAGCTAGGACACAGGGAATTTTGGAGGCAGAATCCCAATTTTGGCCACGGGCACCCAGACGAGAAGGCCGGTTCTTTTCCACGGAAAGGAAAGCCCGGCACCCAAGTGTTTCAGGGGCGGACAATGGCCCGAGTACGGGAGGGAACGACCGGCAGGACCTTTCTCCGCCTCACCCCCCGCTCCAAGGTGCAGCAGCTCCAGGCGTGACCGGCTGCTTTCAGAGGGTTACCCGGGCACACCTGCACAGAGAGCTGCTAGTCCAGAAGGGCCAATGGAGGCATCTCGAGTGTCCCTCCGGGAACGACGGTCGGAGCATCCAGCAGGGGCTAGAGAGCAGCCGATGCACCCGGACACCTAAGCAGGTGAGGCAGCATGTGGGATGCCAGGGGGAAAGTTTCAACTTTCCTCTTTTATCTTGTCAGTCCCTCCCCAGAGCCCCTAGTCCTTCCACAATGCCCCCAGAAAAGAGAGATGTTATTAGGAGAAAAAGGCTTTAAATTGAGGGGAAAAAAACTTCCTTTTCCTTAATTGTCTGTGTTCAAATTGAGGGGGAATCCCCTTCCCCTGTGACTTTAATGGTATCACTTAAAGGAAACTCAGCCTTTTCTATGCTGTTAAGGGTATCAATTGACAGGGAATCCCCATTTTCCACTATTTTCTAGTTTGAATGGAAGGGGAAAACCTCGACCGTGCTATTTCATGGGTTTGAATTAGGGCTAACTCCCGCATTTTTATTACCCTAATGTTAAATGCAGGGGGAAGCCCAGATGTCCCTCCTTTTTAAGGGTTTGAACTGAGGGAAAAATCCCCCTTTTTCCATCATTTGAGAGATTTAAAGTGAGGAAACCCCCTCTTTTCCCAATAGTTTAGGGGATTAAATTAAAAGGGAGAAGCCATTTATTTACCATTGTATCAGTTTAAGCAGAGGTAAACACCCTCTGGTTCCTCACTTTAAGGGGCTCAGCTGAAGGAAGCCCACCCTTTTTCAGCATTTTAAGGGTTTAAGTCTGCATTTCAGGGCACTTCTACCCATGCCCCGGTACAAAATATCTTGTACAGGAGCGAGCCCGGCACGTATGTAGTCCTAACACCACCCAGGAGCCTATTAATTTTTCTTTATAATGTATACAGCCCTAATTAGACATCTCAATGAGAGTTACACCATTCATGTAATTACTATTCTTCTCCACCCAACTCAGTCACATGTGGAGTATTACTTAGTAATCACTAAGGAACAATTATGCAAATTAACAACTAATTATCCCACATACCTATTTATGCTGCCAAAACACAAAGTTTTATTTCTTACCCGGTCTCTGCCCTTTCACTAAATACAGTTGCAGCAAAAAAGAAGGTGTCATTATTTTCCTGAAGAATTTTTTTATCTATCCAGCCCTTTTACTCATCTTAAATTTAAGTCAGAGCAGCTAACCAAGTACAGCTCCTTTGAGAGCTTTTATACCTTGTGGTAATTACCTCCTCCCTTTTCCCAGGCATCATGGGAATGAGAGGCGGGCCCAGCCAGGGGTATAGTAACCCTGGCCTTTGCCAAAGGGGTTCATTCCCTTTCTGGGATTGACTGGGATGAGAGCTTTCCTCTTATTTCAATGAAGGGGATGTTTCAGCTTATCTCAGCACTTTTTTCAGCAGATGCTTTTGACCTCTAAAGTAACAGGCTTTGAAGACATGATGAAGAAGATAGCATGGAACACAGGGAGTATTTAAGCCCATGATTTTGGGTTGAGTGTTCAGGGGTGGCAAGGTGCTTTTGTAATTTTGGTTTTTGTTCTTGTTTTTTTTTAGGAGCATTGTAACTTCCAGGTTGCATTGAGTATGAAGCTTCAAATTTTTTCAGCACATTCATCATGTCACAAAAAGGACTTGCCCTGTGTCAAAGATGGCATCCAAAACGGAGGCTTCCGAAAAGTAAATTGTGGATTGTGTCCAGGAAAGGGAGCATGAGCAGGGTAACCAGTTTAGGAAGAGCCAGGAGGGGTTTTGAAAGCCACCAGGTTCCACAGTGTCACAGTGCCCAGGGTTCTGTCAGCTTCCCTAGCGTCCCCACAGTCTCCAGGGCTCCCTGACTTTCCCTGGTGTCACAGTGGCCCCCAGGGTTCCATCAGCTTCCCTAGAGTCACCACCATCTCCAGGGCTCCTATGGGGTCATTTGCCAGCACACAAAAGTAGCCCAGAGGTCTGGCCACACCGCCCCCTGATGCAACTCCACAAAAATAGAGAGCCGGTGAGCTCCTCACCCGAGGGAGCCACTCCCTGGCAGGTCCTCGGGCACACAGGCGTAGACAAAGAAGTAAAGAGAGAGTGGACTAGCTGTATGATAATTCCACACAGGAGTTTATTGCAACGGAGGGACAGGGGCGACAAGTCAAAAAAAAAATCTGAGGGTCCATACTTTTTATAGTGTGGATAGAAAAGGTGGGGATAAGGGACATAGCCAATGGGGTAAGGCATGAAAGGCAGGGTTTACAGTAAGCGAACCAACGGGAGCAATACATAGAAGGGTCTTCGGGAAAGAACCAATGGGGCATCGAGCTCAACAGAACTTTCTAGAACACATACATAGTAAAGAAAAGAAATAAATATTTATAATCTTCTACATAAAACAGGGAGGAGAGAACAAGAACCAATGGTAGAAGAATATGTAAACTATTGAACTGGGGGATTCTGGGTTTTCACCCTAACCGGAAGTGTGCTGTTCATATCTCAGTGCCTGACCACCACTGCCTTGTATTGTTGGCATTCTCAGTGGTCAGTGTGGCTGGAGCCACGTGCACCGCCACAGGCTCCCTGAGCTTCTCTGGTGTCATAGTGGAGCCAGGCTTGCGGCAGGTTCCATAGTGTCACAAAGGGTATCCTGGGTTCCCTGAGCTTCTGTGGTGTCAAAGGGGAGCCAGGGTTCCGTGGAGTTGCAAAGCATCCCAAAGGGTCTCCTGGGAGCCACGGGGTCACAAAGCACCGTGGCTTCTGTGCAGCCCCGCTGTGTCACAATGGCCGCTGGCTTCCAGCAGCCCCCGCAGTGTCCCAGTGGGCCCTTGGCTTTAGGAGTGCAAGCTCCGCAGCCAACTCCCGCTGTCCATGTACCACAGAATCTGAAAGTCTCTTTTTGAGGTTGTCTCCACTCTTGCAGTGCATAAATGCCTAAAAGGTTAGGGTTAGGGTTAGGGTTAGGGTTAGGGTTAGGGTTAGGTTCAGGGCTAGGGTTAGGGTTAGGGATATGATTAGCGTTCCTTCCACTTCCCTCGTATCACCTCCATCTCCTGGGTTCCCCGAGCTCCTCTGGTGTCACAGATGAGCCAGGGTTCTGTGTAGTTCCACAGCATCACAAAGGGTCTCAGGAAGGTTTAGGGTTAGGTTTAGGATTTTGTTGCGGTGACCCAGCCCACCCTGGGGCTGAGTGACATCCCATGGGTGGATTTTGCTGCCCAGGACAGTGACTCTGAGGGAGGATCCGAGGGCGGGATGGAAGTCCAAGTCCACACCCCACTGGGTGTCTCCTTTGGCAGCATCTCCTCCTCCCAGTCTAGATGTTTCTTTGATGTTTAGCTGTTCATTGGTTTAGAGGTTCATGTCTATTCAATAGTCTCATTGCTTAAGCAATTGTGTTCTGGAAAGTTCTCTGCAGTTACACTTATCATTGGTTGATTCGAATAAGTTCCTCCCTCAATCCCCTTCCATTGGTTACTTGTCACCCCTTGTCATTCTCCTATCGGTCTGTCCCTTTGTTCCTCCCCGTTTCTGCCCCCTGGATGGAAGGGACTGGAACGGACATCCAGGGTCTCTTTTGGTTGTACCCCTTTTGGATCTGCATTGCTCTTGTCCCCTTGGGGCAGAGAAGAAAGCTGGGAACTGAGACACCAAGAGATCCCTCTCTGGTTCTTTACTCTCGCCGGTTCCTGAGCAACACCCAACTGCAGCCTGCTCTGTTGGGAGCTGAAGGCAGACAGCTCCAGGGGGAGCTTGCTGAGCTTTAGATTGCCTCGCTGCTGGGGCGCCGAAGCTAGCTGCCTGCCAGGCCTCCAGGCGGCCAAGTGGTCAGAGCAACAGCATTAGGTTTAGTCGTGAGTGTTAGGGATTAGGGTTAGGGTTAACGTTAGGGCTAGAGTTTAGGGTTAGGGTTTTGTTAGGGTTAGGTTATGTTTAGGTTTAGGGTGAGGGTTAGGTTTAGGGTCCAAATGGATTAAGGTATCACACAGAGGCTGGCAGCTGAGGGGGAAGGCTTGAGGGAATTGAGCATGAGACCTTTCGGGGAGCTCAGGACTAAAGAGAGAGGACTTGAGAATCTGAGAATACACAGCAGAGATCAGGGGTACTGCATACATGTTATTTTACAGGCACACAATCCCTTACCCCACCCCTAACCCTCATCTTAAACAGCACCCCTAACAACACCACCTTCTTCCTCAGAGCAGCTGCAGGCAATAGCCCTAATGCTGAGGGAATGCCAGCAGCCTCCCCACAGCTGCAGGCAATAGCCCTAATGCTGAGGGAATGCCAGCAGCCTCCCCACAGCTGCAGGCAATAGCCCTAATGCTGAGAGAATGCCAGCAGCCTCCCCACAGCTGCAGGCAATAGCCCTAATGCTAGGACCCTTCCCACATCTGCAGGCAGTCGCCCTAATGCTGAGCCAACCACCACTGTCCTCACAGCTGCAGGCAATAGCCCTAATGCTGAGGTAATGCCAGCACCCTTCCCGCAGTGGAATACCACAACCCTACCACCAGGACAAGCCCGGAAACATGCCACACAAGGAGCAACATGTGCAGGCCAGAGAACAGGTAAGGTTCAGGGGCTGAGGGCTACACAGCAGGGCTTGGGGGTCACAGACAACAGTAGAAGGTAGGGTGGAGAGAGCAGAGAAATAGGAGCAAAGGGCTAGGATTTGGGAGTGTAGAGGTGTATGGTCAGGAGTCAGGTGCCAGGAGTGGGCAGCAGGGGTCAGTGCCAGGTGTCAGAGGTAGGTGTCCATGTCAGGTTTCAGGTTAGGTGTCAGGTTTCAGGGGTAAGGTGTCAGGAGTACGTGTCAGGTTTCAGGCATCAGGTGACAGTGTTAGGTGTCAGATGTCAGTGTCAGGTTTCAGGGGTCAGGTGTCAGAGGTAGGTGTCAGGTTTCAGGTCAGGTGACAGTGTTAGGTGTCCGGTCACATGTCAGGAGTAGGTGTCAGGTTTCAGGGGTCAGGTGACAGTGTTAGGTGTCAGATTTCAGGTCCGGTATCAGGTATCAGTGTCAGGTTTCAGGCCCCTCCCCTCCCACCATACCCCTGCCACACCCCCAACCATACCCCCTCCCCTGCCACACCCCCTGTCACACCTACAAACACACCTCCAACAGACCCACAACCACACCCCCCTGCCACACCCACAACCACACCCTCTGCCCAGAGCGCTTCCCTAACCCCGCCCCCTATCTCTAGGGTTTTTTAGGCCCTCTCCAGGTGGTTTTTTAGGGTTTTTCAGGTGGGTTTTTTGGAGGGTTTTTTGAGGCTTACAGTACAGGTCAGGGTCCAGGTGCCCAGTTAGGGTCCAGGGTCAAGTCTGGGTCCAGGCAAGGGTCAGGGGCCCAAGTGAGGAGTCAGGGATCCAGGTTAGGGTTAGGGACCAGGGTAAGGGACCAGAGTTAGGGACCAGGGTTAGGGGTTAGGGTTAGGGTTAGGCTTAGGCTTAGGCTTAGGCTTAGGGCTAGGGTTAGGGTTAGAGTTTAGGGTTAGGGTTAGGGTTNGTAAGGTTCAGGGACTGAGGGCTACACAGCAGGGCTTGGGGGTCACAGACAACAGTAGAAGGTAGGGTGGAGAGAGCAGAGAAATAGGAGCAAAGGGCTAGGATTTGGGAGTGTAGAGGTGTATGGTCAGGAGTCAGGTGCCAGGAGTGGGCAGCAGGGGTCAGTGCCAGGTGTCAGAGGTAGGTGTCCATGTCAGGTTTCAGGTTAGGTGTCAGGTTTCAGGGGTAAGGTGTCAGGAGTACGTGTCAGGTTTCAGGCATCAGGTGACAGTGTTAGGTGTCAGATGTCAGTGTCAGGTTTCAGGGGTCAGGTGTCAGAGGTAGGTGTCAGGTTTCAGGTCAGGTGACAGTGTTAGGTGTCCGGTCACATGTCAGGAGTAGGTGTCAGGTTTCAGGGGTCAGGTGACAGTGTTAGGTGTCAGATTTCAGGTCCGGTATCAGGTATCAGTGTCAGGTTTCAGGCCCCTCCCCTCCCACCATACCCCTGCCACACCCCCAACCATACCCCCTCCCCTGCCACACCCCCTGTCACACCTACAAACACACCTCCAACAGACCCACAACCACACCCCCCTGCCACACCCACAACCACACCCTCTGCCCAGAGCGCTTCCCTAACCCCGCCCCCTATCTCTAGGGTTTTTTAGGCCCTCTCCAGGTGGTTTTTTAGGGTTTTTCAGGTGGGTTTTTTGGAGGGTTTTTTGAGGCTTACAGTACAGGTCAGGGTCCAGGTGCCCAGTTAGGGTCCAGGGTCAAGTCTGGGTCCAGGCAAGGGTCAGGGGCCCAAGTGAGGAGTCAGGGATCCAGGTTAGGGTTAGGGACCAGGGTAAGGGACCAGAGTTAGGGACCAGGGTTAGGGGTTAGGGTTAGGGTTAGGCTTAGGCTTAGGCTTAGGCTTAGGGCTAGGGTTAGGGTTAGAGTTTAGGGTTAGGGTTAGGGTTGGGTTAGGGTTGCATTCCATCTCAGCTTCCTGCTCATCTCATTGAGGTCGTCTTCATCTTCTAGATCAGCTTCTGGCCCAAATTTGGGACTTTTCTAAAAAAGTGGCCCAGTTTTTGCAGGCCGTTGCCTCCGTAATTTCCCTCCTTCTCTATTTTTACCTTTTGTTTACCCTTCCCCTCTTTTTTCCCCTTCCCCCTCTTCTTTTTCCCCTCCCTCTTTTTTCTTTCTCCCTTTTTCTCCCCTCTCTTCTGTTTCGCCTCTCTTCTTTTCCCCCTCTGCCCTTTCTGACCTCCCTTCTTTCTGCCCTCTTCTTTCTTTCCTCCCCTCTCCTCTTTCCCTCCTCCCTCTTCTCTCCCTTCCCTCTTCAAAAATTCACACAACACCCAACAAACAAGCCCTGTGCTTACAAACCAAAATAGTTGCTCAACACATGCTAACTACCTACACCACCAAACTCTCATTAACATCCCACAAACACAACTTCACACATCCTTACACCATCTGTATCTTACGCCAAACTCTACCTTTTACCAGTATGCATTACCAACATCCCACTTCCGCTCTCCCTACCCTCACTTCAACTGACACTACCATGCCACAGCCTGAGCCTCGCACTAGGCCTCACTTCTGCCTACAATGCATCCAAATTCAGCAGCTACTCAGACTGCCAAAAGGCCCACTTTAGTCGCAATAAACTTCCTCCTTTGCCCCTACATGGACGCCCCTTGTGGCTTCATTTCATCTCACCTCACCATCATCCTTACAGGCCCCTGACACAGTCCCTTCCCTAACCTTAACCAGGGACCTGATGGCACAGGGTTAAGGTCAGGGTCAAGATCATGGTCTGGGTTACACCACCCCTTACATTACTCCCACCTGTAGCCAAACCCTAATCCTAACCCTAACCCTAAACCCAACCCTAACCCTAACCCTAAATCCTAACCATAACCCTAACTCTAACCCCTAACCCGAACCCTAACCCAAACCCTTAACCCTAACCCTTAATCCTAACCCTAACCCTAACCCTAACCCTGCCCCAACATTAACATAACCCCGCCCCTAACATTAACATAGCCCTGCCCCAACCCTAACATAGCCCCACCCCAACATTAATATAGCCCTGCCCCTAAGTTTAGTCCCTCCCCAAGCTTAACATGGCCCTGCCCTGCAGGGTCACCATTCGCGG
>VXAD01008427.1:3057137-3076452 GCA_013399195.1 Dicrurus megarhynchus | reverse complement strand
AGCCTGGCTGGCAGATATTAACAGCAGTGTGATTATTTTTTCCCAACATCCCAGAAAATTCAGGAAGATGTAACCTGCTGTTCTGAAGAGATGGCCCTGCTGGTTAGTCTGTGCTGAGAGATCACATAAAAACAAAATCATTTAGGTCAGAAAAGACCTCCAATGTAATTGAGTCCAACCCTTGATCAATCACCACCTTGTCAACTAGGCCATAGGGCTAAGTGCCATGTCCAGCCTTTCTTTAAATACCTGCAGATGTTAATGAATTCACCACCTCCCTGGGGAGTCCAGGGCTTGACAAACCTTTCTGTGAAGAAATTTCTTCTCATCTCCAACCTGAACCTCACCTGGAACAACTTGAGGCCATTTCCTCTTGTCCTGTCACTGGTTGCCTGGAAGAAGAGGCCAACCCCCACCTGGCTACACTCTCCCTTCAGGCAGTTGTCAAGAGCCATTAAGTCTCCTTTGAGAATCCTTTTCTCCAGGGTAAACACTCCCAGCTCGCTCAGCTGCTTCTCATGGGACTCATGCTCCAGACCCTTCCCCAGCTCTGTTGCCCTTCTCTGGACTCACTCCAGCACCTCAATGTCTTTCTTGCAGTGAGGGGCCCAGAACTGAACACAGCACTCGAGGTTTGGCCTCACCAGTGCCCAGCCCAGGAGGACAATCCTTGCCCTGGTCCTGCTGGTGATGCCTTTTTCTCTGGGCTTAGAATTAAGCGCCAGACAGGGTTAAGGGATCGAAGGGTTTTTACCTTGGTATTTAATAAGAATTTTTACGGTGTATTAAGTCGTCAAGGTGGAATATGCTGAAATGCACACACTCGGTATATCCTGCATACAATGTTATAGACTTTGTAAATTAGCATATTTGACAAAGATTCTCTAATGAGGAGCTTAAATGAATGACGTGACATCTCTCTATTCTAAAGCATTTCTTCTCAGATGGGCCTTGAGTCTCGTTTACAAAATATGTTTTAGAGAGAGGGTCTTGGTTTTTCAAGATAGCGTAAGGCTTTCTGGCCCTCAACTGTGAGGCTTTTAGGATGCTTGGTCTTCTGGGTTAGCAGAATACCAGGACTGTGTTAAAATATTAGGCTTAAATAATTATAAGCATGTATGTTAAGAATACTGAGAATATAAGGTACCTTTATATACCTTTATAAAAGGTATATAAAAAGAAAAGGCAAAAAATCATCATGGCATCACTGGCCACACTATTGCTGATCCAGGACAGGATGCCATTGACTTTCTTGGTCATCTGGGCACAGCTGGCTCTTTTCAGGCACTGCCACCAGCACCCCCAGGTCCTTTTCTGCTGAGCAGCTTTGCAGCCACTCTGCCCCAGCCCGTGCAGCTGCCTGGGGTTGTTGTGACCCAAAGGCAGGAGCCAGCACTGGGCCTTGTTGAACCTCACACCACTGGCCTTGGCCCATGATCCAGCCTGTCCAGATCGCTCTGCAGAGCCTTCCTATCCTAGATCCTACCTCTGGAAACCAGAGGACAAATGAGGCCAGACCTCACATACTTCAAGAAATAAAAGCATCATTCTTCAAGGACAAGCAGCTCACTCCCAGTGTGGCACAAGAAGTGTGCTGTCATGACACACTTCAGCTGATCTTCGGATGTGAGCTAACCACCTCCTCTTTGTTTCAGTTTCCGCCTTCAGAATTCTTGGATAGATCTCTTTTTACTAGGAGCCACATTATATTAGATTTCATTTATAATATTATAAATTATAAAGAGCGATATATTATTTGTGAATAATATATAAAGTCAGATTACATGCAGGCAACCTCATACCAAAATTCAAGTCACCTATGAGACAGATCAGTAAGTGACAAATATTTTTGCAAATAAATAGCATAAAAATTGCTAAGTGACTCTAAGCTGAAATAACTGGTGTTATCCTACCGCATACAATATGCAGCATCTTTAACAACATGCTGAATTGGAATAATTGAGACTGTTTACGTGTCCTCAAAACAGCTTCTGCTGAGTCATGGCTTCCTGGTTATGCTAACTGTTGTGATATTCTATGGCACAACAGTTAGCCCTTCTGCAATGTTTGTGCCGAACAAACTTCTTTAGCAGTATCCTGCCTGAGGTACAAAACCCTTGTGTTTTCAGGCTGAAAGGTAATAATCAGTTAGCCCTACTTTTCTGACACTCCACCTCCTTTCTATGCATTTGAAAAATAATTTACACCCAGATTTAATTAGGATAGGAAGCTGTCTAATGCACTGAGTGTGGGTGTGAACTTCTGGGACTGAAGGGCTGCAGCCCCTCCAGATACAAGTACAGGGTATCACATCATGTGCTGCTGCCCTGACAGTCTAACTGCAAAGGTCCTTTTAGGAAGAGCTGAATTTACTTTGATAGTATAAATAAAGAGATGACTATATAAAACTGTAGGGGTTTTTTTTAGTTCAAAACCAAATATCAGCAACCTCTTCTATTGAGCTGTCTCAGCCCTATGATACCAAAATTTTGCTGAACCTTGGAATATTGTTTTGACTGGCCATGGCTTGAAGACATATTTTCTTAATGGCTGATTGCTGCTGACAATACCATATGAAGCATCATTTTTAAGGTAAGATTTTAGAAGACTAAAGTATTTTTGCTGGGTCTTTGGGACAAATAAAAAGAAGAATTTCCCCCTAAATGAGGCTGTTGAGTTTTACAAACTCCCTTGTGTTTGAAAAGATATTAGCAAGAAATATTTGTTGCAGTGATCAGAAAATCCCTAAAAAGTATGGAGAAGAGTTAACACACAAAGAGAGACAAAAAACATGTTTCCTTAAAAAATACATCACAATCTTTTATTCATTGGTGAATGATTAATTCTTCCAGGTATTCTCTGGATGGAGTAAAAATTGTATACAAAAACATCATAATCGTAAAAGAAAGTCTAAAAGTACCAAAGGAAAACCTATATTCCTTATTTTTCTTATTATTTAATTTATGTGCTAGGGATGTATATGTAACAGTAACATATTGTATTTCTTTTTTTCCTAGATAGCAGTTCTCACTGTATTTTAATAATTCTTTGATGTTTCTGTCAACAACCTGAAATTGTTGGGGCTATGGTTCTTCATCCTTCTGGCTGTTTTCCCTGTTACAAAACTCTCTAAATGGAAAAGCTTTGTCTGCACATGGTGTTTTTGTTATACCTAGACTTTCCTGCCATCAAAACAAAAATAAAACCATATAATTGTCTAAATTTCCATGCAAAATATGATTAGGATCACTAGTAAAAGTTTGCATCAAGTTATTTTTTTTATATGCCACTTCATATTGAGCAGATGAGAATCTCTTGCACCCACTTGTGTAAACTTCAAATACATGGCTGTTTTGACAGTACAACAATGACAAAGAAATAGAAGAACAGAAAAACAAAGGAGGCCTGTAACAAGAGGCCCAAGAAAGTCCTTTGTGAAATTTGTGTATTGCAAGTGCCTGTAAATAGACTACAAACATAATTCCAGGGCTGATCTTACCATGTTTAATTTGTTACAACGTCCTTTGATATTTTCATTAATAGGTTGTCTGCTTGTCTAAGCTTTTTTTTTTTTTTTTTTTTTAAATTTTAAACCATAATCCTATGAAATTTGAAACAATGTTAAACAGACTATACTGATAGGATGTCATAACGTGCAGAATACACAAACATAGTTATGGATGAGTTCTTTCTGTGTAAAGGCAGATCAAATTGGAGGGATTTATTCCTAATTTCAAATCTTCCTTTGCTTGTGTATTACAGACTTAGTATTACAAAGGAACTGCTCTATTGTTTAGATCAGTTTGGCTTTAACAAGTCAGGCCACGGACCATTCACAATCAATTTAGTCTCATCACAGAACAAGATTCCAGACATGGATCTCTGGTGGCTGCAGGAAAAATGAACATTTAAGAAAACTCAGAGCCTTTTTTTTATTAATTGACAAACTATAGGCTTATGATACTGTTCTACACAAGTAAACTAGTTTTTATTAAGTGTAACACTGCTTAGAAGAATATTTTAATCTCTTTGCTTCATTCATGTATTAATACATTTGCCACCACATGTATGTAATTCTTGACAGAATCCCTTATAAGCAGATGTTGTTGTTAATGCTATACAGAGAGTTAGTCTGAGATAGCTGTTTGGGGCTTTAGGGGTGTTGCTTTTTTTTTCTCATTCATGATCAGAGAGGAGGCCTAAATTCCACACATGAATAATAAAAAGGATGTTTTTATCTCTCTGCTTTTCACATACAAAAATAATCCCCTTTTTATCAGTTATACATAAGATATAGCCAAGTGTGTTTGTACTCAAAAGTGTACGTACAAGGCTGAGATAAACAGAGACCTTAAAATAATTTAGGACAGCGACACCAGAAATGAGTCACATTTCCAGTGGACACAATACATCTAACCTGACACATACCAGAGGACAGACTGAGCACTGCTTTTATCAGAAACTCTTCTGAGATAATAAGGGTTGTCCCAGATAGCAAATAATATTTCATCTTTATATTATTCATCCTCTTCTGGGTAAGAAAGAACCATCTTTTCTTTCCTGGGTCTGTTTATCTTTCAGTGATGTGGTTACCTTAAAGCAAACATATCTGTCTTTGGTTTTTGTGCTGTGCTGAACTAGTTCACAGTGTTCAGTAGATTCAGTAATCATAAATTCTGTTAGAAACATAATAGATATTAAAAGGTATGAATTTTGTTGACTTTTTATTTCATATAGCTCAATGAGGATTGTATTTTAGTGCAAACTCATTTGAAGGAATCTTTAGTAATACTTAAGCTTTTCCATTCTGCAATTTTTTTGTGATACAAAGGAAGACGTAGAGTTGTACAGTATCCCTTCCATTGCCCTGTAATGAATACAAGTAATTTAAGTTTCTTCAGGTGGAACAATCAGAAAAATTATTTTATTTCTTCACGATTATTTCCTCTCAGCAGCTATCAGTAATACTTGCTATTATTGAGGAAAGCGGAGGATGCAACACGGGCCTGATTGATGAACACTACTGTAGAAGAGCAGAAAACAATTTTAGATGTTAGAATTGAGGTTCACAGAGGAGTAATTGCATATAAATAAACGAAAAATTGTAAGACTGCTTTCAGTTAGTCAAATAAGGTAAAAATAGGAAAGAGCTGCAGAATATCCACGCTGCTATGTTTACTTATAAAACCTGTCTAATTAAAAAAGTTAAATTAGTTCACTTCTGCCTAACCTGCACTTTGCCACTCTTAGGAAGAAGACTAGGAACATTGCAAAGGTGACTTAAGTCAACTCATACCATTGTTCAATGGTGTAATGGCTGCCTTCTTATATTTCTTGCCTCCCAACATATGTTGTCCTTTCCAGTCCTCTCCTTCCCACACTCCCTTCACTCCAGCCCTGGCTACTCAATCTACCCATTCAGATTCCTTCATGAGTCAGTTCAACTCAGCAAAACCTCGGAAAACTAACACAGTTTCCTGCTGGCTTACTCAGTACTTCAGGGTTGAACAGCTGCCAGAGCTGGCACGAGATCTACGACAAGAGTGTATAGCCAGAGGAAAGAGATGGTCTTTCCTTCCTTTGGCAGCTCTGAAGTATTAATTTACTTTATTGCATCTCCCCAAACCACACCTTCAGTGAATTTCTAGATTTTCTGGGAAATGGTGTGAGGGTAAAAGAGAACTGGCAGTTCCTCCACTGAACAGCAAGGAGTCATACATGCTGACTTCCCAGCTGAAGTAGGGGAAAATGGGTTGACATGGTTCAATCCTGCACTCTTCATTGACCTCAAATCCAAGAGAATTCTACAATGGGAATTAATGCAGATTTCTGGATGTTTAAAAAATACAAAGATGAAACTGTAGAAGCAAAATCAGAAAGACTGTGAAGAATAAGATAAAACTTGCAAGGAATGTCGTTTAGGAAAAAGCATCTCTAAGGGATGCTGCCAATAAAAGGCAGAGCAAGCAAAGAATTATTCTGCTGTTCATCAGAGTCAGTAGGTTTTTGACAGATAACACAGAGAAGGATAAAATTTCCAAAAAGCTTTTGCATCTGACCTCTGTTAAAAGGTGAGCTGCAGCAGCAGCAGCCACTGAAAACCAGTGAAATAGTTAAAAGCTCACCCTCTGGTAATGAACTTTACTCATTGGCTGGGCTTGCTGAAATACTGAGATGCTTAAAGAACTAATCAAGGTAGTCTCATCAGCCTTTTTGTGCTTATCTTTGAGAACTAACAGAGTACAGGGAGCATACTGCATCACTACAAAAGACAATAGCAGGCCTTTCTTTGGAAGGAAAACAGCAGGACCTGGGAGTTACTGAATGGTAGGGCTTAGCTGCAGCTCCTGAAAAAGTACTGAAGCAAACAGGCTGTTTATTTGCAGGTAGCTAAAATTTACTAGGAAGATGAACAACGAACATCTTCCAAGGGTTTGATTTTTTCTAGAACAAACTGTATCAAACCAATCTAATTTCTTACTTTGACAAAGCAGAATCTTTGATGTCAGATAGGAAATAAAAAATGTCAGTTATTTTAATTTATCATCTTTATTGCTTCTCTTACTCTCATACTAAACTCCCTTTCTGTAGGTCTTTAAGAAAGGATTGAACTGTTCCCTGTCAGAGATGTTTGAAGTACAGCTGATCCTGTCCTCAGGCCAGAGGTTGGTGGAAAGGGGCTGGTGAAATCCAGTACAGCTTGTCTTAACTTTTATAAGTTAAAAGATAGATTCAACTACACTTTCCCTATTCACAACAAGATAGGAAATGGTATCAACAATTAGGCCTTAAATGAAGATCAGCTAGAATACATCTGATGTTCTTGCAAGGTACATATGCTATTCAAATACACAGCACTGTGAGCAGTATCTCCTATTAAAATAAGTGTAATGAATCAGTGTTAACTAGGGTCATACTATAAGGGAGCTATTAATTACCATGGGACTTGTCTTGTTTTACTGCACAAGTCTGAGGCTCCATCCGCTTCAGTCCAAACAGCAGTAACCAGATGAGTTGCAAAAGCTTTTCCCCTTCCTTCAAGTAGACATAAGAAATATAAGCGTAAGAAGTCCATTCATATGTGCATGTGATAGTATTCACCTGAATGCTTTGGAAAGGTGAAATTATGTAGATAAACCAGCTTCCTCACAGACAGGACAAGTTATCCTGTAATCTGACTCTTCTGACAAGGCTGCTTTGCAAAGGACAAATAAATAGCCCTTGAAGGAAAGAATGCATTGTGCTAGTAGTGATGGCAAATTGCTGACCAAGAGCAGCCTGGAGCCCGGAATTAGCCACTGCCAAGTCAGAGGTGCAGAGATAAACCACTCTATATATAGACCTCTCTTACATTAAATTTATTTTCTGTATGCTGTAAGTCCTGGAAAAAACAAACACCAGACTCTGTTTTAATTTAATTACAATTAATTTTGTAATCGTTGCTCTGTTATCTCCATAGGTTGCTCAGGAAGCATTTTACAAACACCAAGGAGCAAAGGCTGGAAATTATGGGGAAAGTAAGTTTCAATCTCCTCACAAGAAATGATTGTATCAAGAGACATATTTTCTCTAAGAAATGAAGACATGTCTGCTTTGTGGAAGAGGCACACTCAAACTAAATGTTCACTATGAGAAACACATGGCCCAAAGTGCACTCTGCACACCTACCCCACTGTGTGGGGCACACAGCAGCCCGCTGCAGCCCTCTGGTCATGAGCACGGATCTCTTCTGGAAGAAAAATCTAGGTGAACAGGAGACTGAAGTGCTGCCCTGTCTCCTTCTGGGATGGACTACAGGGATCAGGAATACTGGGGTTGCTTCCTGCACCAATAGACCAGAGAAATCCTGAAGGTGCAGTTTAGTAAAGCTTTGCAATGGGCACCTAGAGTGTCTCTGCAATTCCTGAGAGCTCTCTGTCTCACAGCCCTGAAGTGCTGCAGCTATAATGAAGCATTTCTAAATATCTCACTGTCTGTCAATGCTATCAGCCTGAGCTAGTACTGCTCGAAATAGTCTTTTTACCTTTTGTTTTTCGTCTTTTAGGACACAAGGACTTTTCATCTCAGTTGTCTCCAAAATTTATTGTGGATAAAGACTTTGATGATTAAAACCCTTCTAAAACCTATCTGAGCCTCCAGCTCTCCAACGCATGCTTTGACTCCCACGAGTATAATGTGTTCAGTGGCCTGACCCTTTTCTCTCTGACGAAATCAATATCTTTATGTAAAATGACTAAATCTTACTATGACAAGAGCAAGAATGATAAGGATTCTAGAACTCTATAAGAGCATTGCTTAGTATGATATTGATTGACACATAATTCCTGAAGAATCATGAAAGGCACTTAATAAGACTTCTAAAGACACCTGCAGGTTCTGAGAACTTTCTTTATGCCACCAGTATAAGCAAATTAATGTAATGATGTGTCAATCATTGTTTTAATCTCCAGCATGCTTATAAATTTATGTATGATGGATGAAAAATGAGACAGTACAAACTAAATGAGCAATATAATAGAGCCTCCAGACAAGATCTGCTGAAAATCAGCTGCAGTGGCAAACATGAACCGTACAAACAGTACAAACATGAACACAATTTTTTTGTGAAAAAATTACATTATCAGTTACCTATGTTAAAGATTTTCTCTATGCATGAGGTAATCTTTCCATCCAGTTTGGTTTCACCCTTTCATGATGCCTAAGATGTTCGTAGCTTCAAACATACATGACTTCTGAGACCAACCTTTACTTCTCATTTTGCTCAGCATGAACGTCTCATTTGGTAACAATGAATTGCTTTATTTGATAGGATTTAAAGAAGGGCTTACACTTAATTTAAAGGGAGGGAAACAGCTTGTCAGAGACATGAAAACATAAGGAAGGACTACAGAAGTTCGATTAAATTCTAGAAGCAATTTGAGCAGGAGTCTCCCCATAGGAAGATTCTTAATTACAGAAGATTCTTAATTACAGAAGATTGGAATACAGACACTTAGCATTGCATGGCTTGGAAGTCCAGAGTACCGTGAAGTCTACCTTTATCTCCAGAGTAATGCAAATTACTAACATGTATAGAAGGAGAAAATGGAACAAGTGTTCTTACAAAAGACAGCTTGCTGCTGAGTTGTCTTTTGCCACTTAGCTCACAGAAATGTAAAGTGTTCCAATGCATCAGTTCCCTTTCAGGATACATAACTCATCAGGCATCAGCATTTCCACTTCCAAGGCTGAGGATTACTTTTTCAAAATTTAGTCTGTACATTTAGAAATACTCGTATTTTTACTTTTGTCTGTGTTAAGTGTCTAACTTGGGTGTGATGCATGAAAAATATTTAGGACTCTGTGTTCCTTGTATCTGGAGAGAGATAGGCACTTCCTTTTGTCTCATTTGTTGGGTAGAGAGTGCACAAGGACAGCAGTTTTATCAGATGGGACTATATTGACACTATCTGTTTATCAGTGACAGTTACTCTGTTATATTAAAGTTTTTAAAACCTGTTCTTGGCACATGATTAAGCCCATTGCTGAGTGGTACACACAGCAAGCTTGTTTGGGGTAAACATTTTGTGAGACCCTTATTAAACAGCAACCAAGCAGGCAGCTGTGGGGAGCCTGTGGGTCCAAGCATGATTCCAGATGTCTGCCCTGGGATTTCTGATGGCATTGCAGATGAGGAAGGGTCCATCAGCAAATCTTTGCAGTCTTAATATCACATGCAGAACATCATTCCAAGTGAGTCTAAATTGATGGGAGGAAGGGTGAATGGAAGAAGCCAAGGGAGAGTGTGCAGGGTATAACTGTCCCACAGCGTCAATGTGTGTGTCACTGCCAGCAGCATTTCACATGGCAGCAGTGAGATCAGGGACACTGACTGCGCGTCAGAGCGTGAAAAGGACAAATTTTTGTTCCCTGCCTCTCATGTTCCTGCTTCTTAAGTCGGTGGGAAGAGAACCAGCACCCCAGGTAGGGCAGATGCAGGTTGACCTCTGGTCTGAGACAGCTTGTCTGATGCTTGACTGACAACAGGAACTTGTTTGGTCATGCTGTCATCAGCATAATTCTTGCATTGTAATTTTACTGATTTTATTAAACTAAACAGATATGCTTAAGAGCCTAAAGAAGTGAAAGGTATATCTCCCACTCCTTCCCAGGTAAGAACAGCACCTCTTTTTGTACAGAAGGACAAAGAACTTCCTAAATGTTGGCCTGCTGTTAACAGGGGAGTTGAATTAGTCACTCAAAAGGTAGAGATTCTCAACATGTTCTTCATGTGTCTTTACCAGCACTGCTGCGCCCCAGGTGTCAAGAACAAAAATCCAGGCTGATGCAAACACAGGCCTGCTGTCAGTGAAGGCAGAGTTGATGTGTGAGCTGTTACTGGAGCTTGACCCCTATGACTCGATGGGCTCTGTCGTTATGCCCCCAAGGGGTCAAGAGAGCTGGATCATTTCATCGTGAGGACACTCTTCATAATCTTTGAGAACTTGTGGAGATCAAGGAATGTCCCAGAAGACTGGATGAAGGTTCATGTCACCCCCACCTACAAGAAGAGCTTAAAGGAGAACCCAGGAAAATGTGGACCCATCCATCTTACTTCAGCCCCTGGGAAAGTTAAGGAACGAATCCTCCTGGGGGCTTATCCCGTGTCAGGTGAAGCACATGACTGGGAAAAGCCAGCATAGATTCACCAAGGGCCAATTGTGCTTGGCAAACTTATCTGAAGATAGGACCTAGTGTACTCATAAAGTTTGATTATGTTAGCAAAGTGTGTGAGGAAGTGGATACTTGGGAATGGAGAGCCACCCCGCAGAAAGACCTGGATAAGCTGGACTAGTGGCTAATGAGAAGATTGTGAAGTTCAGCAAGACAAGTGTAAGGGTTTGCACCTAGGAAAGAATAATCCAGGAGCACAGCACAGGCTGGGATCTACCCAGCTTGGGAGCAGCTCTGTTGGAAAGGGTCTGGGGTTCCTGGTGGACTCAGCTCCATCTGAGTGACCAGTGTGCTCCTGCAGCACAGAGAGGGAACAGGTGGCTCCAACAAGGGCTTCACTAGCAGAGATGAATTCCTTATCCCACCCCACACAGAGCATGTCAGGCCACACCTGGAATACTGTGTTCAGTTTTGGCCCCTGGTGCACAAAACAGATGTTGACAGGCTGGAGAGGATCCAGAGAAGAGCCACAAAGAAAATCACAGGGCTGGGAAGTCTGGCATGTCAGGAATGGCTGAGGGAACTGGGTTTGTTCAGCCTTGAGAAAGGAACATGGCTTTATCCCCATGTTACAGTATTTAAAGGGTGGCTACAGAGAAGATGGAGACTCACTTTTTACAAGGAGTCACATAGAGAAGAGGAGGGATAATGGAGTTACTTCTGGAGACATTCCAATTGGACAAAAGAGAAAAAATTTTGCAATGAGAACAACTGGCCATTGAAACAATCTTCCCAAGGAAATGGTGGGAAGTTGGTTGTTTCACTAGATCTGTGATTAACTAAGTAGAATTGTATTGCAAATAGAAGCAACGGATAGTGAAAGACACCAATTGTGTGTCAAGAACAAGAGTGGGGAGAGAGAAAGGGTGGGGAGGAGACAAGGAGAGAGAAAGGACTTTTTGGTGTGACAATTTTTAATAGTTTGTGCATTGAATAGGAGGGACATTCAATGAAATCATCCAAGAAATTCCCTGCCTGATTTCGGAATCACTGAAAGGGACCTGTACGCCTGTATTTCAGAGATCAAGGCCTGAATTCCTGCTTGGGCTGCCCTTAGTCCATGTAGTAAAGACAGAAGGCACTCCTTCTTAATTCTGCCTCCTCCTATAGGGACTATGTACAGGCAAGACAGATGAGGTTATATGGTGTGAAAGCAGAACATAATCAGTGTTTTTGTTGAAATTTTGTTTCCTTAAAGAGAATGTTATTTTGTGTGATTTGGTTTTTGGTTTTTTAGGGGTTTTTGTTTTGTTTGTTTGTGGTTTTTTGTTTTGTTTTGATCTTTTGGGGTTTTTTGGTGTGGTTTTTTTTTGTTTTTTGTTTCTCGACAGCTGGTAATGAGACAAGAAAAGCATCAAGCAATGGCAGGAATTCAAAATAATAGAAACGAATTTGCTTTTTCTGTTTCTGTTTAGAAAATAGAAGACAACTCAAGTGCTGTCTTCAGAGAGCAAGTAGAACAGGAACCACACTTATTTATCATTATCAAGGCTTGACATGACACTGTTCTCTGCGTAGTTAAAAAAACCCCAACACAGTGCAACATTTTACTTTCTTGTTAAAAATAATGCAGAAGACATCCACATGTTTATTGTAACACCCTGAAGTAAGTCCTCCTTTGACTAGCTGCAGATCAACTGGAAAAGCATTGATTTATATGAATGGCAAAGAGAGTTAAAGGAATGCCTATTATTGGGGAAAAAAATACTGTGAAAATACAGCAGTAAGTAGTAGCTGCATGTGAGTTTCAAGGCTGTTTAAGTGTTCACGTATTTTAAAGACATAGATAAGAGACAGTATCAATGCACACTCTGGCAGTGTGCTTTGCTGATGGAAGATGAACACAATATTTTGCTATTCCTTTTTATGAAAAAATAATTTTATAAAGACTTTTGAGATTTTATAAACCCATCTTCTAACACTGAATGTTAATGATGAACATGTTAGGAAATAGGAGTATGAAAAATGTTATTTTGGCAAAAGGAAAAGCCAAGTACACATGACTGGAGGAAATGCTTCATTTCTTGAATTCCAGCCATAAAGGTCCAAAAAGTGAAAGCACCATATAGCAATCTGACATGCTGATTTTGAAAATCTCTAATGACTCACACAACTGTGTCTCTGTATTACTTACAGGAGCAGAAGTATTACATATATGCTCCTTTTGGCATTTCTAGCCAAAAGAAACACAGCAATACTTGTATCTGGTTTTCCCATGGATATATTCAGTGCCCATGGAATAATTAATCCCACAGATACTGGGTTAAAGAGAGTACAAAAGAGACAGTGCAGAATTGTCTCAGTGCAAAATACTCAATTGGTTTTTTCCTATCTTTTCTGATTACCTGAGCTTTCTGAAATATTTTTTAATCCTCTGTGATTTTACTAGACTTTGAAGATGTGGATTGTGATACAGCGACAATCTGTACTTACATTAGTAAGCAAAAGCAAAACTATGATTTCAGCGTATGAAAGAACTTACAAATGAAAGCTGACTTGCCTTTATGTTGCAAAGGAATGTATTTCACCCTCTTACCATTTTTTCATTCATTTATTCAATGAATAGGGGAGGGAAAAGAGCAGTGCCCTTTTTCACTGCTTAAAATTTGTCCAACCTGTAGTGCCCCCAAAATACAGAAACAGTATCCTGTTTGTTGTTTCAGCTTGCTCTCAACAGAGCTCAGCTGGGCCTCCACCTTCCCAGGAGAATTTTCTTGGCCCTTGGTCCTATAGAAACATTCATTACGCGAAGTTTGATTTCACTGCATAGAGACATGCCATAGGAAAAATTAACATGATCTAAGGCACATGAGAATTTCAACATATGTTCTGGTAGCCAGACTCCCTCTGGGCTGACATAACAGTACCTGGTTGTTTAACGGTTCTTTAATTGAGCAGAAAATAGCACAGTCAAATCTATTAGCTGGAGGCTGAAGGCAAAGAAATTCACACTGGGAAAAAGCTAACATTTGTAAAGGAATACATAGCTAAATATTGAAATGCTTCATTGAGGGATATGATGAACTCAGTCTGCCAGCCCCTTTACATCAAGACTGGGCCATTTTTCAGGCCATGTGATGCTGAGGTTCTGATGCAATGCTGATCATAATGTTTTACTTTAAGATCTATACATGTACAGAATTATATATATTGTAGTTGTTAATTACATATTAGCAAGCATACCTTTAGCAAATTAACAGATTTATTTTTAATATTCTCCAAAGCACAAAAGAATTATAATTTTTTTAGACTTTTATGGAGGAAGAAATTTCAGTTTCTAAGTTAAGTTTTTAACCAGATATTTGAGAATTTATTTATATTTTGTCCTGCTATGAAAATATATCAGAGGCTAATTAATTCTTTATTAAAATATGTGTAGCATTTAAACATCCCTACCTTTGATTTGTTGTTGTTTCTTACCAAAATAAATCTGTCTCTTTACTATTACATTAGCACTGTTTGTAGCTGAGCTTATTGAATTGTCACACTCCTGTGTTGTGAGCACCTTCCAGTTGAGGAGATGGCAAAAAAACTGATCCTTTAACAGCAGAAGTGTCCATGAGGCCTGCCCGGACTGCCTGAGGAAAAAAAGGAAATAAAACTTGCAACAACTTCCCTGGCAGATCTTACACTGAGTGAAGTCCACAAGAAGACTCCCTCTGATTTCAACAGGCTTCAAAGAGCACAAGGATCTGTCTCCTTCACCTGAAACTTTTGGGGAAGCCTGAGCACTAAAGGTAACAGCACAAAGTCAAAACACTTGATCCTGCTCCTCCAGTGCTGCTCTTAACTTGAAACAACTTAAAGCTTTTAGTATGGAGACTACCAAAATGGGTGCTTCAGGGCCAGATGAGACTGTGCCATGGAAAGAGCTGAAAACTATGTAACAGCAAATGCTTTTTCTCCCTAAGTTGGCATCCATAACAGTTCCTTTGGGTAACTACTGAGTGCAGCTACTTGTACTTGCTAACCTAATCCCCCCCCAGCAGATGTCTTTTCACCAGCAGGAGACCTGAGACCCTCGTGGCTTTTCCAGCCTGAGCTGGAAACACAGCAGCTGTCACTTACTAGGGGTAACACCTATCCAAATACACAAGCACCTCTCAGAACATGAGCTGAGGCTTGAGCAACACCAGTGCTGGCTCTTTTTGAAAGTGAAACAAGACACACCCTCTCTTCTGATTACATGAATGTGCTATAAGCTGTGTTATGAAATAATTACCTGAAGTTTCCTAGACTTCATAGGGGCAGAGCAGGGAAGAAAAAAAGCTGTGGTTAGCTTAAGTCTCCAAAAATCTGCAAGACATTCCTTTTTCACTGGAAATTTCTGTCAAGATAGGATCTGGTGAGTTTCTCTTTCAAAAAATATTGTCAACAATATTTTCAGCTTATTAAAAGGAAATTGATGGTAGGAATGGTACTGTGTAAATGATAGCTCTACTCAAATGAAGAGAGCAATTATTCCTAGTAAGGAAATAAAATGTATTAGAGCTAGGAGAATAGAGATGAAGACAGAAAAAGAGCTCTATTGTGTTTGTACCTCACAATCTAAGCTTAGAGTAACAGGGTATGTTGAGTTGTATATACTTCACAGGAAGATAAGACTAATATAGGAAAAGATAATGTTATACAGATAAAGTGAGATTTTAAAAATAGAAATAACATGGCACTAAAATAATGGACTAAATTATGAGCAGAAATCAGTATAGTTTTCAGTTTTACTTTTTTGATGATCTGCTCTACCTACTAAGTAATATGAATGAAGATGTTTATTTTTAGTCATTTGTAGCTTTTTGTTTGGTTGGGTGTTCTGTTGGGTTGGGTTGGCTTGCCTTTTTTTTTGTACACACATCACCTTTAAAAAAGCCATCAGTGATTTTTGTCTGTCTGGAGAGTAAGAAGAGATCACAGAACCTGTCACTAAGTAAGAAAGGATGTAAGTAAGGATTCAAAGAGCACCTGAAGAAATTAGATGGGAAGAAAAAGGGTAGCATGACATTGTGCTTTCAGAAGCAGCACCTCAGAGAAAGGAGTACACAGCCTTTGTTCCAAGGGCTGACAGACTTTGATTAAATTAATTTCCAGATAATGTAGTGCACAATAATTATGTATTTACCAACTAAGAAATACAAGTTTTATCTGAAGAATTATGTAAAATGTTTAAAAGTTCTTCTTTCAGGCAGAGAGATTTTAGTAATTCTGCTGATTTCTCATCACAAAGTGTCTCTAATAATTGTGCTTTTCTACAGTGTGATATTATCATGAGGGCTAAGCTTCTGACCAGACAAGGAAAACTACAATGTCTGGTAATGTACCCAGGACTTTCTGAATGTTTGTTCCTTTGTGTGGATCCAATAGTTGGCATAACTTCTGTCTTGAATAAATGCAGGGGAAAAAAAGAAACCTGGTACTGAAATAGAGAAATTCAGGGGTTTAAAAATAGATTTTTTTTGCTTTGAGGACTATCACAAACCCATTTTGGAGAAGGAACAGATGGTTAGGAACCACTTACAAGGAACTTCTCTCCAGATATGCTCAAGAAAGCAGAGCACTTTCCTTCTGTATGGATGAAAAGGCCCCTACCTGCTTTCCTCTACTGGTAATGAGGTGTCTTTTCGCTGTTTTTGTTCTCCTTTGGCTGCATTAACCCCCACATGTAGTTCCTCTGTTGCTATTGTCCAGCCTCAAGGGGACACATGGGCTGATTTCCCATTGCAGGACTTTGCCTCCAAAGACAGACCTAAGGCAGAGGCTGCAGTGTAGCCCAGCCCTTGCATGTCATTCACACCACGTCGGCCTTCTTATCACAGAAGTTTCAAGCCCTGTAACAGGCCAGCGTGGTTTGAAATACCCTCCAGCTGTTTTGTTATTTGTTAGTTTGACATTGTTCCTCCCCTAGGGGGTCTTCATTGGTTTACCACTGTGTATCTTCCTTCTATGGTTGGTCAATTCTGTTATCTCTACCTCATGATGTAATACCTTAAAACTGACTGCCAGAGAGCAAACCGGGGTCTCTCTGCTTAGCTTTCCTTCGAGCTAATTACCTCTTGCCCCCCCAGGGCAGGAGGGAAATAAACTTGGACTGTAGCTAACAGAGTTTCCAACTCTTTCTCCTTGCCTTCTGCTACTGGCTTTAACAGCACACCTACATGCTGTTGAGGAGGCGTTGGGCTTCACTGGTAAACTGAGGCACGCTAACTTCAGTTACCATCCTTCAGTCGCCAGCTCACGCAGGCAACGGACCACGTTTACCTGTGAGCCAGGCTGGGAACAGCCTGGCCGGCAGGAATCAACATTCCTCATGACAAGAACTGCAGCAACCTCTCTTTCTATTGCCAGAGGTACCGTTCTACTCCAGAGCATCCCTGATACAAATCCAAGCATATCATTTGGATTTTATAGTATGACCACCTTTATATGTGCTGTTAGTTTGCAAAGTCATCTCTTTTTAACACAAAGTATCTGAATTACAACATGACTTCAAAAACCAAGAAGTGAAGGTATTTTTCAACCAGGAGCAACGGCTTTTTGAAGTTCTCTACAGTCAGTAGCTGCAGTCAGTAGCTACAGTCAGTTCCATTTCTTCAACACAGACATCAAATCCTTTTTCAAGGTGTGTCACTGGCATCTGATAATGAAAATATTTGCATTAGGAGACTCAGGGAATTGCTCTTCAACTGCAAGCAGTTGGTAATTAGCTCTTCTTTATGTTACAAAATGTACAGCTTCCTTGGCTTCTAGATGTTTAACATGTTGCTTATCAAACATCCGACAATTACAGCTACAGTAAAAATTCCCTTTTCCTCTCCTCTTACCTTACTGCAGTAGTTTATCGTTTTAAAACAAGTGTAACATTCAAAGAAATCATTCTCAGCACATCATTTATACCTACTGTCCAAAACCTCCACTGCACATCACTTGGAGGTGGTTTGTATCCCATCAGCATTACCCAGGTAACAGCTGGGCACATGCTGACCCATCTGACCATGGGCAGCTCTCTCCCCACCCCTTACTCTTAGTAATCTGGGGACTCAAGTTGTATTTCTTGTTTGGTATCACAAAATGGAGATTTCCTGACACTAAAAACAAACAAATAAATAAGCTCTCATTTAAGAAACTAGGGGACTCTTGAGAAAATATCAATGGAAATACTGAAGTCTTAGTATTGTAGGGTTTTTCCCCCCCCACATATTTTATGCACATGCTTATTTTCTCTTTGATTTACTGGGGCTGGGGGAGGGAGGACTGAGTTCAAACCAAAAATCTGGGAAGTGAGACCTAGATTTTAAATTTGCCTTATACCAATATATACCTGATCACATGCAAAGCATATTTCTAATTGGCTAAGAAAGCCTCATTGGGTAACATGAATCTGAAACTGTTTTTGAATAGCTATTATAAAGTTATTTTGAATAGAAGTCGTGAACTTGCATAGTTAACTCAACCAGCTCCCATATGAAATGTTTGGTACTTAGATATATAGGCTCAGAAAGCGGAACCATATTCAACAAAGTGAGGATGATTGGAGGAAACATCAGCTCCTTCTTAAGACCTACTAGAAAAGAAGGAATCAAACAAATTGTTTATTTGCTTTGGGAGAAGAAGAGTTTTTTACATGAATAATATTGAAAAGAAAAAAATATTCACAGTGGAATAATTATGCTAAATATTGTTGTTCCACCCCAGTGAAGGTCACAATTAGTGCACTGGGATACTAAATTATGTATGAAAGTGCAAGAGAGAGTATCTTAGTAAGGTTATAGAACAGCTGTATTTAGACAATGTGAATGTGGAAAAAACAGAGACTGTTAAGCCTTGCTTTTGCTACACAGTCCCTATAAATAATATCAGTCATAGACATGCATTTTAGGAGCATTTGCCCACAGGAATCAGACTAGAGCTATTCACTAGAAAAGGACCCAAATACAGGAGCAAAAAGATGTTACACCTAAATGGACAAAATTTTGAATGAAAATATGACTGAAGTGAATTAAATTATTAGATCAACAAATTTCCTGAAAGTGGATTCAAAGGAAAGAAAACTGAAGGGAGGCACAGTCTGTATTTATTGCCGGGGTTCCAGCGACAGAACTGTAGTTCTGGTTGAGTTGGCTCTTCCATTAACAGCCCAGATAGCTCAAGGTTTATTATCCACGTTTTATAGTACTGCACCTTGAAAGTGAATATATGGATGTTAGTGAAACAGGTTGTGCAAATTTAATCCTTTCTGAAATTACAGAACAGTAATATACAGAAGGTAGAATGTGGTTTCAGGTAACATGAAAGTGAGATCTCCTTTTTAACTTCAAATGAAAAAGTATTATTTCAGACTACATGTCTTCTTACAGCAAGCAAGGGACTTCTTATCATCTTAAAATGACGAATGAAATATTACTATGGTTTTGCCTAGGCATAAAAAACTTTGCCTAGGTAAACTCTTCCTGAAAGACTTTTGTCATAATCACAGTAATTCATTGTGAATTTAGTACACCTTATTTTTGGAACAGTAAACTCATTGGAAAAGGATGTGGGTACTCTGACATATACAGAGTGATGCTGAAATAAATCCTTGTTTTCAATAAACATCAGCATTTTACAAAAA
>VXAD01008427.1:2917993-3057096 GCA_013399195.1 Dicrurus megarhynchus | reverse complement strand
GCGGGGAGGAGGTACATATTTTTTTTGAAAATTTAAATGAATATTTTAACTGTATTTCTCTACAGAAATTGGGACCAGTGATGTATATTTGTCACAAGTCAGTAGGGAATCTTTCCTGCATTAGGACTGAAGTTATTAAAGCGAGATAGTATTAGAATAGCAGAACACTGATGGATTCAGTCACAATTTCCTTTTCTGCCTTCACGGGTACCCTAATCCATAGTTATGTATGTTGGTTTCTTTGGGCAGGGAGAGTTGTGTCCTGACCCATCCAGCAGCTCTATCCTTGTAACCCAGAAGGGCATGTGAAGGTGTTAAGCAAAGGCTGGTGCCGTGAGAACTGTGTTTGAGAACAAGAGCCACACTGCATGTCTTGTGTGTCTATGTGATGGCAGAGCTGAGCACAAACCCTCCCACTGTGCCCTGCCATGTGGTCCCTGGCCCCGGCCTGCTGCCTTCTGTCTGCTGCCCACTCTGGAGCAGGGCATCCGCACTGACCAGGCTCAGGCTCTGGGTCCCCTCAACAATGGAGCTTGTAGCCATAAAGCAAAGATCCTGGTTCTTTCCTAAACACCTCAGTGGATTTCTCATTTCACATACCAGAAAAAAAAAAATCTGTTTCACAGTGGCTAGTTGTGCATCTGCTGATATTGGCTTGGTGTTGAAAAAGCTGCCAAGGGAGATGAAGCACTCTGCCTACTCCTTATTAATACTTTCAATTGCTGCATATGGCATAAAGCTGCTGAGCCAGAGAGCTCAGGGAAAATGCAGTGTGCTAACAAACAGCAAGCTCCAGAACAGAAAGTCTGCTGGGGCGATTCTTCAGCATGGACTTCAAGGAGCAGTACATGCATTGTACAGGGAACAACTTATTTTAGGTTATATTAGCCTAGAACTTATAAACTCAGAGGAGCAGAAAGAACTTGCAGGAGTCAACATACATCATGCCAGAGGTAAAGAATTTTTCCCTAAATCAGGAGCAAATACAACTTCCTCACTAAACTCACTTCTGAGCAATAATGCAAAAACAATTTAGATTCACTTCCATGACTCTTTTGTGGCACTTGTGTCTTCTTCACCTGAGGAAAAAACCTCTCTCCCTATCCCATTCCTGGAGGAGCCATGCATCTCTATATCCTCAGAGACAAGAGGCTATGAATTTCTAAAATCCATCTTCAGTCTTTTTGGAAGACCCAGTGATGTTTCTTGCATTCTGAGGGAGTTCCTGAGCAACCCCAGAGGACTGGTTCTTCCCTCCCTCCCTCCCTGCCCTGATCAGCCCTCACAGGGTGGGTTTATCTCCCCTCTCCTTTCCTATCCTTTAACCTCTTCTAGCTGCCATGAGACACCCTTGATGGCTGTGCATAGAAGGACTGATGGGGCAGGTAGTTACATAGCTCTAAAAACGTGGGGACCAGATACCCCTTCCCACTCCTGTGGGACAGCAGATAGAGGGAGAGAAGGGCCTGAAACACTCCAAAGCCAACACTGCTGGAGCCTGCCCTTCTGACCCCAGGCCAGATGAGGCCAGGGTTGCTGTCCTGCCCCTGGCAAGTTCTAGGAGAAATAACTTCCACCCTAGGCAATCATATCTCATTTCCCTTCCCACAGAAGGTCTGTAAAATCTTCTCTGCATCCTTGTGGGAGACTGGCAGATGTTTTAAGCATGGTGCAGGGAGCCAATGGCATACAGCAGTACTGAGCCTGCAGATGTGGATTTGAAATCCCTTCTGTAGCCTCCGGGAGGATGGATGTTATTCCATCTCCCATGACAGACCTCAAAGCACCTTTTCTTACCCTCTGCTAGAACCGCCTTCCCAAGACCAGACGACCCTCCTGCAGCAGGTCTGGGAGGGAGCTGCCAGGGCTGTGCTGATAGAGGGCACTCTGCAGGATGCAGTCAGACAATGTGGGGCACCAGGGCCACGAATGGGTAGGGCTAGTGTGGAAACAACAGCAGGCAAAGAGGTGGAGGAGAGCAGGAAGAGCCTGGTGTTGGTGCTGTGGTTTAAGCTATGTACTCAAGGGGTGTTGTGAAATGCCAGAGGTGTGAAATGCCGCGGTCAGGAACATCAGCTGCTCCCAAAACAGCCAGTAATATGATGAAGAAAAGGCTTCTGCACCACAAAGAGAGGGACAACAGCAATGGCTGGAGTAGGGGTAAATTCCTGAGAGTGAGAGAACCCTGAAAAGAAGTGGCAGATTCTGGAGCTCCCAGCTGTGACGATGCACTCCACACTGATGTTCAGAAGAAGGCAAGTATGATGCCAAGAAAAGGCAGCCTGTTACAGACACCCTGCTTGACAAATGTCTGGGAAGGACACAAGGGTCTCAGAGAGAGGGAGAACCTGGATCCTTGCCCAAGCATTTGTTTCCACATCTCTCTCTCAAATGGCAACTTGCTACCTAGCTGCAAATCCATCCCAGTCCTTCCAGTCCCCGACCATTTTGAAGCACACAGGGACTGTCAGCACGTTCTGCATTTAATGATATCCATAACCTGGTATATCTTGATTCCTACTTGGTTGATTTGCTTCCTGATGTTTTCAAAAGCAGGGGAAAGGTTTGGACTACATTGTGAACAGACAGGCAAAATGTGAACAGGAATGGCCCATTCATCCCTTTGCTGTATGTTTTTAGTGTATGCAAGCCTTACTGGTTTGTAAATATTGAAATCTCTGCAGAATTTGTATTTGTTTTTCACAAAATTATCTAAAGTGTTTGCTCTGGTTGACAAGTTCTGTTCGGAAGAAGGCTTTTTTCCTTTCCCCTGTTTCTTATCCTTTATGACCCCAGGGTGTTAAACTCTGTTCAGGTCCCTGCCTCAAGACAGCTGTTCATCTGGAGCCTGCCAGGTGGAAGAAAGAGCCCAGAGGCCATTCTAATGATTTATTTTGATAGGTGCAACATACATCTTCCTGACATCCAAGATTTGCAATGTTAGGTCAGTCCCAGTATGTGTGATTTAAGAAAAGAAGGGTTTTACTTCAGTTAAAATATGAGGTGAATAAACAGATATTTAGATCCTCATATTTTGAGGTGTACTTCAAAGAGGGCTGCCATTCTCAATCAGAGAACTGAAGAGCTTCTGTTTCAACTTCAGGAAAAATAAATTATTTTTCCTTTTCTAATTCTGTTCCTTAGCTTTGTACAAATTATATAGTGGGGAATATTAATCAGAGCATGTTCATGTATTGACAAGCGTCTCTTGGCTGGGAGGTCTTCAGCATGAGTTTATTAATCAGAAGACTTCTCAGAGTTTTGGTGCAGACTGGTTGTGCTACACAGATCACAGGTGCAGAAAGTTTATTTTCTTCCCTTCCACTGCAGGGTCCAGGTGGTGCAAGGTCCTGAAAAGCAGATGCAGCTCAGAACGATGGGTGGTCCCCAAATTTGAAAGCACTACTCTGTTATCTGTTAATGTACATTTTTAAGCTAATGTATCTGTGACTGAAATTATTTATATTTGTCAGGGTATGGTATTTTGGAAATAGGAACAGTATGTCTATCTGTCTGATAGAGTCTACCTGCTAGCTGACTGAACATTAAAGCTTCCCAAGTGGGCATCACTGTTATTGAAATATTTTTTCATGCTAAGAGAAAGTGTCTTTCGTAAGGAAATGAGGGAAGTGAAGCTCAAGGAAAATGGAGAAAATTGGGACAAAGGGTAAAAAGTTTCAGTCTTTCAAAAAAGAGTAAGTGCAAGTAGCAAAATGGAGTGAGGAATGGGGAAACGAATACTTTAAAAAACATAAACCAAATATAAATGTGAACAAAAGTCTGATATCTGCTTGCTAAAGTGCCAGTCACAAATGCATGAAATGCTGTCTCTGTCTGGTGTACATGACGTACATCACACTCTCTGTCCATGACAATGAAATGTGATGGTGCAGAGTTTGTAAGAACATCACCAGGTAGCTTGAGACAGTCTCCTTCCTGAGAGACACTACCTAAGTATCTGTGCATGTACTGATACTCCCTCAAGAAGCAACTTGTTTGCTTAGAATATCTGTAACAGGCATTGGAGAGATGCTCCCAGTGTCTGTGGTCTGTGCCTAACTGAAGACCAGTGCACCAAACTGAGCATCTTCCTCTGGCATACCCTGCAGTTCAGTGACAACAACAGGGAGGAAAAGAAGTAAGGCTGTGAGTTGGCATTTGCGTGCTCACAGCTGCTGCAATTTGTCACTGCCTCCAGAGCTGCCAAAAGTGCTCTGCTGTGGCCACAAGCTCGTGCCTGGCATATCAGTGGGAAGTGTAAGGAAGGTAAGTGGGAAGAAGGGTTTAATCCTTTTTGCCCTGTCTTGGTGATAGCTGCACTGAGTATTGCAGACTACATGCAGAAATTAGTACATGTTTTCAGTTGTGCTAGTTGCTTTTGTGCCGGTGTTAGTTTTGTTCAGATGTGGCTGTGGCAATCTCAGAGCAGCCTGGGACTTGCTCAGCAGCAGATGCCTGACAACTGCCAGCCTTCCTGTGCAAAAGCCAGCCTTTCCTTATCTAGTGTAGTTATCCAACTCCTGTTGGCAACATCTAACCAGCCCACAGCGCAGGCAGGCTGAACTCATGCTGCTCATAAAAATCACTTGGGGAGGGATTAAAAAAACCCAAACCTTAACTGTAGCCACATGATCCCTGATGGCACAAATGGGAGCTGTGCTGCTGACATTGCTGTGATGGAGCACATGTTTAGCTGAGCCCTGCAAGAAGTCAATCCAGAGCTGCTATTGGCTGAGAAGGGACTGTACCAAACTGCTATCTATCAGGGTTGATTAAGATTGATGAGATCGGTGGTTAGGATGGCAGGCTCTAAGTTGTTTTTCAAATGGATGTAAAAACACTACTGGGAATGTTAGTTAATAGCTTCATGCTGAAGAGAGTATGACTGTGTCAAATTAGAACCTCAGACAGTACTGAACTGTACTGAGCTGCTGACAGTGTTGAAATCTGTCTGTAGAATCAAAGAACAGTGGGTTGGGAGGGACCTTTAAAGACCATCTCATTCCAACCTGCCTGTCAGAGGCATGGACGCCTTCCGCTAGACCACGTATCTCAGAGTCCCATCCAATCTGGACCGCAGCAATTCCAGGGATGGGTCATCCACAACATCTGGGCAACCTGTTCCAGTGCATCACCACACCCACTGTAAAGAATTTCTTTCTGGTATCAGATCTAAACATGACCTTTTTCAGTTGGAGGCCATTTCTCCTTGTTCTGTTACTACATGCCCTCTCCATCTTTCTTGTAGGCCTTGTTTAAGTGCTGGAAGGTGCTATAAGGTCACCCTAGAATCTTCTTTTCTTCAGGTTGAACAGTCCCCACTCACTCAACCTGTGTATTGCATCCAGCTGAGATTGAGTTCATTCATAGGAGACGTGTTCCACCCTTCTGATCATCTTGAGAATGTCCATGTATTTCCTGTGCTGAGGACTGCAGAGCTGGATGCAGCACTGCAGGTGGGTTCTCACCAGAGCAGAGGGACAGAATCCCCTCCCTTGCCCTTCTGGCCATGCTACTTTTGATGCAGCCCCGGATACAATTAGCTTTCTGGAGTGTGCACACACATTGATAGATCATATTCAGCTTTTTATCCACCAGCTGCCCCAAGTCCTTCTCCTCATGGCTGCTCTCAATCCATTCTCTCCCCAACCTGTATCCCTGTTTGGGATTGCCCCGACCCAACTGCAGAGCCTTGTACTCGCCTTTGTTGACCTCCGTAAGGTTTGCACTGGCCCATCTCTCAAGCCTGTCCAGGTCCCTCTGGATGCCATCCCTTCCCTGCAGCGTGTCACTGCCCCACACGGCCTGGTGCTGTCAGTGACCTTGCTGAGGTGTGCTCAATCCTACTGTCTGTGTCACCAACAGAGAATTCAAAATGTGCCGGTCCCAGTATCGATCCCTGAGGAATGCCACTTGTCACTGACAGCCACTTGCATAGAACAGTTGACCATAACCTTTTGAGCGCAACCATTCAGCCAATTCCTGAACCACTGAGCGGTTCATCCATCAAATCCATGTCTCTCCATACTAGAGACAACGATGTCATGTGGGGCAGTGTCAAATGGTTTGCACAAATTCAGGTGGATGACATCAGGTGCTCTTCCCTTATCCACCAAAATTGTAACCTGGTCATAGAAGATCACCAAAATTGTCAAGCACAATTTAGTCCTGTGATTCTACGGCACCCTCCCCTAGCATTCAGTCCTTCCTGAAGAGCCTGTATTTTTCTATTCCAAAGCTCCAGTCATAGGAGCCATCCCACCATGTCTTTCCCGTATGACAATAAGTTGTATGTCTACCAGAAATGTAGAAATGATTCTTTGATTTATACAGTGATCTCATTTTTTTAATAAAAATTTTAGGCAGTAATGAAGACTCAAAAAGAAGTCCTAAATGTTTTGGGTTTTTTTAATTGAAAAACATCAAGGCTGCTGGTGGTGTATTCTAGTACTGAAACAATTAAAAAAAAAAGACCAGTTAATTGGAAATGAGTAAGGCACTGTTCCTTGCACCTGAATCAAATTAAGATTATGGGTGCTTCAATAACAATTTTGATAGAAGAAAACCAGACCGAGCTGTATAAGCACTACTAGTATCTGCTTGCTAAGCATACTGTTGATAAGCAGCTCATTGAACCTAATCACAAAACTGTCACATAGCCCTGCCTGGTCCTGTACTGGGCTTCACACAGGCACAACGGGAGAAGAACCTGCCTCCATCCCCTCATCCCTTCTGATCTGGAGGCACCCGCTCTAACAGGCAGAGGTGCTCATCTGCTCTTTGCCTCCACAAGGGGAGGCAGGAGTACAGGGCTAGGTACCATTTTAAGGAGCTGAGCAGCACTAGCAGTAGACGTGATACAGCTTGGCGACTCGGAACATCCTCCAACAAACGTTCATCAAGTGCTTGCAAAAGCATGTTACTACTCACTCCTGTCTCCAGCACCAGTTTCAGCACTGATTCCCATGGCACAATACTGCAGGCTCACATCCAGCTTAAAAGCTTAACACTTTGACTTTTATCCTTTACACCTTATCCTTTAACTAGCTTTCAGTCCAGTTCTCCCAAGCTTGATGACAACATAGTTTCCCAGTGATTTTTGGTGTAGAAACAAATATTATGTCCTTGAGTGCTCTTTATCCATTGCATACTGACAAATTCTTAGTTCTCTAGAATATGATTGAGAAAGAATCGCCCTTTACAGAAAACAAGCAATGTTGGAATGTCTGGCGTTTCTTGGGCTGCCCTCAGCCAAGACGCTGGCTCCTTATTGCCCAAAAGCCCACGTAAAGGTGAGGCTGCTTCAAGGCCGGGCGTGGATGACTCACGCTAAGGTGAGGTGGCTCGAGGTGATCAGCAGGCAAGGCGCACAGAAAGGAGGCGAAGGAGGCAAAGGGCTGCGAGAGGGGGTCTCCCCCGTGGTCCCCATTTATTGAGATGCGAGGCGAAGAGATATGGGAAGAAAAGTGTCACAGGGAGAACTCCTGGGCTTTAAAGCTGTGCACAGGGTTTTAAGGGAAGTGAAAACTAGGAGGGGTCAACAGACACAGCCAATGGGGTTGTGGTTGAGGGGAGGGTACAGGGATCCAGGGTCCAATAAAAACAACTGGGGGGAGGGTACAACAATCAACAGCCAATGAAACACTGAACTTGACAGAACCTTCTGGAAGGGTGGGAAGGCCCCCGAGGTCCAAGTCACACCCTCCTCCTAGAAGGATGGGTGGGTCTCACACCCTGGTCCCACCTACCGAGTCCTCCTCCAGGGAGGAGTCTCCTACATCACAGGAGGAGCCTGAATAATTGGCGGCTGCAATTTCCAGGGATGGACCTCCCACACCGCAATCTATCTTTAAATAGCCCTTGTGTCTCCATAAGCACAAAGATATTTCCCACTCTCTTTATAATAGGCATTATTCTATGACCAGTAATATTTTTGAGGTAACTTGTGTGAGGGCATGCTGAGCCAGCGAGAAGCCCGGAGGTCTGGCTGTGCCTCAAAAACTGCGACTCTGCAGTCAAGAAGCGAGCTCCTCACCTGAGGGACCTAATCCCAAGCAAGCTGTACAGGCATGCAGGCGAAGGTAAAGAAGTAGGAGAGACTTTTTGTATGGATTCCATGAGCAGATTTATTTTAAGTGAAGGATCCAGGGATGAAGATCAGCCTCTACAAGAGGCTCCAGGGGTTTTATACTTGGGGAAAAGGAAGGCGGGGATAAGGGTTACAGCCAATTGGGGAAGGCAACAGGGGAGGGATCAACAAGGAAGTAACCAATGGGAGTAACTCATAGGAGGGATTACAAGGAACAACCAATGGGGCATCGAGTAACATAGAACTTGCCAGAACTAATGCATAGTCAACTAAGGGGATAAATATTCATAAGCTTATACATGAAACTAGGAGGGGAGAACAGTAACCAATCAACTTTTAACATGCAAATATAAGGAACAGAGGATTGTGGGGACTTGTCATTGCCACAGAGGCTGTCCTAGACATTGGTGCCTGACCACGAGGGTTCAGATGTCATTGCTTCCCCTGGGGTCCAGGTGGGCACAGTTACATGCACTGCCACACTTGGATACTCACTAAAATATTGCTATGGTGCATTAACTCCAAAGGATAAGAAATGATTAAAAAATTAATATGAAAAGTAGATAAACATGCCTCTTGTGTCTTGTCCTGGGGGAAGAGTTGTTTGAAGTATTCCTTGGTAATCCACACAATCCTCTTTTGCTGTGTCCTATTGAAGTAAACATATTACTTTGGGTTTCTTAGTAGAGAAGGTAAGCTCTGCCTCTTGACTACTGCATGGCAAAACCTACAACTTTCTCTAGTATTTGAGTATTTGAAAGAGTGATGTGTCCCTAGCATGGAAAAGTGTTTTAATTTGGCACATTTAACCTCAGTCCAATCTAAGAATTTATACTTGAATGATTTAATTAGGTCTTTGTCTCTCTTTGTCCTAATTCACACAATACAGATTTTTTTTTTGCATTTTTTGCTTCCCATTCCTGTTCTTGAAACTATCCTAGTAGCTGACCATTGTATGTCCTGGCACACATTTACAATTCTCCTTAAGCTTGGGGTCCCCCTGCATTTACATATTACATTTGAAAATTACTGTTAAGATTTTCAACATCATGTGGTCTGTATCATGCTAAAATAATGATGGGATCTTGCCCTAAAATTCTGTTATATTTTTACACTTGTTACTAGATAGGACGGCTTATTACATATGCATTGCGGATTGAAAGAAATCAGAATAAACCTGGAAAGAAGCTCTCTCCGACTGGTTGTTGTTGCTAAGTTGTCCTCCTGATCACTGCCTCTGATTTGCACCCCACTAGGAGGGACCCTGCTGTTGCAATGCCAGAAGTTAATTAGAGCAGAGCTACCCATCAGTCTGGGCCTGCCTTTCCTACTGCCAGCCTGAATGCTCTGTTCTTGCTGCTCTTCCTGGATCCCCACCAAAGCCCCACATGGCCGGGTCTGATGCTTTCTGGACCACAATCAGGGCAAGATGAATCATTAAGGATCTTTCCAGACAGGTATTTAAGTACTTTTTTCAACAAAATCACATTTCAGAGACCACTCCAAAACCATTCCACAGACACAGTGTTATTTTCTCTCTGGTATTCACTGCACAGCCTTTCCAGGGCTTAATCCCACAGCAGGCACTTCTCTCACTGGGTTTAACTTCACATGAGGTAGCAGAAACCATAGTGGGTAACTGTAGTGTAAAAGGACATAAAGTTAGGTGGAGGAGCTGTAGACCTATTTCTGGATTTTCTGTGGCCAAGGACTTTTGTGGGTGAGGTCCAGGTGCTTTACAGAAGCATGCAGATGCATTGCAGTCAAGAATGACAGAAGACCTTGCCACATAAAAAGGAAAGATGTCCTCAAACAATTTATGTTTGATTAGTCTGTCAGTGGCTCTGGAAAGCCAAGATCCTTGTGCCTGACCAGTCTGTTGATGTCCCATTATGGGTACTGTACACAGAACAGTCCTGCTGGATCGGAGGGTGGTTCGATGGCCTTGTTCAGGGACACACACCAACAGCATAAGAGAGACATCTCAGTGGGGCTTCCCACTTTATTTGAATATATTACCCACTGCTGGTGACTGCCAGTGTCCATGAAGGACTCACTCTAACTGTGGAATAACACTCTTTATTAATAAGAGAAAATTGTGACAGGTTAAGGTTCAAGGCCTGCCAGTCATAATTTCTGACTGCAAAAACATTCATAGCAATATACAGACAAGATTTAGTCCCCAATAAAAGTTAGCTCAAGATAACCATTCATAAAACGTTAGCTCAAGATAACTATTGAGAACTGAAAGAGTAAGGCTCTTTCCCACTAGACGTCCCTATGGGGGAGAAGATAGGGTCAGCCCAGTGACTAACCCTAGTTAAGTTGTAGTCTTACCTAACTTCTCCCCATTCTTAATTTAATTTCATCCTATTTCTTTATGTTTAGGTGGAGCTTGAGTGACTCTGGTCATTCCTTGTTACTGATTGGTGTAAAATTCTCTCCCTTTTCTCTTAAAGATGCAGTCAATAAAATGCAGAGCACATGCTCGGTGAAGGGTGATCTTACCTTGGAGATGGGTAGGTTTGGGATGGAGGGGCATTACTATTGCAATTAGATTATAAGGAACCAAGTTCATCCAAGGAAATTTATTTTGCCACATTTGCTGGTTCAGCAATAAGACCTCTCCTATCCGTCCTGGCTGACACGTGCTGTGCAACTTACCAGCTACATGGTACCATTGATTCCTTACAAGGATTTCAACGTTGCCTGGCCATGGTGTCTTTGCTCCACCTTCTGTTTCATCCCCCTCAGCAGGTGCTCAAGGTTGCAGGCTGTGAGTATGGGGAATCATTGTGGAAGAGGTTTCAGTCATGCTCACCACATCCCGCAGAGAAAGTAGTAACTGCATTTTATCCTATAATTTCTATACTGTTACAGCTTCTGTTACGATGTGAATATAACTTCCCAGTTTCCTTTCATTTCATGCCATCCACATTTCTACAGACCTGAAAGGGTACAGCTGTTCTGAACTGCCAAGGGGAATTGCTTGTGATAATTTATAGGAGAAGTGGTTAAAGGCTAAAGGCCTAAACTGGCCTAACAAATCACATAGTTAGAATTATATTTTATATCACCAGTTCATGTTATGTAGTTATACCTGTTTATAAAAAGAAGGGATGGTAAGGAAGGATGATAGATTATGGAATGGAAACTTTTTCCCTTAGAGACTGTTAAATGAACATTATTTTGATTATAATATCTTGGATACTAATATTTCACACTGCATTACTGTATTTCTTAGAGAAGAATACAAATACATACTTCACTCAAGTCCTGAGTGTATGCGCTTTCTTGGCAAGCAGGAACTCTGAATATTTCATGGTTTCTGAGGGATTGCTAAGCAAGAGGTATTGCCTTTTCTATACAAGGAGGTGGAGTTGTTTAAATATGATCAAGGCCCACAGGAAAGATCACATTATTATTTTCTGGATACCAAAATTGTGTGTTTCTCCTATTGAAGGGAGCCATATCTTCTAACCACAGCTTTCTTCTTTCATACAGTGTGAGGAGCAAGAGATGGAGCTACTCAGGTGTAGTGGAATGACTGGTAGGACCTCAGTAGGACTGCTGCAGGTACTGTTCCTCAAATATAAAAATTCAAACATCAAAAAGGGAAAGCAAAGGACTGTTTGTTCTGCTGAATGTGACTCACTGTCTATGCTATTTTCTACACAAATTCAAATGTTCTCAGAGTCTGTACTCATTAACTGGAAGGAGATGGAAATTATTTATACTCCTACTTGCCTCAGACCTACAAACATGACCATGTGAAATTTTATGCACCACACATCACCCTGACTATGAGAACACTTTCACTTCTCAGCATCACATATTGATTTACTAGAATAAAAACAAAAAAATCCGTAAAATGTGTTCCTAACTTAGATAATTTTGATAGAAGAACAAACCTATAAAGTTTTCTCCTGACTTCTTGTTTTATTTCACCTGGTGCTGTAAGGTGAGGACATAGAGCTTCATTGTCCAGCTGAAGAATTTTTCTCAGCAGACTGAAATTTCTAAGAGTGATGGCGTGCTTTATAAGAGTATGCCTGTTGAGGATAAGAGTCTTAAGACTTTCTGTCCCAGAAAGTGCTGTCATATATTTAAGTGTAGCATGTTAGATGGCTACATGTAGAACAGCAATATTCAGTCCCATAAAACTCCTGTGATTGTACAAATTCAAGCAAGGTGCACATAGAAAAAGTGCTGCCCAAATCCTTCATAAAACTAAGAGAAAAGTGATTTCCTAGTTAGGTGCACAGTACTGGAGGTCAGGTTTGAACTAACAGCATCATAATATAATATGTTAGTGACAAATACATGCAGAACATAGAATTCTATATATGCAGCAGACATATGTCACTTGAGTCCCCCAGATACACCTAATCTGCACAGATCTTCCTGGTTAGGATCAGCCTTCCTGGTACAATACTGCAGTACAAGGAACAGCCAGGAACATTAAGGGTAGGCCTGCTCCCAAACTATATGTAGTTCTTGTACTTCTATGGAGCTACTAGGATTTTACTATAAGAAGCAACTTTAATACTGTGTTAATGATCTTTAAATCTTTAGCCTCTGTTCTTTCCAAGAGGATTTTACCCAGTAATTTTTAGACAATGTCATTTTTATGTATATGTATGTATTTTATATATAAATATATATACAGGCATACATACAAATACATAATATATTATAGTTCCCTAAAAATACAGGAATAGAGCTTAAAAGTAGCTGTGTAATTTCTCAAACAGTAAGCTTGTTTCTCAAGATTGACAGAAGTAAAATACTACAACTCCACTGGATGTGAGCCACAGTTTTCTGAAAGGAGTGGCTTTTCCTCATTTTCTTCTTCCTAGGCAATGAAGTGAAGAGCTCCGCCTTGACACTCCAGCTGTGATGAGTTGTTCACCACAGTCTCACAGAAACTTGGTCTGTGCTGTGGCACACTTGATGCAGTCTGTGACTAACTCCTTGAACACACTGTACAAAATGTGCAGTTCTTTGACCGTATCTTATAACAAAAAACCAAAATTAGTCCTGGAAAATGAGTGGCCAAGACTTCTGGCTAGAATATTAATCAGTAAATGTGTTGTTAGAACGAGATTGTTCCAGAGATATTTGAGTGTAATTTGTTTTCAGACTATTTCTCCTATGTGCATGTGTGCCTAGACACAGTGATTAGATACTTTGGGGAAAAAAAACCCTCCATAGGTAGATTTCATTTTCACACAGTACTTTAATTTTTCATCTTATTTCAATTCAAAAAGCTGTATTTTCACAGGCTTTTATTACTGTTTTCTTGTCTGAATCTGGATATGAAGCCACTTGATCTAGTGAGCAATTTATTTCATCACTAAACTCATCACAAAGAATGGCTGTCAATAAAATGGCTACTCATAATGAAAAGGAGAATATACTTCCGTTATTTTTCTTTTAACTACAAATTGTATCTGTTTTAAAGCAGTCACAAATTTCTTTAGCTGAATTAGAATTCAAGGTGGTTTTTTTCACCCAGAGAGTTTGATAGATTCCTACAAAGACTGTTTTAAAGAGTTACAGACTTAACTTCCCGTATTTGCTTGCCATCTTAGAGAAACAGATGATTAGATGATAAAACTTAGTAGTTTCCTTCATTAAAGAAATGAAAGAAAAGATCTCTAACCAAAAAGCCATCATCAAATGCCAGAAACCTTTCATTTTGTTATGCTTAAGTCCAAAGAGTATAGACATGAATTTTCTTTGGATGGAAGCATCTCTTCTGGCTTTTATTTTGTGAATGAAATTCTTAAAAATATAGGTAATTCATAAGCCCCTGAAAATAATTCATGGAATGAGGTTAAATTCTGCACAGCCAGGCTGGAAAGTGAGGGGTATAAGTTAATATTGACTATTATGTCAAAATGTCATCTTAGGTTTTTTGTAGAAGTTTCTCAAAGGTGTTATACTTGTCAACTCAATCTTCTAATTTTGGTGTTGTATTTATCTACTTCCTAGCAAAAATGTAAAGAAGCTTGTAATTTTTGTCCTCGGTCTTATAGAATGATGGCCACTGGCAAGAAGCTTTTATAGATAAAACTCAGGGATTTTTTGATTATCCAATTCAAGTCAGTGAGACTTCCACACCAAGCAGAGTCTTTGGACTTTTCTGAGCCCAAAATACCATTTCACAGCCATCTTGCCAGGAGGAGAATGTTGTCTACAGTGGTTGATGGAATGAGTAGAGGGAAGATTTCTCTTGCCAGACATAAGCACACTTGGGACTGTTACACCAGGGATGCATGGCAGTATAGTTACACATTACGTGGTACATGCCTGCTGAGGCAGAGGTGTCAACCTGCACAAAACATCAAGAATAGGGTTGTGTAGGAACTGTTCTTGTGGCCTATATCTGGCTAATGATATAGGGATAGTAGACTACTGAACTTAATAAAAGGACTGTTTGAAATACTCATAATAAAACACCTATGACCAGAGTGGCACTGTTGAGTAGTGGAAGAAGCAGTGCATGGAAGAGGCGTTGCTTATGAGTTGTTGGTATAGCTGGATACATAAGAGAAAGAATGATTTTTCTTCCTATCTCTATCTAAACCAAAATGGAAGCAGGTTGTGGCACTGAAATATCAATAGAGGAGTTATTTGCATTGGAGACTGTGGAAAGGTGAAACAGGAAGGAAGAGCAAGAAGTTTGGTATGACACTTTCTATAGGGACAAAGATATGTGTTCTGCATCGTTCAAAAAAGGTAGAACAAATCTTAAAATAAAACAGTTGGAAAGTGGTGAAGGGTTTTTCCTACAAGTCCTATTCTGCCACACATCAAAAAATAAGCATCAAACCCAAGACTAAATATAAAAGTTCTGTGACAGTATTAGGAATCTAGGAAGATGGTAAACAATGTTTATTTTTTTAATGGGCTACTGATAGAATAAACACTTGAGGAATGAAGAACTAAAATCACACTAAATGGAAACGAGAGAGTACATTAACCATGGAACAACACTTCTTATAACACTTCCTGACGTATTCTGGCAAAGAAGGGTTTAGAGACAAAGAAGGCAAATGGTTAAAAATATAAACAAGAACTACAGCATATAGATATAAAAAGCTCCATCATTTTTAAATGGAGGAGTACTAATGGTCTACTGGAAACACTGGCCCACATGGTGACTGACATGCTGAAAGAGAGCCAAAGCCTTAACAGGATGGGAAATTTCAGTCTTCGTGAGCTGGTTGCTTTTATAGCAAGGAAAAAATTCTGTGCTTAGGCAGTAGAAATTGTTACTTCTTGGAAACCCACCTAGTTAGATATTTACATAAGAAAAATTTTTTTAATCCTGATCAGTGAACAGAATCTGGACCAGGATGTAATTATAAAAAGACGACTCAACAACAGTGGCCAGGAGGTACAACGGACTGACGGAAACAGGAAATATAGAAGCTTTCTAATACACTTGATTCTGAAGAAAGGGTAGCAATATAGAAGACAGATAGACTTTGAGGTACAATTTGGTAAGGGAGTGAGACTCAGATCAAGTGTGAAAGCCTGATTCAGTTAAATGTGTGAAAAGAAAACGCAGCAGCAGAAAATAAAATAAATTATTTATGTTAGTGTCACTATGGAAGAGCACTGGGCAAGTTCTGTATCTGAACCACTCTTTATAAGTGAAAGTCTGAGACATCCTTCAAACCATTTTTTTAATCATTTATGATTACTTACTCATAAAATACGTAGTTATCACTGGCAGGACTAAAGGACCATTTAGTCACTCAGGAGGTGTTCTAACATGATTGCACTAAGCTGTTGAATGATAGCTCAACTAATTGACACTAGAGGAATGGAAAGAGGAAAATGTGAAGGGAATTTTTAAAAACAGCTTTAGGGAAGATTTAAAAAATGTAGAAAACTTCTTGCCTGGTCAAGTCCTAGACACTTTAGTACACAGAATTAGCAGATACAAAGCTAAATCCAATGTAATGGGAAGAATCGATATAACTACTGAAGTTCTTTATAGGTGGAGTTGGGTATGCAGATATTATTGATACAGTAGCCATGTCATATTTGTGCCACCAGAAGAGTTTTGAATAGAATGTCATAAGATCTTCAAAAAGAAACTAGCCCCAAAGGGACAATAAGAAAATCTGTCTCATTATCAGTATAAGATCATCTTTCAAACCAGGTAAGTCTTGCAAGATTTCTTGAACAGGCCAGAAAACAGCAGAAACAGCATGAATTGCCCAACAGGTGCCAGCCAAAACTGACTTGAAGCTATGTTTTTTAAGATTTTCTAAAAGCAAAAGGCTCTTTTTTCCTTTCGGTGGGATGTATTTCTCCCAACACTAGGTGTCATCATGTTAGGCAAGTGTTAAGATCACTTTATAGTTGATGGGAATTTTGTCTAAACAGTCGGTACAGTATAACATATCACTCTTCTGATTGCAAACATCTGCACATAGCCAAGTATATCACCTCCTGGACTCTATTGTCAATGGAAAGACCATAAACATCTAATTAGATGTAGGCACCCCAGAGTTATGAGAAACTAACCTCATCCTGGGAGTGATTTAATTTTTCTGTTAAGCACAAATTTCCTGTTTTGGGGATGTAAAAGGTGGGATTTCCTTGTATTTCCATCTTAATTCAAATGCCAATGTGAGAAGCTGCCAAGTGAAATAAGGTCAATTGCGATTTTTAGCGATGGAGGAAATATTGTCAATATGATCCAATACTGTCAAAAATACACAAATGCACATGCTTTGGGTTGTCATGTCATGATGATGCATTATTATAGTATGCAAAGACAGAAATAAGATCTTTTGGGGTATATGAATATATTTTCAAAATTTATTCAGATATGTAAGGCAAATAACAGAATTCTAAGCAGTTTGGAGATGGTGTTTTCTGTTTAAAAATTGGTAAGTGTCATACAATTTTATAAATACTGCAGGGAATCTACCTTCGATACATAGCACTGTTGCAAATCTGGTTCATAGCTCCTAATTGGAGTCATCCATCTGGCAATATTTGAAAAAAACTTTTAAATATTCCACATCATTAGATGCAAACAGAACACTATTTTTAAGTTATTAATAGCTTAATTGGCAAGTTTACTGTCAATTAAAGTGTATTAACTACTCTGTGAGGAGCAGATGAGATCCAAACCAACTCTAAAAAAAATGAATAATAACTAATGAGTTGGATACACATAGTGGTTGTATTAATAAATAAACACAACTGACTGAGAATAAAACCCATAAAGCACAAGTCCTTGAAAACAGCATCCACAGTGGATACAGTGTGCTAAAGCTACATTTTAACACTACATTTTATAATAGTAAAGTAGTTTAAAAAATTATGGAGTTGAAAAATTATACTATCTTTCCATTAGGTATTTTTTTAATGGTGACAAAGAAAAGAAAACACCCTTTCCTCTAAACAAAGCTAAAAACAGAAAAAGTATTCTGGCTTAAATGTCTACATATTAAATTATTCAAGACACATAAACTGTCTTTGAAAATGAAAATTTAGCTAACCTGAAGCCAGCAGATGAACCAGATAAAAACCAATCACACAGAGAATTAAAAAGGGATAGTGTCTTTCAAAAATAACTTTTCCAAAGTAAAAATTAGCTTATGGGAATGAGAACTGTGCATATTAGGGTGATCACTAGTTTGGAAAGATTTTAGCCAGTATTATAGCTTAATGTGGAAATGAAAAACAAGCATATTTATGCTAAAGAGAAAAGACCTGGAGCAGGCCCTAAGCCATCTGGTTGTGATCTGCCATCTGCCATCTGCAATGCATTACAAGCAAAGAGTCTGCAGTAAATTCCTAAAGGACTACAAACCCTTCCCCTAAAATTCTAGATTGAGCTTTATGAACATTAATGTATTGGATTCCATAGTGTTCTCCTGTTCAGGTATGGGGATTTCTGTGATTCTACCTTTATGCATCACCACTGAGACATGAACATGAATGCTTATCTCAAACCAGTGGATTAAGATTCTGGTTGTCACTATATCTGGATTCCACCTCTGAGAGCTTCACTGTGTTTCGAGAGACAACTCAGCAAGCTGAGAGAAATAGTCTGTTGCTCTGTACAAGAATAGAGCTGTGAATGATGAATGACAAGACCCTACTTTGTATTGCATGGCAAAAGCGGGATCTCCCCAAGAATAGAGAATACTTGAACTGCTGTTTTGCACATCTCTCATAACATTCTGGTCACTTGGATCCAGTGTACTTTATCATTGATGGAAACCTTTTTTCTCATGGAACTTTACTAACTGGAAGAAGATCAACAAAGAAGCCACATTTCCCACTCTTAGTTTACTCTGAAATAAAATATTTTGGCTAGAGGTATTTTAAATACTGGACTGGACCCTTTTATGACTGGATATGCAAGCAGAGACTAAACACACAACAGGAATGTGATAGTTTGACTGTGAAACCCAAGGAAAAAAGGTTTTTCAGGTTCTGCATACAAATGCCATATTTGTAAATGCAAAGGGACTTTAGGAATACAGTTTAGTTAGACACATGCAGAAGAGCCTGGGTGCACATACTCACAGGTATAAGACCTCCCTAAAAAAATGAGCCCATAGATTTTCTCATAAGGCATCTTTAGCTGCTTGTGTAGTGTGCATGCGTCATCTGACAGAGCCTTGGAAATTTGAATCTTTATCCACTCTTCTCTCCACTTCAAAGCTAAACCTAGCATTCTCTTCCTAGCTGTGCAGACCTCTCACAGAGAAGTAAAGTGATCTCCTCCTCCTCCTGACGGCTTTATGTGTTACCCAGCTTAACTCTTGCCCATCGCAACAAGCCCAAACTATAGGCTGAAATGACATGGTTATTTGCTTTTCTGCTTATTAAATATCAATGTGGCTTTCTTAAGCAGTGCAGGCAGAACTGAATATTTGCACTAAAGCAGTCAGGGGAAGAATTGTGAAATCTCTCTCTGACATACAGAAATCCAAAGGACAGGAACTTTTTAGCAGACCATGCCACAGAGAGTCATGATCCTGAGCAGAGTCTGTGCAGGGAAGGGGGAGATGCTGTGGATGTGTCAGAACCAGAGGGTCTGGCACGGCACTGCTTGACACACACAGTCTCTTCCTGGGAAAGGGAAGATATTTTCCCTTTCTTTAAATAGTTTTACTCCACGAAGTAGAGTCCAGAGCATGTGGACAGTCAGTAGTGCTGCACTCTGCTAGTTGTCTTCATTCTTGCATTGCCCGACAGTAGGATTTCAGCATGTGACATGGCTCTGTGGCCCCAGGATGAAGGAGAGCAAGCTGACTGCAGCACTGGGAATGGGAGGCACACAGCAACATGAAAATTGCAGGTGTTTTGGTGCTAGGTTCCCAGCAAAACACTGCCAGCTCATGAGGGATGTGACAGGCCCACAGGCACTGGCCAGACAGTGGGACCGTGCATAGAACGAATCTGAGTACCTTAGACCCATACACCCATGGGTTTTTGCAAGAAGAAAGCTGCTTAATACTGATAGAAGCATAGGGCAGCCTAGGAGTCCGTGTATATAAGGATCATTCCAAAAAACAAGGGGACAGTACTTAAAACAAGAAATATTTGAGATTAAATCACAGAAAAAATGAACTGTAAGGGAAATCCAACCGCAATCTTTCTAACTACAAGGCTAGTCAAATTCAGATATGGCTTGCCTAGGATACTTAAAAGTTGTTCCGACAAAAGAAATGTTTTCAGCAAAGTTGATCTGTGCCAGGGTTTCTAGTAGTCTGTGCAATCCTTTTCCTGGTTCAGTAATGCTCTTTTAGTCTCCAGGAGTGTCCTCAGTGGGAGGGCTATCCCACCAAGACAGAAATGAAGGCAGACTCCTTTATAAAGACCCCAAGACCATACTTGAATTCAGAATGGTTTTCATATCCTTCCTCGCTATCCAGGAAATTATGGCATTTACAAGGCTGTCTGAGGAGTGGGAAGAAGGCTGTCTCATGGTCTTGTGAAATAGCCAATGAGTATTTTTAGTCTGATTTCACAGAAAATCTGGCTGTTGCATGTGATTGCAGACAAAGATAAATTGCTCTGGTAGTGTAAAATTTGGTTTGGTCACTAATCCAAGTGTCTAAACCTGCTGTAAAGCCTAGTTTTGTCTATTCATGTCCTTAATTCTTAACCTGTGAAAAAAAATTGTGGATAGAGGAAAAAACCTAGTGTTTTGTATCCGCAGGGATCTTGACTTCTTTAAACATTCAGCAGCTGGCAAGAGAGAGCAAACAGAAGAGCGAAAGGAAAACAGCAAATACACCTCCTTAGGCAGCCCAATCCAATGCTTAACAACTCTTTCAGTGAAGAAGTTCTTTCTGATGTTCCACCTGAACTTTGCCTGGTGCAGCTTGAGGCCATTTTCTCTCATCCTGTCACGCATTTCCTGGGAGAAGAGACTGACCCCACCTGGCTGCAGCCTCCTTTCAGGCAGTTGTAGAGAGTGATAAGGTCACCCCTGAGCCTCCTTTTCTCACAGAGAGACACCCTCAGCTGCTCCTCATAGGACTTGCTCTCTAGACCCCTCATCTGCTTTGTTGCCCTTCTAGAGCAATATTCATCTCTTTCCCTATTGATAATTTGAGACTGCAATTATTTCTAGATCATAAACATAATGGTATTTGGACTGACTTTTAAAAAGTCTGCATGCTTTTTTGGTTCCTCCTTGCTGCCTAAGGAGAAAAGGTCTTTATGCCACATCAGTAGTAAAAGGCTATTTCATACAACCATGTCTGCTTAGTGCCACATAAAACTTTCTGGGATCTATTAAAATTGAGGATCACTGATATGTATTCATGTTACAAAAAAAAAAGTCACTAGTTTCCTGTTCAGACAATTTACCAGCTAGAAATGTTCCTTATTTTTTCCATGTAATTTGCAGTATTACTTCAGCTTCTATGCAAAGCAGGGGTGTTTTAACCACTGGCATGGAGACAGGAAAGCCTAAGTTTAGGGGTTTAAATGCTTTAGAATGAAGATAGAAGAGTCATATATCAGTAAGTATGATGCAATACAAAAAAAGCGTGTAAATAGAGAGAATTACACTATACTTACACATCTTCCTCAGGTGTTATGCTTGCATTCAACAAATATGGGTGATTGAAACTCTTTTGTAATGTTTATCCTCTAATGAAAATAATAGTAAACCAGTTACGAGCTTTGTGCATCGTGTTAAATACTGTCTTTTGATTATATCTGTATTCCTGTATTCCAAGCGTGCAGGGCCACATCACATAAATGGCTCCTCATATATCCACAGAATGGCTTGGGTGTGAAGGGACCCTAAAGATCATCTAGTTCCTGACATGGGCAGGGACACCTTTCACTAGACTAGGTTACTTGGATCCCCATACAGCCTGGTCTTTAACACCTTTAGGGATGAGCAGTCCACAAATTCCCTGGGCAACCTGTTCCAGTGTCTCACCACCCTTATAGTAAAGAATTTATTCCTGTTACCTTATCTAAACCTATCATCCATCAGATTAAGGCCATTTCCCCTTGTCCTACCACTACACACCCTGATCCACAGTCCCTCTCCACCCTCTTGCAGGCCCCCTTTAGGGAGTGGAAGGTGCTATAAAGTCTCCCCCGAGACTTCACCAGGCCAAACAACCCTGTCTACTTCAGTCTGTCCTCATAGCAGCAGTGTTCCAGCCCTGTGTTCAACTTAGTGGCCCTTCTCTGGACTCCTTCCAACAGGTAAACATCTTTCATGTGCTGGGGGCCCCACAGCTGGACACAGTACTCCAGATGGAAGAAGATGGGGAGAGTCAACTTTCTCAAACTGCTGGCTACACTTCCCTNTGGAAGGTGCTATAAAGTCTCCCCCGAGACTTCACCAGGCCAAACAACCCTGTCTACTTCAGTCTGTCCTCATAGCAGCAGTGTTCCAGCCCTGTGTTCAACTTAGTGGCCCTTCTCTGGACTCCTTCCAACAGGTAAACATCTTTCATGTGCTCGGGGCCCCACAGCTGGACACAGTACTCCAGATGGAAGAAGATGGGGAGAGTCAACTTTCTCAAACTGCTGGCTACACTTCCCTTGCAGCCCAGGACACAGCTGGCTTTCTTGGAGGCAAGTGCCCATAGATGAGCTGTTGAGCTTTTTGTCCACAAACATCCTCAAGCCCTTCTCCCCAGGTCTAGTCTCAATCCATTGTCTACCCAGCCTGTATTTGTGCTTAGGATTGCCCCAATCCAGGTGCAGGACCTTGCACTAGGCCTTGATACAAAAAAAAAGGAACTTCCTGTTGTGGCAGTCAGCTTTGTAACGGTGTGAGGCATGTGAATATGAGATGTCAAAGAGATGTCAATCCCACGCTCAGAAACAACCATGTCATGTATATCCAGTGACTGCTACATGTCTAACCAATGCCATCATCAGGGATTAGACTGTTTCTTGCCTAATTTCTTTCCAACTACTTGCCGTCTTCTCTCATAGTAGTCAGATTTTAATTCTTTCATTCTGCATGCCTATTTTTTTTTGTCTTTATAAATGAATGCAAGCTTCATTAGTTCAGACTTTTTAATTTTTTAGGTCAATCTGCATGTTACCAATATTTTACTTTTATGTAATATTTAAGCATAAAAACAGCTCTATCTGATCACAGGCCACATTTTTTTTCCTAAAAAACCCCTTTTTGTTACAGACCTAGTAGGGTTTCTCCTGCCTGGATGAACTCCTGGCTGTGTTAGATATGAGATATGTAAAGCAGATGGATACAAGCAGGTTCTAGTCATCATCTGTATCTTAACGCCTACAGACACTGGCCAGAAATGGATCCTTCCTGATGCATAGCCTTGAGGGTAATGGTGGTCCTACCTCTCATTGACCAGAAACCCAGCCTTGGCACAACCCAAGCTTTGATGTTTTTGGCATGCCCTAAGGGGAGAATGAAGATGTTGCTGTTCTTAATACATAAAGCAGAAGGGCAGACTGTTCATTAGAAATAAATAGAACATGTCTGTTTTATCCAGGTAGGCATGGGTGCCTCGTCATCAGATTCTTGAAATTGAATTTCTTCTCTTGAGCTGTTAAAGTGGTGATCAATGAAGTCACCACACACATCTCCCCATCCCCCTTCATAGTCTTTCAGATTTCTCTGTTTCTTCCTTGGTTATGAGCACCCACAAAGTGCAGAGACCTGAAAAACTGGCTTTCCCTGGGAAGCATACATCTCTGATTTTCTAAGATAATTTCATCTAGATGGAATTTAAATTTCAAAAATTTATTGTCCTTTTATAATTGACTCTGTTGCATCGGTCAGAAATAGAGATAAAACCAAGAAGGTGAAAATAGGCCCTATAATGAAGATGTAGTTTGCTTATTCAACATACTTTTGGTGCTGATTTTGCTTATTCACTTCATAGCTTGCTTACTCATTTACTGAGCATAATTTGCTTACTCATGAAGTATTGGAGAGACCTGCTTTGTACGTATAATTTCCAAGTACTATAGTGAAATTAGATACATAATTGCCATTTAAATTAAAATATATATCAGAAACTCTCTGACTAGTTAAAAAAATTTATGACTACTTTAATTTGGATACCAAAGAGTGGCATTTTTCCAGTGGTGGTGAAAAATGGTGGTGTGGTGATCAATGCCGAACCACTCAGCATAACATTCAGTAAAATTATGCATAAAAATCTGTAATTAGGATTTGTTTAAGGACAGAGAGGAAAAAAGCACTGAAGGTAAGGGGAAAAGAAAATATTCTTCTTAATTTACTACAGGCCACAAGCAAGTCTTTAGAATGCAGTGCGTGTGGCAGAGATAATGAATTTGTTAATAAAATCAAAACACTCATAATTTGTAGAGGAAGCCAATGAGACAAGGAATGGAGAGACCCTGCAGAAGGAGGAAGCAGACAGGTAAGACAGACAAAGGGTGGCTACTTGCAGAAGACACAGAGAGCCCCTTGAGTTTGAGAATATTCTCAAGGTTGGAAAGATTTTGGACAGGAAGCCAGTGAACAGAGCTGATGAGGGGAATTAACATTCAAACATTCAGACAAAGAAGATGAAATCCAAAACAGTGATTTATGTGGACTGATGAGGGCAATGACTGCACTTCGGAGAATCCTTTACTAATCAAGGCAGCATGCATGAGTGCCTGAATGCAATGTTTGGCCATAATGATTGAGATTATAAGGATTGTTCTTTGAAGATGTTGAAGACAAAGAAGTGGCAGGTTTTTGGAAATGTATTTGTCATTAGCAACACTAGTGAGAATGGTGTCAGTGTGGAAACACAGAAAGTCAGATTGGAAGGCATCCAAAGCAGATGAAAGGGAATAAATTGTTGTATTTTGCAGAATAATAAAGGAGTTTAGAAAGAATGGAAGGGAGAAAAATGGGTAGAAGATAGAAATGGGCAAGAAAAATCAGGGCTGATTTTTTGAGAAATATAGAGCCTTGAGATGAGAGTTGGAAAGATATATGGAGAAATTTGTATAGGACAGTAGAAGTAAGAGGATCAATGCTGAGCAACAAGATAAGATGGAAAATACAAAAAAGAGAAACTATTTGGTAGACCTCAGAAAAACTCATCAGCAGGAGTGTGAGTTTGCCGTAGAAACAGCCCTCCCCTGTATGTGTATTCAGAAAAACATAACATATTCTCTTTGGCTGTAACAATATCTGTGAATTAATATATGTCTGAAACCAATCTCTGGCCCTGGCCAAGTGCAGCAGAGAGCCCACGTCCACATTATTAAATCCTCTTTTCTGCCAGAGAAGAATAGTTCCATGTGAATTGTCTGTAATTCCTCCTAATTCCTAAACTCTGACTTGGGGATTGTTTGGGAAAATGCTATTAGGCACAGGTTAAGTGTGTGTCAGGGACAATCTAGTAGTTTGATAGCTTGAATAATAGAGTTTCAAAACTTTTTAAGTTTCATGAAGTTTCTTGTATAAAGATATAGCTCCTTTCTGGTCAGTCCAGATTTTCTTGCTGAAGATGGCTATACATGTCTGTTTAGGTAAGGTTCATGGAAACAGAGTGAAAAGGATAAGGTCAAGATGCTGAGAAGGCATGACAGGGTTCAACACTGGTAATGACATGCTGAATATCTTAATCTTTACCATTCAGGCCAGCAGGGTATTGGGTTACGTATCTTTCCTTTGGCATACTTTCATGAGATGAATTCTGAGTGTGTCACTAAATTATTAAGCTCACCGTCTTCATGGGAACTGAGGCTGTAAGTTTAATGTAAAATTAATCTAGCAGATAAAGAATATTTCACATTCATACACTCTGGGGAAAAAAGGGAGCCTGTCATCAGAGTGGGTTGTAGCAGCTGTGAGTAACCAACTGTTTCATTCCAGTTACCAAGAAGACTGATGCAGATCAATAGCTATTGTCCCACGACTTTCTTTTGTAAAAATCAGCACAAAGAAAGGGATAAACTGGAAAGAAATTGGATGACCTTTGTTTCAAATGAAATCCATTATCCATGTATGGTATACTAGAAAAACATTTAGTGGGAAGCGAAACATGAAACACTTGTGAGCAGAGAAGGGTGATGCTGTGCTGTCTCAGCCAATGAAGTACATTGACCCTTGAGAGCATATGAACAGTACCAGCTCCTGCAGAGGAAGGTGCAAGAGACAGTGTAGAAAGGCAGAGCAATTTCACAAGGATGTAGTATAGAGTTTTTATTCCACATAACCTGAAGACTGTTTACTGACCAGAAGAAATATGCATTTTGTCTCCAGATACCTTCTTCTCTGTCCTCTTCTGTACTGCTTCTCCTCTTTTCTGCAGCTCAAGGTGTTCTTTCTACATCTCCAAATGTCTTTTTGAGGAATCACCTCTGAGCTGTAACTTGATAATCATAGTCTCAGTGTTGTCATCATTGTCTCCACTGCAACTAGCTAGGTTGTATAACAAAAATAATTGTTCCGTATTCTGCTAATAAAAATATCTAATTGCTGTGTTCTGTGTTGCAGGAACATTGCAGTTATGTGAGAGAATTCAGAGAAGAGCTCTGCTTTTTAAAAAAATATTCATGAATCCCAAAAGGCATAATTTTAAGAGAAAAGTTTTCAGTAAATAGGAAAATTAAACAGAAAATGTTATTTCATATACATTACATCCTTTAGGAAAACAGTTATCCAGTAGAGCAGCATAAACAATGTAAACAAAGATTTCTAGAAATTTCATGCTTCCCATCATATGGATTAGGGTGGAATGATATCTTGACCAGACTCTTTCACATATAGCTGTTTTATTTCAGTATCTGCCCTTGAGTTACAGATGCTCATTGTCAGACAAGTTTTATTAATTAGTACTCAGGACAAAATAACAGTAAAGGGATATAGCCAAATAAATTAGAAATAAACTATAATGATTTTTACATCCACAATAACAACAAAAAAGTTCTGATCAGTTTTCTAGGAATTTATGTCCCTGAAAGAACAAAACTCCTGAAAACACTTGCCTTAAGTATAACATTTTGACTAAGGTTCCTGGTTCAAGGAAGTTGCATATAGCTTTTTGTACATAGGAGCTCTTTTGAGTATGTTCTCACACTGAGAGACTATTGGTTTTCCTCTTAGAACAGGTGACAGATGTAGTTTGCAAGATGCAGGGATTCCTAATGAAAAATTTAAAGAGGATCTCTTCACCTGTGTTTTCATTTCTTTAGGGAATACTAACTCCAAAGGGTCCTTTCCTCTTTATAACCCCTCTTATATCCTGGCTTTTCCCACCTCCTTTCCTCCTTGGTTTCCTCCAGTGCATTTAGTTTCTGCCCATTTGGACCATCACTGGTTGAGTTGTTCAGTGTCTGTGCTGCCTTCCTATGTGCACATTCCATGGTTAAAATCTCCTCAGAGTATTCCACATTTCTAGACATTCACCATGTGTTACCCAAGAGGGAACAGTAATGTCAGAAAACTGTGATTAGTCTTCAAAAGCTTGTAACAATAAGGTAGGCAGTTATCCTAAGCAACATTTTCCATTTCTGTACATTTCATTCAAAGAGTAACACATCAACCAAATTAAACCTTTGTGACTTGTATCACTGTCCCATCTGTGAAGCGACGAGGAGTTCTCATAAGAGCTCCTGCTTCTTCTCTTGCAGAATTGACCTTGTGCAGATAGTGAGGCAAATCCTCCCTAGTATGCAGACTTCTGCTGCTGCTTCTGGATAGCAAATGCCAACTTTTGAACCTATTCAAAGCCTACTGAAACTGATGGAAAGGCTCCTGTTTCAAGAACTGTGGATTACTGTTGCATTTCATGGACTCACACAAAAGCACTGAGAGTTCTATTAAGCCTGTGAAAGTGAGGTGGAGCCACATAATGTACTACCAAACCTAACCCACGTACACAGCAATCAAATCAGCTCAAAGTGGCACCAGCATCAGCAGGTGTATTTTCAAATACTTTTTGCCTCTGAAAGCATATAAATCTGTCATTAAGAACAAAATAAATCCTCATCAGTGATGGAGTTTAAAAGACAAACTCAAACACCTGCTAAGCTATTTGCATTCATTAACATCCAAGCTTCATTTCACTAGAGGTGGGGCACCTGCAAAACTCACTTTGCAGAAAAGGATTGAATTCCTTAAGTCAGTTCCTTTCAGGTTTTCCTAATTTTTCTAAATAGTTTCCACCTTACACTATTTTTTTCTTTTACATTAAAAAGACCTAGGATGGTCATGATAGGGAGAAACAGGAAGCTGCATGAATAAGTTTAAATTTGCACCTAGTAAAGTCCATTCCCAGCTTTCCTTACATGCATTTGGTAATAGAAAGTCAGAGATCATTTGACAGTCAAAATGTGAAGTAACAGTGCCTCTGCACTTCTTTCCTTGTGCAATCAGCAATGAGAAACTATTCATAACTCTTTCAACAAGAATACTAACTTATTGGAAAATACATTATTCTAAATCAGATCTTTACCCAGATATACAGGAAATCATTTCAGTTGTTGCTTTTTAATGTGATTTGCTGTACTAGGACTAGAAAACCTCTCTTCTGATTTAATCACAGAATCACAGAATATTCTGAATTGGAAGGGATTCACAAGAATCATCAAGTCCATCTCTTAAGTGAACAGAACATACAGGGCTCAAATCCATCACCCTGGCATTATTATCACCATGCTCTAACCAACTGAGCTATTGTATTATTTGAAGGGCTGTGTATTATTTCAAGAAAAATATATGTTAATTCATCATCAAGAGAAATGTACCATAATTAATATCCTAATTAATATTCAATATATCAAGGAATTCTAAATATGGCTAGCTGTTTGCCAAATCTTATAGGAATTCATGCAAAATTCTTCCAGACATAATGAAATGTACTTGAATGTCATGGTGATTCATACTCCGTAAATGTTGAGAAAGATGGAACATTCCCAATTTTTTAATGGATATTTGTATGGCCTAAAATTAATATTTTGTTAAAGCTTTCTGAGCTTTATCACAGGACACATTTCAAGAGCTGTTCCTGCCATTTGTCTGACCAAGAAACATTTAAAAAGACAACTCAGTTTAAGGACAGTCAGTACTATTTTTGAATTGGTGTCTGAACATGACAGGCTATTGGTGGAATCACAACTTGAGCTGTGTTGTTAATCCAGTAGAATAAAATATGTGTTGGAAAATATTAAAGTATCTTGAAGTTTTATATAGAAAGAAAAGGCCCAATTCCTTCATTTTACCCTAAAGCTGAAAAGCAAGACAGACATGCTAGTAAAATGTCATGCTTGTAACATATTTGTATCATAGAGTCTGAGCCATCTTGAACTATCTTAACTGCCTGATGTTACTATGTGCCTTGCGAAGACTGAATCTCTCTCTTTAAGCCTCAGGTCCCTTAGTCCTGCAGTTGAACATGAGTCATAGCTTTCAGTGGAGAAAGTTTCTAGCCTTCATATACAAATAAAAGATTGAACATAGGAACACTGTTCTTAAACAGAAGGGTAAACAGAAAGATTACGGAATGCATATTTTCTTAGAGTATTTTAATTTTCTAATTGCTTTTTGGTATTTACTCTTGCTTGCTGTGTTCACAGGTTTTGTGGGACATATATCAATATACTTTTTAAGTATGACCTTCATCATACCAAAACCTATGTACAAATTATTGTTTATGTAATTATTTAGGCATGTGATATGTAGCAGCAGAGTTTCCTGCTGGTCACTGTTGGCATATTTGTCTCCTTTTTCCCATCTGTTTTGACTATCTTAGAATATTCAATTACATGAAAATTTAGTTAGGCAAATGTTGTAGTTTTGACCCAGCCTGGTTACGTCTGGGTACATCTAATCCATTTCTATATGGAGAGAACTTCAAGAGTCCTGTTATTTCTGATGCCAATTGAAGTAGCTGAGTATTGTTAACTTCAGTACTCAGAAAGTCTCAGAGGCTGTCATCAGGAATAAAGACTGTATATACCATGTTACTGACCTCTATTAAAGATTTTAAATAACTTTGTTATATCCACCCTAATACCTGGTGGATATGGAAAAGAATATTTTGTTTGGACAATCATCTCAAGTAAGAAAGCACAGTGATTTTGGTGCTCTGCCCTCCCTATCACCACAACCACCTCATCTACTCCTCCTTTGCAACAATCCTGCCCTCTCAGGCCCTCTTCTTTCTCCTGCAGTGCTGAGGTTGTCATTAGAGGCCCATTCCCATTTCTGCTCTCCATCAAGGTGGATGTAGAGGAGTAGTAGCAGGCTTGCTCTGAGTGCCTCCCCTGTCAGAGAGGAGCTGTCCTACCTGTCACTCTGCTGAGCTGGCTGTCCGCTTCTGCTCTGTCATTTCAGTATATGCAGGTGGATAATTTCATGTGGAGTCTGAAATGATCAGACATCTTCCTGAATCCAGGAGCCGCTGAGGTCTATTCCTAGCACTTTGCTTGCTGACCTTGGAGACAGGGAGATAAACTCTTTATCTCTCTTACCAACTCTTTGGCATGCACATGCCAGCATGAATTTCAGATAGTCAGTCAGCAAGACAAGTCCACTTTTAACCTTCAGAAACACAGCTAAAACCTGATTTGGGCTCTGCCACACCACCTGAGACCTGAAAGGGAAGGGACTAGCTGGATGGTTTGAAGAGTAGGTCACATTATAACTAAGGCAAAAAATTAAAACACTGCCTGGATGGTGACAGTAAGCCACTTATGACATGAATAAAAAGGATGAAGGTAGTAGTCAGCTGGAAACTGATTTATAAACAAATTTTCTTGCATTTCTTTTTTACCCCAAAAGAAGTCTTGTATTCTGAGGAACAAGGGAGACACACCACCAGTCATTTTTTTTCCAGAGCACAAATGTCTTAGCTCTAATATGTACAAATTTCTCCAAAAAGAATCAGCCTATTTAGAAATCAAACTCAAACAGAAAATCTCAATTCAAAGAGGTTTTCAAGTCAATATCTGATTGAGATACCCTTGCCTAAAGAGAGGATTTTCAGGAATAGATAGCAATGTTAATTTTTAAAAAGCTAAACTGTCTTCTGATTTATTAAGCAATTTTTTTAGTATGAGTCACCACAAACCTCCTGTTGAAAATATTCCATATTGATTCTTACAAGTCTCTTTAGCTCTTGTTTCCAGAGTCTGTTGTTTTCATACACCCCTCCTACAGTACTGAAATTCAGTTCTATGCCATTTTTCGTCTTAATGGAAATCTAAAATGTCTGACCAAAAATAAAAGTATACATACAATGTTTTTTCCCACCAAAAATTCAGATTTCTCCAGCACTGATAAAACTAAGATTTAAAAAAAATTAAAATACTTTTATTTTATCCTCCAGAAAGGGAGAAGGTAGTCAGTCAGGGCAGCTCGTTTAAAACTTTTGTTTATCCTGTTCATTTATTTCACTCTTTCTGCCTCTCCTTTCCTTTTAATACAGTATAAATATAAATAAATAGGAGAGTAAAACACTCTGCCAGCTTGCTCAGAAGCCCTTATGACCTTATGTAGCCCAGGAGATGAACAGTCAGATGGACAACTGATCAGGTAATGTTTTACTCTGTGTTTGTACCAGCATAAGTCAACTGAAAGAAACAAAAGTTGCAACAGTATCAAACCAGTATGTGAGGATTTGGAGACCAGAACCTAATTTGTTTGAGAAAATCAATTTGGTGTTGTTGTTATGGGGTGCAATCCCAAGCACGTGCCTGACTTAGGCCACCACTTTTCCCAGTGAGGACACAACTACTAGGGCTCATCCTCATTTTTCCCCTTTAGCACTTCCAGTGGTACAGATCCCTGTTTCTCAGGCTCTGGCCCCACACCCACATCTGAGTTTGTGTGCTCTGGAATATAATCTGTTGCTGGATTATGCTCTCTCATCAGGAGAAAATCAGGAAAAAGTTATTTCTTCAGATAGTAGCCCTAAAAAGATATATCTTCTCAGAGTTATCTTCTTAGATGACGACAAGATTTTAAAATCCATGGCATGCAAGGAAACTGTTTTAGGTTAATCTTCCAGTGTGTAGACTTCCAGACAAAGCTGCAAATTAAAATTTTGAAAATATACGCATAAATCTTGGGATTTTTTTTTTTTTTGTAAAATTTCTAAATGTCCTTAATGCTAGAAAAATTAAAAGGAGGGAAAGGGGAAGTGGAAAATACCTTTGCTGACCTCATGCAAACTTTCTTTTAGTTTGTAACATTTTCAGAATTCTCCTTTCTTATGTTGGCAGTGTGGGTGAGAGAGAGAAGAGAGGAAGAGAGGAAAAGAGGATAAAACCAATTTTGTCAAATGCAAGAAATGGCCCCAAATCTAGCCTATAATTTGGTTACCTTTCAGATTTTACATTCTGTAGTGACTGACAAAGCCAGACTCACGTCTTTCATTGTAACCCTTTGCTGTGAATTCTTCTGGAGAACTTCGTGGTGATCCAAGTATCCCTGTTAACAGATCACAGTGCAAGGTCAGGACCTCAACCTGTTAGAGTCTTGGCTAACTATATTTGTAGACAGAAACACGTATGAGAACAAGAATTTCCCTATTATTTCCATCTCAGGAAATCCATTAATGCTTTAATGGATTGAACAGACTGTAAATACTCCCTGTAGTAACAGCTCAAAAATGCCATGCTGGGAGAAATTATAATTTGGGGGCATTTAAATGACTCTTAAAACATAACAAAATTTTAAACACAGGCAGTAAGCTTCCAATATTTGTACATAAGAAGTAGCAGCAGATGATTGGTATTTCAAACACATAGTAGGTGTACTGCAGCCTAATAACAAAGTTCTTAGTTCAATAATTATTTTGCTCTCAATATTAATGTGGAGCTTTGAGTAAATCCACACAGACCTTTCGTTTATTATATATTTGTGTTTACCAAGTGATATTGCAAAGGCATTCCATAATTATTAAATCCAGTTAAAAGTGTCGATTTAATTTTGCATGGGTGCCTGTAACTTGTGTCAGAGGATAGTATGGATAATTTCTGAGGATATGGCAAATTAAAGAAAGAAAAAGAGTTTTCACAGAAAGTTAACTTTTTGAGAAGTGAGGTTCTTTTGAATATGTTTTAGGATCACTGAAGTAAATGAGAGAAATTGATCTAATTTCAGACATGGTTATAATTCAAAGTCTTTTCCCACATTTTTGATGAACAGCTGCAATCAGATAGGCAAGTAAAACCCTTAAACAAATCAAAGTGGTTAATGACATAAATCAAAGTGACTACTGATAGTAATACTAAAAACTCTTTTACACTGGAAACCTTAGTGGAAATAATCTGTTGTAAACAGCGGATTTTGAATTACCTTGTGTTTTGTGCAATTCCCATGGCAAAAGCTGGAACATTATGTAGATTTTGGTTGAAGCATTTTTCTTTTAGAGCAGAAAAAGAATGAAGGAAATAAAAAAGAAGCACCTCCTTTCTGTTGGGGCTGTGAGTTTCTGTGTTTCAAAGTGCTTTTCCATAAAACCTGAATAGGCTCTAAAGTAGCTTTTGTTATATTATTGTCTATCTACATTTTAGACTGTAAATAACTCAATTGAAGAACAGACATGGCCACATTGTCTTTTCTGCAAATGGAATGGCAAGAATATCTGGCATTTTTCCTGATTTACTGAAAAAATCTTTGCCTTAATAGTGGTTCAGGTTGATGTTCTAGAAAGTGATCACCTACTGCTTGACAAAACAGGTGACTGCCACAGATTGTGTTAGTCAAGGTCAGGATTGCTGGATTACTTTATAGGAAGAGAAGAATAGTTTCTTCTTTTTATATAATGTGCAGTGACACAAGCATTCCCTGTTTCCCCCCTGGCACACTGAGAGGCAGCAGGAATGGCATCGAAGCCTGCCAGGCACTGGTGTGGTACTGAAATCTCAATATGCAAACAGAGCCTTTTCAAAATACTGTGCCCATCCTAGCCTATTGTGGGAAACTGGAATAATTTGGGTTTAGCAGAAACACAGATAGAAGATAATATGAAGGGTAAGAGTCTGACTGGAAGAAGGTTGGTGGTATTTGATGCACAGAAAAATAAATACTAGTGTTGTTAAGATGCCAAAACTATGGAGCACTTGAAGTTGATGAAAATCTTAGTCAAGGAGAAAGAAACACAGGTGGGATACATCAGATTGCTGAGGGAATTTTAATCTTTGCGTTCCGTAGAAAGACTTAACTAAGAGGGGGAAAGACACTTCGCAGAAGCAATCTGCTTCACAGGAGATGCTTGTCCATTCCTGGGAAACAGAGACTAACAAATTGCTGGTGACACAGACAGATTCACCTATGTTCTGAGTCTTCACACCTAGAGGGCATGAACTGAAGTGCAGGAGAGACTTCAGTCATCAAACCCATCAGATCTAGTGTGACAATGCAGGGGATAATTGTAAATTTTTACAGAAATCCATGTGCAGACATAATTGTCCGATCCTAAGAATCTTGATGGGTTTCTGAAAACCTTGAGACACTACCACAGCTGTACCCTCCTGCTCCAGCACCACAGAGTCTGTCATTCCTTACACATGCCCAAAGAATGTAAAAGTAGTGTGTGGGCTTCTTGTAAGTAGTATATGAATTCATAACATTCATTAGTTTCTGGAGAACACCTGAAAAGGAACAGAGGAATTTGGACTGCTTTTGTGTCAGGCACTCCTTCAGCTCCTAACCAAGATTTTGATGTAGGTATGACTTGAGTCATCATAAAAGCATTTGTAACGGACCTTCAGACCCTCAAAGATCAATATGTTGGCATAGTTACAAAATGTTCGGGTTTACAAGATGGGAAGAGAAAACTAAGTCACTGAGAAGAACATAGCTAAAGAGAAATACGAATGTTACTCTCCAGAGCAAGAAAAGTTCCACTCACCTTCCTGCAAATTAAACTATGAGCATTCTCAGACCTCTCTTAATGTGTTCAGCTGCTTTATTTATTTGAGCTCTTGCTGGGATATATACCTGGTTTTAGAAACTAACTAAAAACAGACCAAGCTTTTCTACTTTTGAATTAGGAATACAATCCTAATTTTTACTGGTATCTTTTAGCTTCACTCCTACTATCCAGGTGTCTGTGCTTTCTGTCCTTTAGTAACCTTAGACTATATGTTAACATATTGAAACACTTTGTTTTGTGGCACTAATTATAAAACAGAATGCTCAATCAGAGAGGCTCTTTTCACAGCATTCTGAATAATCCCAAAGTTTGGGAATGAAGAATAATTCCAGCCATTCAATTGAAAAGATTTTTAATTTTGAGCTTTCAGGATCTGTGCAATAATAGGGCATTCTAAAAGATGTAGATTATTCAAGAGGTGAAGGTCTGCATCTTCAAAAGAGCCATCAATAGAATTAGGTGGTGAACTCCTTTGAAGCTGCTTTCAAATATCCAAATATTAATTTTGTTTATTTCTGTGGAGTCAGTCTTCTGAGTAAAAGAGGAATATGAAATAAGGAGGACACACGCTTTTCAAAATATGTATTCACATCCTTAGACAATTTGGAAGGAGTTCAGAGAGTTTTATCATCTCTTTCATCCTAAGGTGCTACTTTTTCTCCATGGGAATTTTAATGGGTCACAGCTTAATGACTGTTTCCTGCTTCAACATTACAAAAAGAGCTTCAGAAATGTCAAGGTGTTGTCAAGAAAGATAATCCAAAGGAATGGAGGACAGTGATGCAAAATGTGGGGTCTATATGCCTGCATTTTTAATGTGTTCATGGTAGAACGTAGCTCAGAATATGGACTGGTGTTGGATAAAGAAATACAGCCAAGAAAAAGTGTTCAGGAGTTTTCTGGATTTAGATAACACAGTAGGCAACTGAAAAATACTATAAAATATTAACACCAGAAACTGTGGCCCTCGTTGCTGAAAGAGATTCTTCTACTATGAAAATCCATCCTTACATTAAGGATCCATGAAAATTTTGGGTGCTGTCCCTCAGGTATTCTGCACTTTAAAACCTCAACTGGTTTTTTAAATCATTTTATAGTATCAAATGGCATACTCTAACAGCATATTGAATGCTTTGTAGTATGAAGCTTGTCCAAAATGGAGATTTTTCTGAAAACCAAAAAACTTCCAGAACCCTCTGAGATGTACAGAAAAACATTGTACACATTGTAGCTGTGGATCCAGGCAGTGAACTGGCAATGTTAATTTATTTTGTTGCTCAACTTTTTATTGCAAAACAAGAACGGGGGTTAGAATCCAACAAAAAATGACTTAAATTTGTAGCTTCTAGTGCAATTATAGTTAAACTAGTTACAATAACCAGAAAAATAGTGTGCTGTTTTTCTTTACAAAAGGGCAGCTCTTTGTTCAGCTACTTTTTCAGCTAAACAGACAAAATAGGTATTTTCCCAGGTTCTGAAGCAGCATCAGATGCCAATTTCACAGTAATTATACACTACCGAGATTTTTCATTATTTAGATACTTGTCTATACATGAAGCTAGTTTAAAAGGGGGGAAAAGTGAATTTGAAGTACTTGAGCAAAAGCCAACTCCAAATCCCATTTTATTTCTTTATGGAAGCAGTCAACAAGGTTTAATGGGCTTAAACAACAGAACAGGTCAGTTGAGTAAAAACAGGAGGTAAAAGATCTTGTCCTGTTTAGAGAATTTGTCTGCCCTTAGCAGTGGCCCAGAAAAACCTTCAGTGGCAGAAAAAACTATTTAATTAGGAAGTACAGTGAGCAATTGACTGTGTTTGAGTCTTCCCCCCTTAAAATAGACACAGCTTAGAGACACCTTTATGCATCACATTAAGGAAGTGCAGGATATAGTTTATTAAAATAAATACTCTCTGATGATGCTGAAAAAGTGGAAAGACAAGGATGCCGAATGGCCACTACACTAAAACCTCTCCACATGAAAACGGCATCTCTTGTTTTGAGTATCTGTATCTCATTCTAACTTATCTAGGCCTTAACCTTCTAGCTCCTCTTAGCTACTTCTGTCTCCTCTCACTGCATGTGGAATCCTGTCTTAACTGCAACATTGTGATCTCGCTGTCCCACCGTGAATGGATCTAGACTTAAGAACTCAACAACACATTCTGAATATATTCATAACACCCAGGAAGCCTTTCTCTCCTCAGCTACCCAGATAGCTGAGAACTGGGGACTGAGTAGCTACATTATTAATAAATTTGATAGGCTGGTCTGTGTTTTAATTCTGTTTCCATTAACACACACCTCCCAAATATCCATCACCAAAGAAATGCCTGCTTAACCTTTTTCTTCCCCTGAATAAAATGATAAAGATTTTTTTTCTATTTTCCTTTATACATCTAATTATATGTTTCTACTATGCAGAATGTCCTGGATAATGACATTTAAATCAGATGTTTGCTAATTTGCAAAGTCGGCCTTCTTAGGATATCATGTATTAGAATCATGGAACTGGGTCGTAGGATCATTGGATTCTGTCTTTCACAACTACATCTGAAAATGTTGGGAAGAAACTGAAAATATGCATCATTGTATCTTTTATTGCACAATATTTTTAAATTGTCTCACAAGCATAATACCTGCTTTTGTTTGTAACTCAGCAAATTACAAAAACAGACTACATTTCTTCCATCTGCAGGCTTGCATCCCCCTTTATTACAGATGAGAGGGAAAGGCTACAATGCTATAGAATTAGTAAGTGACCTGATCACCTTCTGCCAGGTGTGCTGTGAGAACAGGCAGTTACTTACACAGGTTGCCAGCACATTCTTCACAGGTTTGCTTTTGTGCAATTCTCTGCTATCAAAAAGGATGGGAGTGGAAAAACCTTCCCTCCCTGACAAACACTTAAATACACCCAACACAGTGGCTTGTGGGAAATATTGGACATTAATTCCTTTAGTAGTGGAGAAAGGCAGGAGAAACAGGTAAATATTTTTTTTTCTTTTTTTTTCCCCCCAGAATAAAAATAGCATTTTTGCTTACAATGACAAATAAAAAATTGTTTCAAACTTTACAATGCCCTGTGAAGGTACTAAGGAACCACATTTTGTTTCAATGTTTCATTGGGCTACTCATGAGTGAAAGCTACTGTGTAGAGAGATGTGGAACTGCTGAAAGTGGCGGCATCAATGTGGCCATGGAGCAGAGATTATTGTGCTCAGTGCAGAAAGGGCAGCACAGAAAATTACACAGACAACTGAGAGCTTGGATTTGCCAAAGGAAGGTTCTTATCCAGCAACTCAATTAAGTTTGGTCTGGCTAGTTAATTTTGCATTTTGTTTGTCAATGTTCCAATTCAGTTAACTACCTTGTAATTCTCTTAACTATAACATGAAAATGATGGAAAGAGTGATTTAAATTTAGTATTTAGTTTGTGACTTAATGTATTCAATGCAATTAATAGTAAAAAATGAATGAGTAAACTGAAAGAGTGAAAAGTTAAATACTATTGATGTATTAGGCAACGTGACAGAAAAATTGCTTTTCAGCTCCAAGTTCAGAAAAACACTTTCTTTTGAAGCTAACATATGTCATGAGAAAGATTCACCTGCTACACTAGGATATTAAAGAACCTTGATGATCTTTTTGAGGAAATATTTGCTATCCACATCCTTGAAATGTAACCACTGTGGGTGTTTAATTAATGTTTAGTTTTTCTTCAACATTCTTTTGCAGAAGCAGTCTTTATTCAGAAAAAATTGCCAGATAGAAAGAGTAGGGAAAGTAAGGAAACAACAAGAACAACAATGTAAGGATTTAAACATGATAGGAAATGCTGATTTTATGCCACCATCACTTTCAATATACCAAAAGAGAGCACAAAGAAGAAATAAATGACCAAAATATTTTCTCCCTAGAAATACATCTAGGCAATCACAACTCTGGTTGTCAAGTAGCTGTGGCAAATAGAAAATTAAATGTAAGATCAATGCTTCCACTTCTCAAACCCTAGGACTGACATGATTACTGCAGGCTTCCTGTAGGGAGGTATGCATATTCAGCGCTCTTTATCCTGTGTTGAAGCTAAAATGCCCTTTTTTTTTCTGTGAGATCAGGCAATGCTGTATGTGGAAAGACTGAAAGAAATGGTGACTGGTTCTTATGAAAACTTTTACTCTGCTATCATGAATACCTGTCTTCATCTTTGCTGTCTACAGAGAATGACTAAAAGGAAAAATCCTGCCATTCTTTTTGCCCCATGTATTGTGTGCCTCACCCCTAATCAAAAGTTATAGTCCTGCAAACCCTTCAGTAGGGACTTCAGTGGAGATGTTTATGGACTTGTATCTAACATAAGCAGAGCAGGAACATCACCACTGCATATCACAGTTTGAACATTTTGATGATTCTCCCTGTTGGACTGATGTTTTTTCTATTGAGAAGAATCAACTGTTGGTCCAGGATCACTCTACTGAGCAAATAATTCCCCTGGCCAACAAGCGAGGTACAGAAAGAAGAAACAAGGATCTTGGATGCAGCAAAAAAATATTCAAAGTGCTTATGTTTCACTGGAGGATTATTGAAGGAAATATACTGCAGAATCATGAGCAAGGCAAAGACCACTAAAATGGACATAGTCAAAAAGTTTCTTCTAGTTATATTTGTGTCTTATCAAGTCACACACCAGTGACTGGCACTTGGGAATTATGTCTTGTCTTTTTACCTCAATTTTTTCACACACAGCAATGTCAATGCTCAGATTTTTTCACACACCTAAATCAATATAGCACAATACAAGCAGTGTTGGGCAAAGTTGTGTGGTGCACTTTAAGTGTCTGCTTTGAAAGCCAGGCAACCATAACTTGGTCATTCCTACTCATGGCAGGCCCTGAGAGGTGTACACAGAGGGCTTCTGGAGCAAAGCACTTTCATCCCTGAAGAAACTGTTCCTCAGCAACAATAACCATTAAATTGTACAAACAGAATCTATTAAATTGCCTGCAATTTTGATTCATCCAGTCAAAGAATTTGTCTGATCAGATGCACTGCCCTCAAACTCCTTTGGGTTATCACACTCCTGCAATGTGTGCTTTAAAAGCTAAGCAGTTCATCTCTTTGAAAAAGGGTGCTAAAACATTTTGCTACTAATGTTAGACTTAAAACCCCTACAGTTGACAGCAGAGTCCTTTTCCCTGTTGAAACTGGCACAACATAGGCCTTCACTCTAATTCTCCGCTATCGTGCGAGTACCGTATGCTAGTCTGCTGCGTAATTTATGTATCATTCTGGAGGTGTATTCTATGCAGTCATGTGTCAAAAATAAGTGTGTGCTAAAAGGATGCACAATCAAAAAACAAAGGACAATTTTTTTCTAGACAAAACATACAGTGAGTTCAGTTACATGTCACAAACTTTTGGTTTAAGTGTTAATTTAAAATGTGTTGAAAATAACTCAGTTACCTGCTGTTCGTGTCTCTATGTCTTCTCAGGCAGTCCTTGAATAAAATGGATTTTTGTACAGGCTAACAGGCAAAGTAAACATCTTCGTTATATTTGTAGTAATGAACAGGACCAACAACATTGCAAATTTTATTTAAATTCTTACTTTGATAGAGAGAATACCATATTTTGATCTAGCTGAACATTCAAAATGCATAATATATTGTATTAAGAATAGTGCACAGAATGGGCCTTTCTCTGAAATTCTAACTAAGAGTTGTTAAAATAATTTGAATTTTACCGATCTATAAATAGTTATTTCACTTGAGACAGGTACTTTATTCAAATGGCACATTAATTCACTAGTAACATTTGAAATTATTTTATTGTCAGCTATTTCAGAATGCTTTTTAGGGAACAGCAAAGCAGAAAGCTCTGCACACTTCATTTGTGGCATCCTTCCTGCAGGAGTGAAACAAGTCATCCTTCTGTCCTGCGTTGTTTTTATGGAGTCATACCGAAGGTGAGGTGATGTTCCGTTTCCCCGCCGGCCAGGCTGTTCCCAGCCCGGTCTACAGGTAAACGCGGTCCGTAGCCCGGGAGAGCTAGCGACTGAAGGATGGTAACTGAGATTAGCGTGCCTCAGTTTACCAGTGCAGCCCAACGCCTCCTCAACAGCATGTAGGTGTGCTGTTCAAGCCAGTAGCAGAAGGCAAGGAGAAAGAGTTGGAAACTCTGTTAGCTACAGTCCAAGTTTATTTCCCTCCTGCCCTGGGGGGGCAAGAGGTAGTTAGCTCGAAGGGAAGCTAAGCAGAGAGACCCCGTTTGCTCTCTGGCAGTCAGTTTTAAGGGATTACATCATGAGGTAGAGATAACAGAATTGACCAACCATAGAAGGAAGATACACAGTGGTAAACCAATGAAGACCCCCGCAGAGGAGGGACAACACAAAACTAACAAATAACAAAACAGCTGGAGGGTATTTCAAACCACGCTAGCCTGTTAGGGCTTGAAACTTCTGTGATAAGAAGGCCGACGTGGCGTGAGTGACATGCAAGGGCTGGGCTACACTGCAGCCTCTGCCTTAGGTCTGTCTTCGGAGGCAGAGTCCTGCAATGGGAAATTATTCCACGTGTCCCCCTGGGACTGGACAATAGCAACAAGGTGACATACCAGATCCAAAGAAGTTGGCTTAAGACATGATTTGCATTTCAATGAGTGACTTTCCACAAAGCACTGTGGTGCTGACTGCAGTATGCAGCAGTTCACACTGGGAGCATAGGATATTGCTATACTGCGAGTAACTTATGGTTACAGCAATCATAAATAGGTTATGCAAAATGAGGGCATTGTATTATTTACATACTTAATACTTACATATTTACTGTGCATTTCGTCTTGCAATGTAAAAGTAGGAGCACAAACATCCCTACACTAAATCTTTCCTTTCCGAGAGATACGCAAGCAAGTATACTCATTATTAGACATGCAGGTTTGCTCTGTGGCTCTTTAAAGTCACACAAAAGTTCTGTTGTAGCATTTTATACCACTGAGGTAAATAAGGTTGTACATGTGTAACAATAGGTACTACATGTCTTAAATGTCTTGTTTACTTTAGGAAAGCTAAAATTGATGCCTTGAATGCAAAGAGAGATTTTGTTATTTGCTAGAGCATTTTAACGGCCTCTATGATCTCTGGGTTTCGGTGATTTAATATTTTCACATATTGTTTTTTTCATCTGGCTTCTGTCTTGGTAGAATATAGTCTCTATTTACTACTGTATGTTCCTGGAGTCTGCTAGCATCAAAGCAAGAGCCAGGTCAGAGCTCAAAACCTTATCTAGTCACTTCTCTCCATCCAAAATGGCACTGCAGACATGGCATTCAAAAAGGTGCACAGCAAAATCTGAAGCAGATAACAACAAAGTAACCTGCAAGAATCTGCTTATTCCTAAGACTTTTATCCCATCTGCAAACTCAACTAGGGTAAAGTTACACCTGTGGTCTCAGACACCCACAAGGCAGTACAGAACATCAAGTATTAGAGAAATTATTTTAATTTCTCCAACAATCATTTGGCAATTTCATGAAGCAAGGACCAAATTCATGTGACTTTCTGTAACCTTGGGATAGATAGGAATTGCAACGCCAAAGCGGAGAAATTTTCAGAAGAGGCATATACAGTGATGAGGATATTTCAGCTCGTTTCTCTTATTAGAAAGACAGTCCCATCATCTGTGGACTTGAGGAAGGCTAATGTTCCCTGCTGACCCAGGTGAGTTTCTGGGTTTGTTAAACCGCTTGTGGAAAGGAGGAAGACTAAGACTCATGATCTTAACTTGCAATATAAATTAAACTTTAATGTTCTTAAAGCACAGTCAAGATTAAAAGTGAGACTTTTACAGATTTCTCATAGTATAAAGAGAGCCTACAATGATGAAATGCTAGATCATCAATCTCCTTAATAGTCTTAAATCATTCATTTTGCTGGTAAGCTGGCTTGAGAGAAAGGCCAGCATCTATCAACAGTTTCATCTTGCTGCTGCCATTGCTTACCTTTTCTTTTACAAAGAAAAGAATTGCAAAAACAAGCTCCTTTCTAGGCACCCAGAGGTAAACCTGAAAGCTATGTTCAAATCTGTATGTAGGCTAAAACCTCATTTCCTTGGAAAAATCTAAATTAGACAGTCCCAGATATATATAGGACAAGACCTGACAAAAGTACTGATCAGTGCTAACACCTAGTACTGCTGCCACACAGTGATGTAATACAAAAGCATGTTACAGTGAAGTCACACTGCCCTAGAAGAGCACAGAACCAGCTTTTATGAGTAACCTCAGGATTCAGTTAAAGTGATGTAAAAATCAAATTCTAAATTAAATTACTAGTTTACATAGCCCAATAGTTCACATACTTGTAAGTAATAAAATGCCTGTCACCCACAATACTAACCCATTTTTATTAAATGCTAAGAGAAGTTTTTACTTTGCCTCTGGCCACAACAATATTAGTCATGACATAAAGCATAAAAAGTGAATTTTTCTCTTTTTGAGTCTGGTAAAATTGTTGCTCGTCAAATAGCTATGCTGCTTGGAAGTTGGTTCAGACGCACAAACTGATCCTACTTTGGCAACAAGCTGGAATTACTGCCTGTTTTTCTTAAAAATTTAAGTCCTTCCAACCATTATTTAAAAGTGAATTTGGCTTAGAAGTCAAAATACTTATTGAGGGGTGTGAATCAGGAGCATAGCACTTTTTGTCTCTCTGTGGTGGCCTATTTATCACCAGTTAGGTCATAATGCTTTTTGTTTTAATTTCAAAGGTCTTGTTGGCAAACAGTTGCAAACACTCCAAATCCTCCTACCTTAAATTACGTTAGACAGTATTACTTGCTTATTTTAAAACATATTAATATGATAGACTATTGGGCAACACATGTTAGAGTGTTCTTAGCCAGGACTAACACAAGCATTTTATACACATTCATATGTAATTTATTTCCTGATACACTTTAGTACTGTAGTAAATCTATTTATTTTCAACACCCCTAAGTAGAACATCTTTAGTAAAATGTCTAATGCACTTGACATTGTTGATATGGCATTATAAGTTCTCTACAACCTGGTTAAGTAGAAGGCCTCTCTGCTGCTTTGTGCTGAGAGACTGCCATGAATGCAGAGGAATGTTTTAGCACTGATTTTATTTAATGAGATATAGCTTCATCTCATGTTGGCAGAAATTAATTTTGTAGATGTTTATGTGGTAATCCATAAGAGGAAATAAAAAACTGCAACAAACCTCTAAGCTGATTTGTATACCCTAACTAAATAGTCTACTTATTATTGCGTTCATATACCTTTGTGTTATGATCTGATTATTAGAGATGCCTCTGCCCGAATTAAGGTGCAACTGAGACCATATGCCAAAGTTAATAGCAGGTATTTTATTTAACAGTAAATGTGAGGGAGAAAGAAAGACGGGAAGAAATAGAAAAGAGTGGAACTGGGGGAAGGGGGAGAGAAAGAGAATAAGACAGAGATAAATAATCACCATGCCTGTGGATCCAGCAGCATCCCATAGATCCTCTTCTTCTGGTCTTCTCTGTGGTGGAGGTCCCACCAAACACACATTTCAATGGCTTACTATACATTCAGGTATCTGTGGTACCTGCCCTGGGGGGGAAGTTTTATACTGTCTTTTGCAACAGACTCTATTGAAGCACTGGATCACATACAGTCCTCTGGTGCAGGGCCTCAGGAACGGCCTCAGGAACCCCTTTCAGGGCTCTCTGATGGCTTATGACACCTTCTAGGACATGACAGATGCCTCTCATACAAATGTCCATGTGAATGTGACCTCCCCGGGAGGCGTGGGGGACAGTTTTAGAGCTGAGCCAGTTTGTGTAAGGGAGAACTCTCGGCAAGGTCTATGCTTGTCTGGCTTGTAGCCTCCAGTGGTGGGTGTTCACCCCCTCTGTACCAGAGGTTCACCATCACACCGCCAAAAACTCTCCTATTCCTCAGTTTGAGGGGGAAGAGTGTAAAACCTGGCCTCAGCGAATGGGTCTGTGGGGTATGGCCTCCCCCTGCCTGACTCAACCAGAGATGGTTTTCAGGACATCTGCTGGGTTTGGCTTTCTTGTGGACACATTCTTCTCCCCCAGCCTTGTTTACTTCTCCTTAGACCTGAGATAATTGGACATTAGTGTCACCTTTATCTTATACTATGGTGAGGAGGCATATTCGAGGGGGCCTTTGGTGGTTGCAGACAAGCTTCTTTGCACATTTTGCTATCGTGGGGAAAGTCTTTTGGTGATTTTAACAATGTTTGAGCCAGTAACAATTTCAGACACTCACAGTTTGATAAAAATAGTAATTATTAATATATTCAAGAAGAGATTGATATTTATCTATATATGCTTTCTTTCTATACCAAGCACCATAAAAACATTTTCAAAAGCATTCACTAGTTTCCTTTACTGTTATGATAGTGAGGAATAATGAACTGCTGATAATGCTTTTAAAAACTTACACTTCTGTTATGGTGCAAACTTGACCAAAGTATGAAAAAACAACATGAACACCAGTAGAGATTAATTTCTAGTTCTGAGTTACTCACACTAGTATGATTTACTCTGAGATGTTGCTCTAATGTTGCTCTGTTGTAAGTTTGTTCTTGCTATCACAGTGATGACAGGTAGCAATCTCTAGACCAGTTTCAGAGCCTATTTTGAAGGTAAAGTAGAAAAGAAGAACTTAATAAGCAGAAATACCCGATTGTGCTTCACTCTCTCTGCATACTCCTGCATGTAAGGGGGTGGATACTGGCTAATAAAATCAAAAAGCTCAGAGGATGGGGTTGTGATGGAGTGGCAGATTGTTCAGCACTTTAGCAGCTCTTCTCAGGAACAAAACTTCTGACAACTCCTTATTCTTACTCACTGTGGCTTTGCCTGCTATTTTTTATTTTTCTCAGTGTTCTTGTTCCTCTAAATCTGGCAACATCAAACATTTGGTTTGCAGCTGACTGTTTTTCTCTTTGTGAACCTTTACTTCACGCTATTTGTTCACCCACTCCTACTAAAAACTATAGTCTGAATGTAGCATGACACACTTAATTAACTCAACGCAGCTCTATTTTACATGTGGACATGTAAAAGTCATGTATTTCTCTAGAGCTCACATCACAAATGTCCTAGTTCAAACTTGTCTTCTTTGAGACACACCCTTTCTGAGTAATTAGTATACAAATACACTGAAATTATTATTGTATTTGAAAATATTAATTAATAATAATTACTTAATTAATTATTATTAAATTGTGTTAATGCCTTGCATTAAACTCATGTGGAATGTAACACAAATATGAATGGGCAAGGTACAAATTTAAGTTGAAACAAAACAAAATAAAATATGTATCTCCCCTTCTTTTGAGGATTAAAACTTCACCGTTTTGACAAGGTTTGACATTTATTAAAGCCAGATAATGTTCTTATTCTGGAATATAAATTCATTTATACTTGGTAAAGAGAAACTTCTCAATGTTCATTTGTAGTCCATAGTAGAAGGTAGAATAGTTACATGCATTGCAGTCAAGAGACAATATCCATTTTAGCACAGGCCTTCTTTGCATTTCTAGACTTTCCAGATTCCTTAACAAGGAAGATAAGGTTCATAAATTACTTTTATCAAGAGGAACAAAACAGCTGCCTGTCAAGTTGCTCCATCTTGAATGTTGGTGGGATCAATCTGTGAGAGTTTTGTTATCAGGGGCATGAGGATGGTAAAATAGTGTGTTTACACAGAGGAGGCAAACTAAAATTACACCAAAATCCTCACTTCTTTCATTTTCCAGATTCTAAGCACTTGAATTTGCAATACTGTGTTCTCTTTAACAGTGTTTTGTGTGTCACTTCCTGTTTCTTTTTTAAAAAGAAAGCTGAAAAAATGCTACAAATTTAATGCAAATTTTATGCTCATATTGAAAGCCATCTGTTATCTGTAGATGCCTGCCAGCTGAGTTACTACCATAACTGAAGTCAGTGGTAGGTTACTCTCTACCACTTAAAAAGTGAGCACTTTCCTCTCAGATTTCACTGAAGGGACCTGGGATTCCTCTCTTGTCCTGTCCCTACTCTTGTCCTCAGCCTGTTACTTTTTTGTCTGATTCTGGTCTTTTTAATGCCTTGTTCCTTTTTGCATTGTTTAGCTCAATTCATTTTTTTCAGTATTCTACTACCCTCCCTGACCTTGGGGACAGCCCTATAGCAAGTCACCCTACTTTTCTTTGCCCGGCTCTTGGGAACATCGTTTAGCTGTGGCCCAGCAGTGTTATGCTTGTGGCTGGAGTAGATGGTCTTAAGGGTCTTCTCCAACCTAACTGATTCAGGGATTCCAGTCTGTGATTCTTCCCACATCAGCTCCCAGCATGGGCCATCTCCAGTGTCCCAACTCCAGTTTGCAGTGTCAGTGACCTATTATTGGCCAGCCACTAGTATATCAACAGAAACGGGATTTCACCTTCTCTTCATCAGTGCTTGATGGCATAGTTTTCCCTGAGTAAAAGACTGTACTGCAGTAGATAAAGTCCTATTTCAGCACAAAAAGCATTGAGATCTTTTTTCCCAGATTATACGCAGTTTAAAGAAGTCTTTCAGAAGGTATTTTGGGCAGACTTACTCAGCAAAGGTGGTACCTGGGGGACATATTGTGGGTTATCGGGACATCGTGTTGCTCCAGTGGCATGACACAACTACAGGTTAATTTCTGTTTAAATGAGGCATTAGTGCCTTTTCTATCCATGCAGCAATGTAAAGCTAAGAGCACTGATGGATCTTAGCTGTACATTCATCTAGACACAAATAAATAATACTATGTATCTGTTAAGATAAGGTCTGTATTGATAATGACTGACCTAGGAGCAAGGTCAGGATGTTTTGACTGGTTATGGATGCTTTATAAGGACAGTTGCTTTCCCAGAAACTTGTATGCAGCTTCAATAGTGAAACACAAAGCAAACTGTGGCAAAAGGTCATGTCAATGAACACTTGTAATATAAGCTGTCAGACTTTACTGACCAGAATTTATTCTTCACAAAGCTGTATATCTCAGGCAAATGAGTATATATCTCAGTGGCTGGACCACAATAAAGTTTGGCGTACTAGATCATACTTGGTCTCAGTGGGGCTGCTCATATTCTCAAAAGAGAAATTAAACCTGCTCTTCACTTCCAGGATTGTTTGTTTAGTGACATTTCCAAAACAGGCCACACTGGGGACAGGTAGGAAAATCATCTGACACTTAGGAGTGAGTGGTGGCATCCCTCAGAAGCCTTTGAAATAAAGAAAGTTACTCCAAGTAAATAAGTGTGTGTATGTGTGTATTCATAAACTTATCTATTGGGTAAATTTTAAACGATGGAAATGCTTGTAGTTATCAAGGTTATGAATCTTTGGATTGCATATACTAATGGTGTTTTACATAGTACTTTTAATCTTTAATTAACATAAATGCATTCAGAATCAAATTAAAAAAACCATTTAATTAATCATCATAACTCCTCTGGTGTGTTTCTATTCTGAACTGAATTTTGTCTTTTTTTTCTCACCCCTATAATTTCTAATCACTCTTCCCATGCAACAGCTGCACATATACAAACTTTCATTAATAGCAGCCCTAATGCTGAGGAAACAAAAATACAGCTGAATAACTAAAACAAATAGTACTTTTGCATAAAGCAGGGCAGTGCTTATTGTAATTATCGGGTCATTTCTTTACTGCCTGATGAAGAGAGTGATTACTGGGCATTTGTGTAAATGCTTACTGAACATTAATGTTTTATCTTTTAGCTGCCACCATTACCCTTCTCAACGTTCACTTAAAAATAATGAGCTCACATAATTCATCATCACAAAGTGCAAATAACAAAAGGATCATACTTTTTCAAACAATAGAAGTGCTAAGGACTTTCAGCTCAATAATTGAGAAAATATGTAGAAATAATGAATTTTTTTCTGTATATATACATTTGTGTGGGTGTACGTCCAGGGGTGCTTTTTCATTTCAAAAAAAATTTAGCCAGCTACATATTCCACTAAAAAAACTATTTTGTTCAGAAAAAGTCTTGGAGAATCAAATACTTCTCTCATATTAATTGTAGATTTTGCTAGGCGAAAATCTAGTTTAGTCTTACTGTTGCATTTACCTTTAGCACAGAACTAGAAGGGTTATAGATAATATTTATTATATAAAACTTAAGGTATAAATCATAAAGTTTAAGTATATCTTCTGTCCTTGCATTTAATGTATCAGCATGTGGTAGAGAGCCATCCACCCTGCGTTGCTGTCCTTTGGGTCTGGGTACTGGCCAATGTCTGCAGCAGGCTGGGAGCTCTGACCTGCCCTGGGACCCAGACACCAAACCCACAGCAGAGTGGATCCCCTCAAATTCTGGGTAAGGCAAGTGGACTCTGGGACTTTTCTGTGTAGGAAATAGTCAGATGTTGCTAGGCTTGAACTTCAGTTTATATTAATGGGAAAACATCTGCTTAAATGTCACCAAAGCTTGGAAACATATATTTTTAGCATTGGTGTTAGCAAGCCTGTAAGAAAATGTTTTGTTAAACCATATTGATCTATTTTGAGGTTTTTTCAATATTTGAAGCTACAAAAAATTTACACAGCCAGTAAGAAGACTTCTGTCTGCTGACTTCCTTCGACTTTATATCAGAAGGTGTTCAGTTAATTCAAAGGGTCAGCTTCCTTTCATTTTAGGTGGTCATGCTACTTTGGGTTCCTTCCGACGGGCAACAAGAGACTGGGAAACTCTTATTCATTAAAGTTCTAATATTGCCCATTCAGCATATTGCGCTATACTGAAGGGGCAAATAGCAAACGGGCAACCTGGACTGCAGCTAATTTTGCTTCCTTCTGTATCCCACTCCTCGTCCTGTACAGTGCCTCTGTTTCCAAGTTTCCGGCTGTGCTTCACTCAGGCTGACCCAGAAGCGAACAGGTCACACTCCTGTCTCTTTCAGGTGGCACTGGCTCCTTCCTGGGCACAGGTCTGGAGGGCACGCAGAATGGTCAGTTTTGCAAGGGGCAGTCATAATGGAAGGCACAGCTAGGAAAGCCTGTTCACCTGCTGGGTTGGTGTTCTTTCTGCTTGTGCATTCTTCCCTCTGCCATTGTCTAACTCCCTCCACAGCCCCAAACAGCTTCATCCTCTTTCTTGGCCACAGAACAGTAATGATGCTGTTGAGTCAAAACAGTTCTACTAATCAGAGTAACTGCTAATATTTTAATTTAGTAGCAAATTTTTAAATCCTTGGTTGGTGATGACTGAACTACCTGTTACTAAATTCTGATTAGTAAAAGCAGTGTAAGTCATTAGAATGTTTATTCCTTTAGACACGAGACTTTATTTCAGAGGTACTGTGAGGCGATTTGAAAGCAATATGAACTGCTTTAAAGCTTATTAGATTTAGAGTAGAGTTAAATAGCTTTATTAACATAGAAAGTCAGGATTAAACACTGAATTCCTTACCTGCAACTTTAAAATCTGTAGGAAGAGGTCACAATGATTAATTTTTCCAACCCATGTAAGTCTAGTTGCATAGTGCTGGATGTTGAATCATCTTTGAAATTTTGGGTTTCTGCTTTGTGTCAGATATTTTAACTATTGTGAGAACATTCTCAAATTAAGCCACAGGAAAGTAAGAACAAACACTTAATACTTGGAATACATGTAAGTAAATGTTAATTCAGTTCATGATCTAGAGTCATGAATTTGCTGTTTAAGTTCCTCAAATAAAATTCAACTATATTTCAGACCACTAACTTCACCCTTTCCATTTCAATCCTCTTTTATTTCAAATTGCCATCTGTCCTATCTCCCTGACCTACATGAAAATTCTGCTGGTTTTTAATTAGAATGTCTTGAAAAGTCAGGTAAAAATTGTAGAGATTTTCTGAGAATTGTGACTGTTTTGCCCTGAGTATGCTGAATACCTCCCAGAGCTTGTACAAGCTTGTCAACTGGAACAAGAATTTTTTAGTTTATATCAACTAGTACTGGTGATGCATCAAGTCCACCTATACACAGTCTCATACAGTGGATGGTCAGAAAATTGTGCAGTGGGTGAGGGAGAAAGCATGGCTCACTCTTACTCGGTTCGTATCTGTGCATGCTTGCCTGTGCGCACAATTTTGTGTACAAGCACTGTTTTAAATATTTGTGAATATTAAATATTGCTGTCTGAGCCTATACAACTGACTCTCAGCTCTTCACCTACGACATCTATTAAAAATACTTGACCACAGAAAGAATTTGCAAGTAAACACACCATAGAAGATTTGAATTTGACAAAATATGTCAAGGTACAAACATCAGACTTAATTTTAGTTTCCTGAGGACTCTAACTTTGTAAATGGTTTGAATGTGAGTGGTTGGAACCAGTGTTCTTAATGTACAGAGGTGAGATCCTGCTGAAGCAAGATGCACTTCTGAAGCAAGATTTCTACTTTTTTCCCATGACCATATTCACCAAAACTATTGTACTGCCTGTGTGTACTTGCACAATTTCCCAGGGATTTACAACTGTGCTGTTAAACTAAACCAAGTTCTAGTTCATGACCTTGCCAGCACCAGGCTTTTCATCACAGAGAACTCCAAAGATTTTTCTGTCAGACACACATGAACACAGCTGAATTGCTTACAGATGAAGCACTCCTACTTGCAACTCACAGCTCAGCAGGGTCAAGGTTAAGGGAATATGTTCTTCAGTTTTCCTTTCTTTCTTTTCAAATCTTGGACTATGTTTAAATCTGTATTCTGGAAGGAAGATAGCACTCTCCAGCCTTAATTATGGTTTTCCAGTAAGTTGTCAGGTCCTAAAACAGCAGTTCACTGAAAACTAAAACTAGTGACAGTGATAATTAAATTTAAATAATATAACAGCAAGTGACTTTATACAATCTGGATTATTTGGTTTGATTTACAATGACATAAAAATATAATTTTGTATTTTCAGAATTCTCTCAGGATGCTAAAAAAATCTGGGATATTTTTGTGGTTTTCCTATGCTCTGGGGTGCAGGCCCCGGGTGGCCAGGACACCTCAACAGAGACACATAGTACTTTTCCAACTAATAGAGAATTTAGAGTTAGTTTAAAAATAAGGGTTAGTTTTAGAGGGTTTTTTTGTTATAGAAGAATACAAAAGGAAGTAATTGTGCACTAGACCTTGTGTTCCCCACTATTGTCTGTAATACTTAGTGGCTTCTGTCCTATTTTAGTTTAGTAATTACTACAGATTATTTTCATACAAAGTTATTAATGCTGAGTTATCTAACAGTGCATCTAACACCAAGCTTTTGAATTCTAATACACAAAACAGTGTGTATATGGCCACACTTCTGCAGGATCAAACACATTTTAAACCAGCTAAAGAGTATAGTTTTATTTAATTGAAACCTCAGGTTGTGACTCTGAAGTATAATTTCTCTTTTCCCTTCAGAACTGCTTATCATTTATAATGTGCAATTCTGTGCCTCAGTTATGAAATATTTTTGTCTAAATAAATGGCTGGCTACAGAACTTATTTGAAGCTGGTTCCCATAGAAACAATTGAGGGGGAATAATGGTTTTACCACAAAAGACTTTTATTTTTGTTTAAGAGAAACAATCAACTCAGCTGATTGCTGCCTGATTTCTGCACAATGAAATTTTAGAGTTTTTTCTGAAAAAAAATCTGAAATCACAGCTAGAGTATTCTCCCCGGCATGTTTGGTGTACATTCTAAGGATAGATTCTAATTCTTAGTCTGTTTGGATGAATTAACCTATGGCCTCAAAGTTTTCACTTTGTGTATAACTCTTTCTGAGCTCCAATGCATTTTCTTCATTTGTCCCACTATTGATCTTGGTATCTGTGAGTGTCAGAGCATAGGTTATCTTCTCTGAGGTAACAGAAAACTCCTAACACATGGAAGGCACCAATTGTTAACGCCTACTGTGAACTGATTCTGTAGGGCTGGATATACAAGCCTAGCTCCAAGAGGTGTCTCAGCAGCACAAAGTCGACACCTGAAGACATGAGGTGCAGGTCTTTGCGTTCACAGTAAGGCTTCCTCAAAACCTGCTCTATAGAATTACTAGATTAAAGTGAGAAGCCCTGTGTCTACAACAGAGATGAAGAAATCAAGTTTTCAAAGATTATAAACTGTTCAATAGTGAAACAGTCAGTGTTTGTGTTCCAGAGTTCATAATGGACTGTGCAGACATCCATTTTCATCACTGATGAAAACCATCAAGGAAGAACATATCCTGCTATGGTGGACTAGGAGCTGCATTGTGCTGTTGTGGATTTATAGCAGAATTCTTTCTAAAAAGTGTATTTGCTCTTCTATGTGCCTGTTCAAATGCCATGTTCAAGAGAGGGATTTGATACTGCCTCTGTTGATACTAAATCAAAACCTCATTTGGCATCAGCTGCTTCAGATTAAATAAATTTGATTTGGAGTCACTAAATTAGTTTGAAAAGGCATATGCATTAATAGAAACAGGAGACTCTGAATGTGATGCAACAAGTCTTCCTGTGGACACAAAAAAAGAGAAGCAGTAAAGTGTTCCAGCACTCCTGCTCAGTGAAGTGGCTCCCAGCTGAGCACTGCACCAAGCAGTAACCTGCACTCAGCTTCTGAAATGTGAAGGGACTCTACTGATCGCCCAGCACAAAACTTTCATTCTGAGGTGTCTGCCTTTTTCTGAGCTGTATGGGCACTTGCATTTAATAGAGAGGCAGGTTTTGTGTTTGACATTCAAGAAGTAGTCCTATCAGGCAACTCCTTTACTGCCAGACAATGGCCACAAGGAGATTTTCACATGTTGTTCTGTAACAGACCTAATGAATATGCATATAGTGAAAGTATGTTTACCTCTCTGCAGACAGACAGACAACTCTAATTGTGTTTCCAAATGACTGGAAATCATGCAGACATGGTTGATGCAGGGCAGAGCTCAGGCTAATAGGTTCTACTTCTTGGAAAAGGATTACATCAGCACTGAACAAGCCAGACTCCAACAGGTTCCCAGAAGCTTGATGCATGTTTAGCATTTACCTTAACTGTGACTTGAGTAAAAGCAGTACAATATTTTTTCCCACTTCTAATGTTTATTTCCTTATCCATAGAAAATCCTGTTATCTATACCCAAGTGTCTATTTTTAAATACTTTCTTATGAAATAATATTTATGCCTTGAGGTGGCCACCTAGAAACAGACACTAGACAAAAATAAGAGGATAAAAGGAGGTATTTATTTGAAGGGCCTTCAAAGGTACACCCTGGGCAGTCAAAAGGCTACACCCAAGATGGACGCCCAGGTCAAGAGTTCTTAACCCTTTTGTAAGTTTGGTTCATTTGCATATCAGGGTTAATTCTCCAATTATAACCTCAGTTAATGATGCAATTACCCCAAGTTTGCCCCCCCTTCTCTAGGCTTTAGTTTACACATTTTGGGTCCTGGTGTCCTTAAAGGGCAAACCTAGAGATGTTTGTTATGTCTAACCAGCAGGAGAGACCAGCAGCTAACAGGCCACATGAAACTTCAGAGTCACACACTAAGCAGTACAGGATTTAAAAAATATAAAAGTTAAAACCTAAGGCATCAATATAAGCAAACAAATTTAAAAGTCAAGAGTAGGAGTTTTATTGGGAAGATATTTTTGTGTAGAGGGTAAGAAAAGGAACATATTGCATAGAAAATGGCTTTGAAGGCCCTACATGGCCATTCTGAAAAATTTGGAACAGTTGCAGGAACAAATTGCATCCTTAAAACTGACAAGCCTATTTGAGACATCTTCTCATCTGCATTGACAGTGAGTTCTGCAAGCAGTGCAGCCAACTTGCTTCTCACAAAGCAAAATTTCACAGCATGCTGGCACAAAGGCAATAAGCTTTTCTGTGCAAATTTTAGCCTCCAGTACATCAATCTGATATTTCAAATCAACAGAACTATTTTCTTGACAAATGTTTGGTAGACAAACTGAGAATAGAAGCAGGCAGAGGAACATTTCATTCCTATTAGCTCATTTGTAAACCAGGTGTGAGGTTGGAAAAATCAGTGGTTATCCTGCTAATGCTTTTACTTAGACAATATAATTCTGTTACCTTTAGAGAACAGGAACCTGCTTTACAGCAGTTATTCTCAGGACGCTTTACAGTTTCAAGTGCAGCCCAAGATAACTATCGACCTCAGCTAACATGTCTGTATCAGTGCAAGGAGCCATTGCAGACAGGTTTATAGTAGGACGAAGTGCGTTCAGGGTTATGCAAGGTGTTAGTGTAGCAGTGGACTTCCCTTTATCAGAGCTGAAAACGCAGGGTTTCCTCACATATGCATTGTACAGTCCTTCTGCTTTAGCTGTCCCTAGAGCAAAAAAGTTTTGTATCTACAAACAGAAAGATGATTTTAATATGAACTACTATTCCATCAAGCTTACTTCTAATGTGCAAAAGGATTATTTGCATCTTTGTGTATCTCATAAAATATATTTACAAAGTAAATTTGTGGGACTCATTGTGCAAAGAGAATATGCAGCTGATGGAAGAAAAAGTCTTATTGATGTGGTGTACCAGCATTTTAAATGATCTGTTATTGTTTCTGTATAAGCTTTCTAACAGCACTGACAGTCTGTTTTGTATCCCAGTGAAATCTGTGTATGACTGAGTTCTTCTCAAAATACCACTGTGTCCTAGAAGGCATTGAAAACCTAAGTGTAGTAAAACATTATGTCTATTTCAAAGAGTTTATATACTGTATTGGAAAACTAAAGTGGGTTTTTGTTTCCACTGACTTTTGCAGAGAGCTGGAAGTATAATTTCTAACCTGCCTAAATTGCTTAAAAACGGTTTATTTGGAAAATTGTATTTCTTTATATGGTATTGTTCCATTTTGATGTTGGATGATAGGTTCAAAAGGATGACCTTGAGCAATCAAAAGGGATCTGCCAGCAAGATATTCTCTTTGAGGAAATCTTGACTTTGCAACGTGGTCCAAAATACCGATGTTCATCATTCTCCTCGTGCTGCAGTCCCAGCCACTCTTACATGATCTGTCTCCTACAGAGAAAAAATTGTTGGGTTTTCTTTATCTCAATGGGATTTGTGTGCTTGGAGCTTAAATTTGGGCTGTCCTATCAGACGCATCACTACATGAGAAGGAGAGATGCCAAACAGTTTCTTGAGAGCATTTGCAATCATTTTAATAGTTAGATTTGAATTATCATTGAGTTATTAGAACTTCCAAAAAGTCATATCTGTTTCATTTAAGATGAAAGATAATATATTAAAAGTAAGATAATTGGTATTTAATGCATGGAGTATTCTTGTTTCATAACTCTAGAAAAATGATTTCTCAGCATTCACAATGTGTGCCTTTTTTAAAATTATTATTGTTAGAGCTTTAAAGTACAGAGCAAGAGAGGAATTGAACCTGTGACTGAGTTTCTTAAGTTAACTGTAGAAGAACATTTGCTTCTTCATACCTCTACCCAGATGTTTTAGAAATCGCTGACGGAAAATTTATTTGGTAAAAATCCATGTCACTGAGATTTTAATGGAAAAAAATATATTGCCTTTGACATAAACATTGCCTTGACGAGTCAAAAAATTAGATGTAGTGTATGGGGCAATAGCAATGGTTGCACATGGAAAAATTGATACAGAGGACCTGTGTAAAACACAAAAAGAAATTTATTCATCTGGAAAGGGATAGTAGGAGCTACATTACTTGTTGGTAATGCTGGTTTCTCCTCTTTATACTGCTTACTCTTTTTACCTCTGTTCCTCTGTGGGTTGCTCCTGCGGCTCTAAAGCTAAATGCCACCTCTAACTTGCAAATGGTAATAAATTGACCATCTGGCACTTGTGTTTTTTCATCTGGTGCTTAAGATTTTCAGTCTTAAAAGTTGACAGAAAACCAAAAATTATAACCTTAGCTGTCAAGTAATGTTTTGAAAACGTTTGAAAACGTTACATTGAAAGGCATGTTTTTGCTTATCAAGCAAATCCAGTAAAATGAATGCAAATACACAATCATATTTGAGAAATTTTGTTCTCATTTCAAAATTACAAAATATGGAAAGATTTCTTCATGAATGGGAAGTCATCAATATTAACTGTGTGATTTCATTACTGTACTGTGACATTTCACAGCTATCTTTTATGTTAAAATTTAGATTATATTTTGTGAAGTAGCTCTTCTACTTTCATTTTTTAGTACTGTTGTTCTACTCTTGAAATATTACTCTGCTGTGTAATGCCTCTCTTTTTGTGTCATTGGACCCATGTCTGTAAGCTTTTTGTGTCATTGGACCCAGTTCTGTGTCACTTAACATTTCCCTGGCAGGTATGATTTGATATTCCATGATAATGACATTTTGTTTGCTTAATCAACCATACATTTTTGAGTGTACAGAGCAGAAACCCTTGCTTCAGTTCATTATTTTTATATCTTCCGTGAGAGCATTGAGATGTGACAAGAAAAAAATCTCTTCTCTTGATTTTCATGATACTTTTCCTCTCAACGCTTACTAGTGGGAACTACTAATTAGTGATCAGAAATCTAATTCTATGTTTTCCTGTTGTACTTTCCACCTCCTTGCTGACCCCTCAGCTGAGCAAGTTCAGCTTCTTGTGTTACTGCACCCTGAACCTGGCTGTGGTTAATTATTTTTTTAACTGCTATTTCATTCCTACTCATTTAGGAGTTGCACTGATCTGTGAAATGCATGCTTATGATTCTTGGGTGTTGTTTCTATTACAAGAGAGATTTGTATATTGTGCAAAATAAGTATTTGGGAAAGTTTAAAAAAGGAAACTCATTGGTGAAGAATAATCAAGTGGAAAAGACCCACCAGCATGCTTTTGTTCCTTGATAGAAATATGAATTTCTCTCAGTTGCGTTTGTTTTTTCCTTTGGATATATTTCTCTGACCATTTTTCATTGCTCATAAATCTCAAACATGAATAAAAGGGAAATTTGCTTTTGGATAGAGCTAGGATATTAGTTTTTGAGAAAGTTGGATGTGTTCAGAAAAGGCTCGGTATTATTATCTCCTTGAGGTACTGGAATCAAGAGAAAGCAGAAACCTTAAATTTTGAGCAGTGATTCTGAGATTATAGCTCCTGCAAGTTCTATATTTGATTGAATTATTCGTGGTTAATTCAGCTATTTAGTATGAACCTGTTAGATACAGAATGTACACTTCTAACTGTTCAGTCTGCAAATCAAAGAGCATTTCACTGCTTGTTTTGTCTTGGTCTAAGAGCAAGATTAATGCAGTTTTGATTAAAGTATGTTTAAGTTTCTCCTCTTGAACGGATTGATTTTTCTTGCAGTTTCAAAAGGAACATTTCACGTCAATCAAAAATATTCAACAAAATAAAGTCGAAAATTATTTTAAGTAGAAAGAAACACATCATTTTGCATAAGATAATACACATGTATTTTAGACTTCATGTTAAAGCCCATTTGAAGGGGTACAAATCTTTCCTCAGATTAGTAAAATGAATTGCTTCAACTGGAAAATGTTAAGACTTTGCAGGCTTCAGAATTCTTCCTTGCAGTGCTACCTTTTCCCAAAACAATGCAAAAAAAGATCATACATTTTCCAAGAATTCTGCTGCTTGCTGAGCTCTTATTTTTAATGAAAAAGTTTGATCACCTTTGCTATATATTTGTCTATTGAAAATATTTTATGTATATGAAATATAAAACAATTTCTATAAAAATATTATGAATAATTTTTGTAATTTATTTTACATGTGTTACAGAGCTAAAGAATAAAATCCCAACATAGTATCATCAGCTTTAATAACCTGGCTTGTATTATAACTTTTATGTGAAACAGTATTTCCTAATCTCTCTGTAGAGCAATAAACTGTCTACATGGGGTTTTTTCTGTGTCCTGCTGTGTGGTCAAAGCAAGTTAGATCAAGTTGCTCAGGACCTGAGATCTGATTACAAACAAGCAGAATCCACAGACTCCTCAGGCAGCATCAAACCTGGCACTAAAATTTATCTCCTCCAGTTGAATGTCTTGTTGCTCCAAACTTGGCTAGTGGGAATTTCTGGGTTCAATGGAGGAAGGAGCCCTTTGACATTTCTACCACTTGTTTACTGAAGGTGTTTCATGCTGAATTCCTCAAACAAGAAAAGGCTTAGAATCATGATGCCATGATTAGACATTAATATAATTATGAAAAATATCTCAGCATTGGATTTTTTTCCAGCCCCCTTTCTTGTCCTGATTTGGGTTGATTTGTCCCTGTGATGATTCTTCATTTGCAAGACACATTTAGTGCAATGACTTTCTATGGTTACTTATCTTTTCATGATCATTACATAATGTCTAGATAATAATTTCTCTTCATGCCCTAGAGGATGTTGCATAAGAGAGGCTGTTGCATGCATTTTCTTCAGAGGCTACAAAAGCAGATAGTTTCCCACTGTGAGCATTTGAGAAATACTGGACTCTTTCAGGGCCATCAAAAAATAAAATCCTCTAGAAACAGTCATGGGTTTTGGGTTTTGTGGGGGTTTTTTTGAATACCCATGCCCCAGAGAATGGATAAAGCAGGATGTCTTACTTCATGTCTCTGACCTCTTCAGAGGAATAGGTTTTTCTTCTTTTCAACGACATCATCTTTCTGACTGTCCAGCAAGGCTGATATGCTGGTTAGCAGGTAACATGAGATGCTAAAATGGTAGGCACATGGTAGTCAAAACTCTTATGTTCCAATTTACATAACTCCTGTCTGGGATTAACCATCCTTCATGGATAGCTCTTTCACAAGAGTATTTTCAAGCATGGCATATATAATCAATGATATTGGGAGATGTGGCACTACACAACACAGAGGTTGAGAGTTCTAGATTTAGAGATTTAGATCTGAAAAGGAAGTGGGATTGTCTTGCCACGTCATTAGTGGAACACTATCATTTCTTTCAGATTTTTCTCCACCTTATATGGCTTCAGCAGAATGCGAAGTAAAACAGTTGATCATAACAGGTAAAATGGGAAGCTTTTTTTTTTTTCATATTTGGATGACTATTTAATGAGGGAGCTTTGAAAGGAATTGGTCCTTCTATTCCTACAACAAAAATCTGGGATTAAGAATCTTTAAGAACCTTAAAGATTAAGGTTCATATGTGTTATTCATTCCCATCTCATCTTCCAGATAGGCCCATATAGGTGACTGCTGGCTTCATGTCAGCAAAGTCCTTCTTGCCCTAGATGGTCTTGGTCCCAAGTCAGACCCGCTTGTCTATGCAGACACTTACCAAGTACCTTTAGTAAAAATCTACTCATCCTTGCTGTGATACCTGGCCTCCTGCACTAGGCAGATATCTCACTGTCTTCTCTTGTACAAGCTCAGAATATTCTTCATAATGAAAAATAACCTAGCATGGGCTCTTCCTTCTCTGAAGGATATTGGAGGCAAAGTAGTGGAAATGGAATGCATTACAGAGAGAGAAACTTAGAGTAGGGGATTGGGAAGTTTTAAGAGACTTCAGAAGGCAGGATCCTACCTTCTTCCTGAAACAGCCTTCAGGCTGTTACCTGACAACATTGCACTGGGACTACAGACCCTCTACTCTACCTTTCCTCTAAGCACCTGTGAAGAAGTGGTCTCATCCTCCATTTTTCACACAAGTACCTATGACAGGAAGAATATAAACAGGGCTAAGTATTTCATAGTGCTCCAGGTATTGATAAAACTCCTCTGTTTCTTCTGGCACATTTCAAACTACCAGAACTACTGCTAGCAGTACTTATAGGAATGCTACATACTCAGGAAAAACTGCTTTGTTAACTAAAAAATCAATTCCGTGTTTTGCAATACTGCTTTCAAAAATTGTACCAATTTTTCAGAACTAAATGTAAATTTCCCTGTAATTGTGAATCAGATGCACAAGATTCACTAAAACTAGTATATTCCTTGATGAGAAATTGAAGGAGTTGGAAACTTTTCAATAATGTTTTTTTACCATGGGAAAATTCAGGTTGCTCAGTCTGGATCCTTTATTGGAATATATCTGCTTCAACAAAACTCAGCTCCAGAAAATTTCATGATTAAGACATTTTTATATATTTTATTGTTGTTGTTGTTGACCATTTTGCCAGCTTTCATTCTTTGCACTTTGTATTAGAATTACAAGCTAAATGCCAAAGTCATATTTTTGATGAGATAGAAAGCTTGCTTTCTAGCTAGTTTTTATCAAACCTTAAGGCAGTCTTTGAAATTTAATAAATTCAATTTCACTGAGAAAGGGAACAAATATAAGTACTGCAAGGTAGATATGCTTCTTTCAACTGAATCTTACTTTCTTTTTATTGTGATGATTTTGTATACTTCGGTAGGTACAAAGAATATTAAATAACATACAGCATCTGATTAGTGATCATTATCTGAACATAGCATTAGAACAAACTGCTTCTTACTGCATATTTTAGCATTTTTTCTTGTACTTTGTATTTCCGTTTCAAAGGATACTTCCATTTAAATCATATTAACATGCGTTAATAACTTTTCATTCTTTACTGATTCAGCTCCTGTAGTGAGTATTCAGCATAAGCAGCCCAGCTCCATTTCATATCATTCTACTTCAATGACTTCTTAAATCTCCTGTCAAAGACAGCTTATGTTTTTATTGGTGCTTCTGTTATCAGGATTTACTTTAATATAAATTAATTAGAAAAGAAAATTGCATACTCCTGCTTCATCAGGAAGATTATTATTTTTAAAAATTATAGTTAAGGACACTAGTGGAGAAATTCATATAAAGTGATCAAGAAAGTATCTATTGTCACATAGTTTGAATGTATGTTCAATCACTCATATAGCCAGACTGTACCCTCTCCAATACCCGTTAATAATCCAACATCTCTGTTATGGTTTAATACCTGAGATAAATCAAAGGACAGCTGTAATCACCAGAATTAACAAAAATAATAAGGAAGATGACTCTACTGTTTAAACTTAGGTGCATGAAATCACATGGCAAATTTAAAATAACATGAAAAATTAAAGTACAGATTTTGTTACTGAGAAATACGTGCTAGCAGTATTTCTAATTTAATTTCTTTTTGTTCTTTACACTGTGAACACATAACCTCTTTTGATGACTCACCTTTTTTTTAATGAAGTCTTGCTGTTGACCTGTGTAACCCATTAATACGTTACATGTACTGTCAACATGGAGTCATTCACATGTCACAGATGTGTAGTTCCTTTATGTGTAATTCATAGAAAGATGCAGTAAGTTGAAATTCCAAATATCTCCAAGAGTATTGAAATTCTAGTTCTGTTCACTTCTTGAGCCCCTAGGAAAATCTAGAATAAGAACACAGGCATTAAGACAGTTGGATTTTCCTAGCTCCTCAGCAGCTTTATTGAAGATTTATTTTAATATGTTGTTATAATAACTGTTTTGCATGAGAGATATTAGTGCCCAGTATTAATGCACTGCTGTGATATATTTTCTTCTTTTATGGCATAGAAACTTCGCACTGACACAGGACTTTCTTGATATGTGGGGTGATCATCACGTTTCTGCAGAGACTAGAATGGTAGAGACCATGCATCGTAATCGCTTTAAAAGTAAACATTGATCTTAGAAAAGTCTTTTCATAGTTCCTTATAGAAAACTGTTATAATTTTAAAATAGAGGTACCAGAAGAGTGAGCAGGTAACAGCATAAACAAGGACATCATTACCACCGAAGAATCAATAACTGAATCCATAATGTGATGGGATCCTCTTGTATGTTGTGTTTGTGTCCCAGCATGCACTTAAGTCTCCTACTTTCAGATAGGAATATAATGATAAAATAGGTATCTTCTAATACTGCCAAAATATCAGATGTCAGTTCACAGATGAGAGGAATGGTATTTGCTCTTTAGCCTGACAGAGATGTTAGTGTCAAAGAATGGAGACTAAATGTAAAAAGACCGATTTGCGTTTCTGTTAAGACAAAGACTATACTAGAACAAAAAATTAATATCATGTTACTAACACAGAGAGACCATGGCTATGATTTAGGCAGAAGGAAGGTACTTAGACCAGTTTTGACTTGTACAAAAGGAGTATGAAACTAATGAAATCAAAACAACTGGGGAATCACACTTTTTGGGCATTGGTAAAGTCAAAAATGTTGGTGAGTAGTCTGAGAAACAAAAAGACTGTTCTAAGTTCCAGAAAATAAAAAACAACTATTTATTGAAAAAGAAAAAAAAAAAAAAGAAAAAAAAATAAAGAATACGCATGATATCTCTGAATCCTTTTTCTATTGTAAAAATGCATTAATTCAATTCCATTAAGCCATTTACTATCAGTGCAAAGAATAAAATAAATACAAGAAGTCTAGACCTCATTGCTCATTAATCTCATGAAAAACAGGTCCTTAATATTTAAATTTCTGCTACTTCAACATTGATTAAAGACAGAGAAGAGATCTTCTGAAAGACTTAGGAACAATTCACACAAGCAAAGGAGCAAATAGCTGCTATTCAGCTTGGTTTACCTAATCTATAGCTCATGTTTAACAGGACTGCTATGTCTGGCCAAAACTCTGCAAAAATAAAACCTAAGAATTTTCAAGCACTCTGCAGTAAAAAAACAAAACAGAACAAAACGTATATACTTTCATTTCCATTCAGCTACTCTGTAATATATTCTCTGAGTTCTGAGGGACAAGTTTTAAAGATAATGACATGTATAGAGAAAAACAGACCAATGGAATAGTATTTTTTTTGCTAAACAATGCATTAATACATTTTTCCAGACTTCTATGTACTTAGCTGTTTGAAATCTTCTCATTTTCTTGATATTAAAACTGCATAGATACATCAGTGATGATTTCAAACAAACAAACAACTGAAGATACTCTGATACATATTCTCCTATGATTTGTATTCTTAACACATACCGAATCAAATTACATTTTGGTCAGTCATTTTTTTATTACATAATGTAGTTACAGGGGGGTAATCTGAAAAGCTCCTTTGATGTGGTATTCTTGGCCAGAAAACTGAAAGATAAAATGGTTTTGTCATGGATATAATTAGCACAACTCAGTAAAAATTATTGAGCTTTTATAAGTTTATTACTGATTTTCTCCCAAGTGTCAGATATGAACTTTGGTGGTTTTTTTAAAACTGTATCAACATTTGTTTGGGTACTTTTGGTGAGGGAGGAGTCAGACAGCATTTATAACAGCTCTAAATATAAACTTGTGTGGTGTCTGGCATTTAGTTACAGTCTATCGCTGCCACCCATTCCTTAGACCAACAATACTACCGAGGCAGGGAAAGCAACTTCCTTTGCTTGGGGTTGACTTAAACATGAGAACCCTTGGAGGAAAAGGATGAAAGATGAAGGTTTCAAACCCTCCCATTGTACAGAAATCTTTTGGGAAGGACTTTCAACACAAGCATAAATCATGCAGTTTTCCATTTTCCTTTCTTATCCCAGAAAGGCCAATCCTTATCAAGGCTGAGTAAAAACTGATCTTTAGGGCAGGAAAAAAAACAGCAAAATGAGCGTGATAGCTAGTAGTATCCCCATGGGTTTTAGTTTGGGCAAAATAGAGCAGGTTCCATAGCAGATAGGCATGATCCTTCTGATTCAAGCACTATTAGTTGTATGGAATTGTTCTAAAACAAGCTTTTGTCAAAGGTTTGCTCCTTTCAGGAAGAGAGAGAGGATTTGAACTATGAACATCCCATGTCAGGTGATTTCTCCAAGCACAATCTGCTGAGTAAAGCAGGACTGAAGGCGGGGAGATTGGTTTTTCCTCTAATTCACTTGAGCTCAGGAGCTGTGAGCATCCTGCTCAGATGTATACCCAGTGATGCATAGAGAGGGAATTACAGCCGTACTGTAATCAGCTGTGATAGGTAGATATTAGGTGTGAGATAATAATGAAGTCACTGGGTAGTTAAAAAGCTGTAGACATTTGGGCCCTTTGAAAGGATTGGGGCAGGGGGACGGACACAAACAGATGTGCCAGAAGGATTTACTCTAGGAGAAGGTAAAAGTTGTGAAGATTGAAGTTTTATGCAAAAGTACCTGACTCTCTATTCTTTGATTTTAGAGGATCAGCCCATTAGAACCACAGTGGTATTTTCCATTTAAATTAGTGGTTTCCATGCAAGGCTTTAATCTCAAAACACTTGGGAACTATTTTCAGGAAGAGGACCAAAAAGTGGGACAGGAGAAATCCCTCATGTTCACATCTGATGTCTGAAGCCAATGGAAGGATCCATGGAACAGGAGTTAAACATTGGTAAGGGCTTTTGAAAATCTCACCAGAGCCGTTTACAAAAAGACATAGCAGATGGAATCCCATAAACTGCTGTGTTTAGTGAATTTCAAATACAGGCCACTCACAAAGGGAAAGAGAATAGGGTGTTTTCTCTTTAAGAGTTTGTTTTTCTTTTAAAGATAAAGACAAACTTGCTGCAGTAGTCCAAAACAAAATAAGTATGCGCCGTTCAGCAAATAACATACAGTTGAAGATAACCTCCAGTCTGAAATTAGTTTGAAGGATGTTATAGCAGATAGAAAACAACTGCTGCTTTACTTTCTCAAGCATTTCAAAAGATCTTTTCAGATTAAGTATATTAACCTGCACTGTAAGTGACTGTATCGTTAAAGCAGATTCCAAATTAATATGAATGAACAAGAAATGGTGAACTCATTTTAGCAATGTTTCCCAAGTCATTATCTTTCTTCTTCATGCATGAATCTAGAGAACTATGAACAAAGCATTGACATTATCATTGATTTGCCATTGAAACACACATTATCTACTGCTAAATGCTGACACTGAAAAATCCACTTGCATGAAACCTAGTTGCTATCAGAAACAGCTATATAATGGAAAGGAATTTGGGAAAGTATATCTTTCAGTTTTAAGATACTGACTTTAAAATATCTGCCTGCTTTATAGTAACTGTAAGCAGGTTTGTGATTTAAATTATTCAAAAAAAATTGGATTTTCCAAACATGTGTCAATAATTTTCTGTCCTCCAACAGCAATAATGGAACTTGAAACAGGGTACTAGGTTCAGAGAGATGAATATAAGATAAAAGGGCTGGGAAGGGTCAATTGTGCAATTTAAGCCAAAAGATAGGATATCCCCAATTCCTCCTCCTACTTCATGTCCAACAGTGGTTTAAGAAGAACAAGGAAATAGTCTTCTTCAATTGTACTGATATTCAGAGAAAGTGTATCTGTCAGAGCCTTAATTGACACATTTTTTAAAATCTTTAATTTAAAATTTTATACGTCTGTCTGATAACATATGCCCTTTTCTGACAACCTACATACTGTAACATTTAGGGTTCTCAGGCTGAGCATATCAGACCTTAACTTCCTACACGAAATAAAGAGACAGAGTTCCGTGAACTGGTCTCTATGCTGACACAACTACCTGAAAGCTCTCATACTGAAGGGAGGAACAAATTCTATGTGTGGTTAGCTTGTTTTGTACACAGAAAACACCCTAAAGCTTGTGAATTTAAATTATCAACAGCAGTGTTAGAAACATGTCATCATTGATGTACTTCAAAAACTGGAAGTCAATGGTTTCAGCATGCCATAATCAAGCAGATTAGATAAAAAACTGGAGCAAACAGAGGCATTCAGGTTTAAAAATGGGCCTTGGGAAGCCCAGAAGATAAGATTCTGCTGTTTGAACCCTGCACTGTAGACCAAGACATAAACATGACTTTAAATTTTGGGATGGTAGCAAAGACAGGAGGACCAGCATGAGTCAATTCATACAGATAGTCTCTTGATGCAAGCAGGTACCCCAGGGTTTGACTGGGCTCATGGGTAAGAATTCACAACGTAAGAGTTTTCAGAGTAAGAGAGTATTCAACAGAGCAGGATCAGGCTTCTAACTGCTGGACTGGAAGGTATCGATTATTATTTTGTCACCTTGTTCACTCCAGCCTCATTCAGGTCTAACATCTAGATTGAGAGGTATCACACATGACTCTGAGACGTGACGTGTACAAGCTGCACCCAAAGTTCAACCACCACCCCACGGTGTAATCTCTGATTTCCCAGAACTTGCAGAGAGTATGCAATATGCTAGCCCAGAATAAGGAGATTTAGGATTTAAACTCATTAATTTTTCTTTTCCTGAGGGAAGAGGCAATCTTGTTGCTATCCTATAGCATAGCAACATACCCCTTGCATGTCACTCACAGAAGTTTCAAGACCTGTAACAGGCCAGCGTGATTTGAAATACCCTCCAGCTGTTTTGTTACTTGTTTGTTTGATATTGTTCCTCCCCTGAGGGGTCTTTATTGGTTTATTATCATGTACCTTCTTTCATGATTGGTTCATTCTGTTATCTCTACCTCATGATGTAACACCTTAAAACTCTCTGCGAGAGAACAACCGGGATCTCTCTGTTTTAGCGCCCCTTCAAGCTAACTGGCCCCTGCCCTCTCGAGGGCAGGAGAAAATAAACTTGGAATGCAGCTGACAGAGTTTCCACTCTTTTCTCCGTACCTTCCACTGCTGGCTGCAGCATGCCTACATGCTGTGAGGAGGCGTTGGGCTGCACTGGTAAACTGAGGCACGCAAACCTCAGTTACCATCAATTCAGTGGCTGGTTCATGCGGGCATCGGACCCCGTTAACCTGCGAGCCAGGCTGGGAACAGCCTGGCCGGCAGAGATTAACACAATCTCTTTGATGGGGGAAATGCATATTAAGCTGAAGCCTATAAGCATGTTGAAGAAAGGTTATGCTATGTTGCTAATGCAGTAGAAAGTGTGTAACAGGAGCTCTGGTTCCAACCAGGGAAAAGAAACCAAAACCAAACAGCAAACCCTCCCAACTGTTTAGTCTAGCATTCAAAACCTGTTACAGTGTTGATGGTTAGCTATATGTCCAGATAAAAGAATGTATTAAGACACAATCATGCAACAGCAGGGATTGTATCCTGTATTCATCCACTCAATCAAGTATTCCGATCAATAAAAGAAACTCCCTGAAATTTGGAATCATGCCAGAATTTATTATTTGTAAATTAATCCGCTTAAGGATTGACATCATTTAACTGCAAAAAAATTATTACAGACTATAGTCTACCATCATTTCCAGCATTAGAATTAGAATTGCAGATAATTTTGTAAAGAATGACAAGAGATTATAGCCTACCAATATCAGCAAACAAAGTTAATGCTTTACAAATCAGACTCCGGCTTCAAGCAGTCCTCAAGTAACTAGATAAGAAGTCTTCATTAATACTGTAAGCAGTTCCAGGAGGGTTTTCATTCTTGTGAGGAAATTTTGCTAAAATTCAGGGCTGGGGAAGGTGAGGGGAACAGAGAGGAGGGAATTATTATAACCAACTCACAAAGTGCAAACTATATGCTTTGACTAGACTTTTTGGTGTTCCAAAAAGGCACCATTTTCAGGTATAAAAGTTCCTTTTCTTCTTCTGAGGAAAAATGCAGAATGCTTAAATTTAGGTCCTGAGAAACTGTAGGGAACACAGCTTAAATGGGACATTATCATCACCATGGGAGACTCTGACAAGCTCTGAGAAGGTGACTCCCAAGCTGCTTCTGTCAATGTTCTTTTGGATTCCTTCCATTCATTACACAATTCTCTACTCCTACTTGATATCTACTTTTATTCTGTCCTGATTACTTGCCTTCTGAGCAGTAGAATAGAGTGACCACTTTATTTCCAGGATGCTTTCCTGCGATTGCAATTAACTTTTTAGCTCAAAAGGCAGCTTTCTCTCTAACATAATCAAAACTGCAGTTTGTGTGGCCAGGTAATCCTTGTTTATCTAGTACTGATGGTACTAGATTATACTGAATTGTACCTTGATTATACTGAATTGTCTCTAAAATTTTAACTGATTTTTTTTTTTCACTGATTCTTTTACAAGGAGGACAATTTTTTTAAAGTTGAGGTTATCATCTTGCAATATAATATCCCAATGTAAGATAAAAAGCTAAAAGTTTAAGAATTTTTGACAAAAATTGAATCAACTATGCTTGTTATGCAGTCATATAAGATCTATCATTTCTATTACTATATCTGAAGCTGACTATAAGTGAAAATCATGTATCAACAAGGATTTAATATTATCTTTAATTCTCAGAAATCAAATCTGCTGTAAACTGATTTTAAACTTCAGTGGTTACATTCAGAAAAGTCTTGATCACCACTTAGTCTGAAGGTGAGAAGGAAAACTGAAGTGACTTTTTAAAAAGATCAGAATTTTTCATGTGATTCCTTAGAAGTAATAGAAGAAATAATCAAGAAATACAGTAAATACTACCTGAGAAGTAGAAAATAACCTCTTTACATTGCAACTCTGCTGCAATGGAACTGTCTCCTACCAGGACTAAAATCTTTAATCTTTCTGAGATCATTACGGTATACTCAAGAATAGTCTGAATTGCAGTACCAGTGAAAACTGACTCTGAAAATATTTTATTCTGGTTGTCAGCTGATTCAATTGAAGCACTTCTTTCACTGGTCAGGTCTCCAGACATTTTTATTTTTGGAAGTATTTATTTTTAATGACATCTAAAGAAATCCTAGGAAATACCTAATAAAGAGAACACTCCAAAAGTAAGAACTAGTGTCTGAACTTGAAGATGGAAGAGAAAGAGAAACATCAGAAGTAAACAGAGAGAAATGATCTAGGGACTGACCACGAGGTCTTTGTCTCATTTTATAGGAGCAAATAAAATCCCCAAATTAATTACTCCACAGTCTGCCTCAGACCAGATGGGGATGGAATTTGATTTAACAACCCCACAAATGTGGACCAATATCAAATCTCTTCGTCTTTCTCCCAGCTGTAACAAATAGAAAAACTATTCACAGATGTTTAAGTGCTTTATAAAGTAAGCAAGTATTTTTGCTTTTTAGAGAGAAGGGAGAAGCAAAGCAAGTGGCTGAAGAAATTCGTATGCAGTCATAAAAAACAGCTAGACTTCAGGGATTCTGGGAGAATGTCAAATGAGGAGAGAAGAGCAGTTGTTTAAAACTGAACACAGAAGGATGGAGTTGATACTAGAAGGCATGTGCCAGAAGGCTATAAAATGTTAGAATACATGGTACACTATTGATTAATGTGGGATATAGCCCTTTGTTCCTTGATTCAGATATTCAGGAATACCTTGGATTCAGAAGATCTGTCAAACAGAATGCCTAGGATTTCTTGTTGATCAAGTAAAATTGTAGGAGCATTTCCATTCAAACAGGGCCAGATGGTAACTGTGATTGAATTCTATTAAATAAAAATGTCTTTGAAGTCTGTTAATCTTTTTTGATTTGTTAAAACCCAAAGTTCAATAGTCTTAAAGGCGTCACTTGCAGAAATATTGCCATGGTCACTGAAGTCTCCAGTGACCAGGCCTCACAGGATTCCTAGTTGGATTTACTCCAAATGTATTTTAACAAGGGTTTCTACAACTCTGTGGAAATTTGATTGCTTGATATCATTCCACATGCTCAAAACCCATATAATTTCAACACATAACAATCCTTATATCATCTTTACACCATCAATAAATTAATGTTGACAGGTTGACAATTACGTGAGGTAGTCAAAAGTGCCTGAAAAAATTGTAGATCTTCATGATGATCTGCAACAATCTAACTAAAAAGAATGCCAGAGAAAACTAAATTTACAACTATATTTCCATCTAAAATTTCCTCTGAAAAAGCAACGGACCGACAGTTTCTTCCAGTGTCAGAGGGTATTGTTTCTCCTTTTTGGTACAGAATTTGAAATAAGTTATTAAGTGCAGTTAAACACAATTTAATACAAAATAATCTAGAATTAAATTTGTCTTTTGTTCAAATAATATTTCTTCAATAAACTTAGTTGTCTATATTTGCACAGGAAAAAGAAAGTCCTTTCAGTCTCTGAAAAACATAACTCTGATGGTTGGACTGATACAGAGGACATGGACATAACACAGCTCCAGTTCTACATTATTTGAGCAGTAGGGTTGCTGTGGCTCTAGGCAATTTTAATACATCACTGGGTTTTCGTAGGGCCATTCATATAGTCACTTATGTGTAAAAGCAATATGAGATCTGACAGGCAAGAGTTCTTTATACTGGCTACCATTATTTAAAGTCCATTGATCCATTGATCTCAACAGAGTTACGTCTGATTTATGCTAGTTTGAGTCAGTGAAGGATCAGTCTTCCTAAGTTTGCTGCAAGTGTACATATTTTCAGCAAGTTCCAAGAAATCTCTGTTATTGCAGAATAAGTTTCAGGATCATATAAGTAAGCATGATCTTATTACCAGTTAGAAAGAGAATTGAAATGTACTGTTTTAATTTTTTTATTATTTCTCTGGATGAAGTAATCAAATTATATTAACCTGGATTGATGTCTCTAATAGGCAATTTTCTCTAATTAAGTGTCTTAAACACTTCTTTATTGGAAAATGCATCAAAAATTTCATGTGATCTTCACTGAAAAAATAATTTTTCTAAAGCAAAATTACCAAACAAACATAAACGTAATGCCATTTGATAAAATAAATCCTTTTCAATCTGAAAAGTGTACAAAGTAAATTCTTTAATGAAAGCTGGTACCTCTTGTCTCTCATTAAGATAACCTCTTGTTCCATCATGCATTTTAACCTGAATACTTCTCAGTTTAGTTAAAACACACACACATTTTTTACATCAGTGCTATACTGTCGCCCTGCAGGCTTAAGAGTTTTACAATTTTTAGTGCAGGTAAGGAAGTGGAAACTTTACAGGACTCAAATACCAATAATACCTATGGAGCAGATTGTGGAAGTGTCTACATGGTGGCCAACATGTTTTGGCAAGTTCTCACAGGTTTGAGTTTGCTCTAAGTGTATGTACATAGTAAAACTCCTGTCTATTGTGAGTACAAACTAGGATTACAGCCAACCAGCAGCTCTTCCTGGGAGGGATTCCACCTCTCCAGCAGACATTGCTATTCAGCAACAGAATGCCATCACTGCCGTATGTGCTCAGACCTGAACTGAATATTTGATAAGCTAGGAAAATTCCACTTCTTTCTAACAATACTTAGTCATCACCCTTTAAACGTGCTCCATTGTCACAACCCAGGAAGCATTGTGCTGGTTTTGGCTGGAGTGGAGTTAGTTTTCCTCATTGTAGCTATCATGGGACTATGTTTTGAATTTGTTATGAAAAGTGGTTTAGCTATTGTTGATCAGTGCTTACACAGCACCAAGGCCTTTTCTGCTCCTCATCCCACCCTCCAGCGAGAAGGCTGGGGGTGCACAAGAAACTGGGAGAGCACACAACCAGGGGCAGATGACCCCAACTGACCACGGAGATATCCCATTCCCACTCCAAAGAAGGAGGAAGGGGGGACCTTTGGAGTGATGGCATTTGTACTCCCAAGTCACTGTTGGATGTGATAGAGCTGTGCTTTACTGTGGGTGGCTGAACACCTACCTGCCCATGGGAAGTGGTGAACCAATTCCTTGTTCTGTTTTGTTTTGCTTTGCCTGCATGCATAGCTTTTGTTTTCCCTATGAAACTGTCTTTATCTTAACACATGAGTTTTCTCCCTTTTGTTCTTCAGATGCTCATCATATCACCAGATGTTTTTTGGCTGAGGAAAAGCAGTGGTGAAAGTAGCTGGAAATTCTAACAAATGAAAATGATCCTGCAGGTGATCTCCACCTCCTGACTACAGGCAGATGAAGCATGCCACCTCCAGTCAAAGTACAGACTAGAAGGTGTCATCACAAGCTCCCTTGCTCTCCCACTGAAGATACCTCTGTTACCTTCTGAAGACCTGAATCAAAGGAAATTTGGAAAACAAAAGTGCTTTTCAGAGTGGGGCCTGGCAGAATGGACAAATAAGACAGTTGAGGCTGCATTCTTCTCCTTCAAGTATTTTGTTCCAATCTTTGGATTTTGCTCCTTGGGGAGTGGGAATGGGGGAATGCCCTGATAGCATTTCATAAAGCTCATGATATTGGAGATTTTTAACAAATTTTTGTGTAAATTGCCCAAAGTCTGAATGTATACTCTGGAACTGGACAGTGAAAGGAACGTGTTCTCATTTAAGTTTACAGCTGAAATAGAAACATTTGTTGCTGCTGCAGGGAACTCTTTCTCAGTTACCTGAGGAATCAAAAGCAGAGTGTATTTGTGGCTTTAACCTTTCTCAATAACATGCCAAAGATGCTTGAAGTTGACACCTACACAGTCCTGCCATTGTCAATAGGATACATGGAACCTGAGGCACTCTTGGGCCAAACAAGCAGGCAGGGGATTAACAGTCTGCTACCAATTTAAACCAGTGCATACTCCTCCCAGTGATGGGACTTGTGTTCCAGACCCCTCAACAGCTCTGTTGCCCTTCTCTGGACACACATCAGAACTTCAATGTCCTTCTTTCTGTGGGAAGCCCAACAATGGACACAGGAATCAAGGTGCAGCCTCACTAGTGCTGAGTACAGGGGGACAATCCCTGCCCTGGTCCTGCTGGCCACACCATTGCTGGTACAGGCCAAGATTACATTGGCCCTCTTGGCCACCTGGGCACACCCTGGCTCATGTTCAGCCGCTGTCACCAGCACCTCCAGGTCCTTCTCCACTGGGCAGCTTTACAGCCACCCTGCCACCAACACATGGCAGGCCATCCAGACAGTTTTTAACCCAGTGAACTGTGCATCCATCCAAGCCACAAGCAGCTGGTTTCTCCAGGTGAAGGCTGTGGGAAATGCTGTCAAAAGCTTTACTAATACCCAGGTGGAACAATATCAACAGCCTCTCCCTCATCCACTAAGTGGGACACTTTGTCATAGAAGGAAATCAGGTTGGTCAGGCAGGGCCTGCCTTTCACAAACCAGTGCTGGCTGGGCCTGATCACGTGGGTTTCCTGTATATACCATGTCATCGCTCTCAAGATAATCTGTCCCATAACCTTCCCCAGCACTGAGGTCAGGCTGATAGGTCTGTAGTTTCCCACAGCTGCTGTCCAGCTCTTCTTGCAGATTGGCATTGCATTTGTGAACCTCCATCCAACTGAGGCCTCCGGTACTGATAAAAAGTGGCTTGGTGAGCACTGTCATCATCTCCTTCAGTACCCTTGGGTGGATCCCATCCAGGTCCATAAACTTGTGTTTGTGTAAGTGGTCTAGCAGGTCACCGACCTTTTTTCCTTGGATTACAGGGGTTTATTTCTGCTCCCCTTTCCTCTCTTCCAGCTCAGGGGACTGGGTACCTTGAGGACAACTGGTCTTACTATTAAAGACTGAGGCAAAGAAGGCATTAAGTACCTCAGCCTTTTCCTCATTCTCTGTCACTATGTTTCCCTTTGTATCAGTAAATGATGGAGATTCTCCTTAAGCCTTGATTTGTTGCTGATGTATTTATAGAAACATTTCTTTATTCTTTACTAGTAGTAGCCAGTTCTAGATGGCCTTTGGCCCTTCTAATCTTCACCCTGCATAACCTCATGATACCCTTTTAGTCCTTTGGAGCTGTCTACCCCTTCTTCTAAAGGTCATCATCTCTACTTTTTCCCTCCTGAGTTCCAACCAAGGCTCTCCATTTAGCCAGGCCAGCTTTCTCTCCCAATGTCTCTTCTTTTGGCACATGGGGACAGTCTGCTTCTGTGCCTCTAGAATTTCCTTCTTGAAGAATGTCCAGCCTTCCTGGACTCATTTGCCCTTCAGGACTGCCCTCCAAGGGACTCTGTTAACAAGGTTCCTAACCAGGACAAAATCTGTCCTCTGGAAGACCAAGGAGGCAGTTGCAGCCTTAGAAGAAGCAGTACTGCTGCTGGTGACCTCACACTGTAACATACTGAGACCATCCCCAGGGTCATGCTCAACAGAATCTCTGTTTCTCCAGCCATCACTCAGATAGCAAAGGCATCAGTTTCTGCTGGGAAAAAAAATAGGAGGGATGGGCTTAAAATTGCCTCATTAAAAATGAAATATTGAAAATATTAGTCACAAAATTTCAGCTACACAAAATCGTGCTGAGTCCAGAATATTCTAGGAACCTTAAAAGTTATTCTAAAGCTCTGTAATACCAAATTTTCTATGGCAAATATGAGAGCCAGAGTTTTTTGCCACAACATTACAAGGCTGAAGCACCTGGCAGGTCAAATTTCTACCAGAAAGAGTTGAGACCTCAGCACTTCAGGTGATACTAAGGCACAGATTAGAGGCAGATGTTTGGTTAAAGCAAGATTGCTCTAGTCTTTCTGGATCATATCTCACCACAGGCCTATGAAACTGGTAGTCTTGCCTGGATCAGACGCCTAGAAAATAGACCAGAAGCCCTGCAGTGGAGCGGAGAGAAGGCTTGTGGCCTCTGTTGGGATACAGATGCTTTGTGGGTTTAGGTGAATGCCTCTACATGGACTAGCCAAGGGCCAAGGACCCAAACCTTTCCACTGTGCCAAGCAGATGTCTTCTGGAAGTCTTTTGGAGCAACTAACCCCAAAGTGTGACATTTCTATAGCACTGCACAGGTCAGAGATGCACAGAAGCCATGAGCCTAACATCCTAGCAGGAACTGGTCCACAGCATCTTAAAGAACTGGGAAAAAATGCAAGGAGTATTTGGAATGGAAACATCTTTTATTAGTATATCTAATATCCTCTCTTTGGTTCATAGAGATAGAAGAACATTTGGTTCCATTAATAAGCAGAATAATAAAAAAAATACTAACCTTGCAATAGCATAAAGGTCTACAACTTTAACTATCAGAGTGTCACGTAGCTCTATATCAAGTGTTGGAAAAACAGAATGGTTTTCTATGGCCAAAGGTGGGCTTCCCTCACAAGACAGGTCAACATAAACAGGTTCTATATTCTGGTAGATATGTATACATGCATTAAAGTATCTATGCTTTGAGCTCTGATTTTGTGGTCTCAAAATACCAGTTCAGAGAGAATTTGATGTGAAAGAAACTTAGTGTTGCAAAGTGAAAGTCATGTCTTTTTAATGGAGAGTAGAATGAATAAAATGGAGGTTGAGTTCAGTGGAAGATTGTATTTTCATGGTTATTAAGTCCTATTGCAGAAAATAATAAGTATTAACTATTGTACAACACTGTTTCCTTGCTTCATCATTTAAAAACAAAGCAGATAGAATTGTTTGTAGCATACCCAGCTCATAGAATAGTAATTTATCTTATTTCATGAAAGATTACATCGACTGTTACCTCCATTTGCAGAAAAAGGATTAAGTACTGCATCAAGTCTGGGTAATAACTTCCGCTGTGGTTTGTCCGGCTTGATGTGATGCCTGAAGGCTGAAAGCAGCAGGTACTGCCTGTCAGTCACTGGACTTGAGCTACCAAATAACTGCACTTTAGCATTGGTTCTGTACTGCCCCTTCAAGGGCATCTCTAAATTTTTCTTGATAAAATGTTCTTTCTGAGGCAATCAATATGTTATGAAGGTGTGAATTTGCTGATTTTGTACATCATAGGTTTATAAACCCCAGTGACTTAAATCAGAAAAAGCATGAGTCTTGCTTTCTTTTTTTTTTTTTTTTAATCAGGTAAGTAGCTTTGTGTAATGAAAGTGGAGAACAAAGGCAAGAGTAATGATGATTTTTTTTCCTTAAACTGAGGTAATAGCGTTCTCTTTTACTGTTACATTTCCCTGTGAGATCAAGGTCACGTAGGCCAGTCAAGAAAAAATTTTTAGTATACATTATGCTTATTTCCGTGTGGAATAAACCTTTGAAATTTTTCTTTTTTTCCATAATGCCATTTGAAGGTACTTGCTAACAAGTCCGTTTCTTGCTTATTTGATGTCTCCTTATTCAGAAGCTTACTTGTTTCTGGCTGCCCTAAAGGCATGTACCTCTGTTCCTCTACAGACAGTCCTTCTGAAGCTGCACCACAGCTCAACACCCAGAGAATCCTGATAGGATCAAAAGTGGGGATGCCAAGTGTTTTGAAAATCAAAGTGCTGGGGTTTTATTGATGATGAAACCTCAGTAAGTAATATTTTTCAGGTGAAATGTTAAGCCTGGAGCTAGAAGTTGGAATAGGAGGAATATGGTAGTGAAGACTGGAGGCACCCAGCAGAATGAGCATTAAACATCTTCCAGCTGACCACGGTCCATTTATGAACCAACCAATCTGCACCTAAGCCATTGCAATTACCTGAAAAGAAAACAAAAAAAGCAGCTAGTTGTTTAATTTTTATATTTTCATACCAAAATCTATATGTTGTCAAGGTGGATGAGATTCTCTAAGCTCTCCTAAATTTCATTAGAGTATCCCAGAATGAGTCCATATCAGAGTAAGGTTTATGACCTTTATTTTGTGATCCTGAGGCCAAATGGCATGACCAGTCTCATGTTGGAGAGCTGCATGTTCTCCAAAAGGCAGCAGCCAGACCGTCTGCTAGGAAGAATCCTTGGCACATGCTGTTTTCAGACTGGGCTTAAACAACGTCTGAGAGAGCTGCAGCAGCCTCAGTGACTTTGCTAGGGACAAATGATAGATGGGTGATACAGCCCTTCCGCCTGTCCTGTTTTATTTATTATTATGACATACCTACCTACCTGTATATCTATCTGTGTACATGTAGCTGTACTCACTGTGTACTATGTACCACAGGCTTTGTGCTGCAGTACTAAATGAATACAATCCACAACATTGCCTTCCCCTCCTACTTTCAGGAATCTCACAGATTTCATTCAGCATCTTTCAGCCCTGCAACATGGGAGTGAAACGTCAGTTTGTGGAAGGTAGCAGCGCAGTATACAAATTCACACACGAGTACTGAACATCTGATGTTGTAGTGCATGTGGCAGTGGCCACAGCAGCAGAACATTCGGAGGACTGGTGGACAGGCCTCCAGAACACCAAGGTCTAATCCTCACCCCTTGGTTATGGCAAGTTCCATGTTCCTAGTGGTTCTTCGTTTACATGTTTTAAGTTTATTGGTTTAGGAGTTCTCCACCCAGTTTTATGTATACGTTCATGTTTATGTATTTCCCCTAGTTGCTTATGTATCAGTTCTGGAAAGTTCTCCCTTCTTCGATGCCCCATTGGTCTACTCATGTAATTCCCGCCCTTAAGTTATCCCTACTGGATATTCCTCTGTTGTCTCCTACTCCTCAGTTGATCCCCATTGGTTGTTTCCCTTTGTTCCACCCCTGTATAGAACACTGAATTCCCCCTTAACCCTGGTCTTTGTCCCTGGACTCTCCAGCTGCAGTAAACCAGCTGGAACCTACACAGAGACTCCTCTCTCGTCCTTTGCCTCCGCCAACGCTTTTGCATCATCTTTGTTTGGGGCTCGCTCCTTGCGAAGGAGCCAGCTTTCCCTGCTTGCTGCACCTGACACCAAGGACATCTGCAGCTGGACCCTGTGCTGCCTCGGGCAGCCCCAACAGTGTCAATGTGAAGTACAGAACAGTAGAGACCTCGTTCAGAGGGTTTGTGAGACCTCGAGGTAAGAGAGCGGTCCTCAAGGCACCTTTGCTCTGACCTGCAGAGAAAGGGGAAGAAAAAAAGTTACAAAAATTAAAACATTATTAGTTATTGAGGTGCAGTTATAAGTCCCTCCCCAAATCTTACTCCTTTGAAAATATGCTGTTGTCACCTCTGAGGAACCAAGAAGGTAATACTCTATTTCCTTTGAAAATATGTCTTAAGCAGCAAAGTGAAAAACATTTTTTGCTTTGGGAGCAGTGGCAAGAATTAATTCTCTGTTAAATGCAAAAGCATTTTTTTCTGTTCTTCTAAACAGTTAACAGAAATTTGCAAACATTACTGGCATATCTCTATTTCAGAAATTATAGAAATACGTCTACATCATCTGGGCGCTACTAGAGGTTTAAAAATTACTACTACATTTAGCTTCAGCACACATGACTGTAAGGTGGATTGTTAAGCCTACAAAAGCTATACTAAATTAATTTGAACTGATGAACATCTGTCTGTACCCTGTGTGCCACATACAACATTTCCTAGAAATAGGAGGGAACTCCTGTGGATGTTCTGCACATTGGCTGTGAACAGAAATCCCATATAAGCCTGTTTTCAGGGGCTGAGGACTGGCAGAGTCCTCTGTTTAGAAGGCTTTACTGTTAATGCAGCTGCACACATAAAACACTGCATTGGAAGACACCAGTGAGAAAAAACCAAGGCTGGATGTTCCTCTCTTTTCTATCTTCCTATCTTTGACTCCCGCAAAGGCAAGAAAATAAAATATCACCTCAGCCAAGATAAGAATCATTGAACTGAGGGGCCAGTCACTGCATTCCAGATCAACTTCCAGACACTGCTCTAACCATTATCAATAAGGCCCCAAGGTACTGCCACCTCGGAGCTTTCTTTTCAGTATCTTTCCCTGTGCTCAAAAGAACAAGATTATTTGGGATCCAGAAAGGAACAAAGTCTGAATGTTGTTTTATGTCTTGGTACAAAAAGGACTCATGTGCACATAGGAAACAGGGACATAATCTGTTTTCCAATGTTTATTTGTATGTTTGGTCAAATGGCTATTTAATTTATGTGGAAAATATGGTCAACTCTAAACAGTTTAGTGCAAAATGTCTCTGATAAGGCATTTTGTCTGGATGAGAGTAATGTCACTTCCAGACAGGTTTTTGAAGGAAAGAATGACATAGACTTTGTTTGCATAACTTAGATGCATCACTTTAGGAGAGGGTTAAGAGCTCTAAATATTGAGCAGGAGCAGGTGCCTCCCTGATGAGTAGGGTATCTAAGCTGTGAAAAGGCAGAGTTTTAGATGAAGGCTTGTGTATTCCATTGACAGTTGTCCTTGTCTGTAGCTCTCAGTCAGTTCTCCACCCTCACACTGTAGACCCTACCTGTGAAATTCTGACCATGGATTTTGTTATGGAAGCCACAGCCAGTCCTAGCAGATATAAATCTTTGCAGGCTAAACTGTATAAGAAAGACATCACTTATTGAAAACAAATTAAAAATAGAGGGCGAAAAAGGCAGTAAGAAGAACTCGGTGTGGGAGGCCGGGCAGCATATCACAGTAAGTCATGTGAAGACAGACATGTTGTTTAACAAATTAATGTCCAAGGTAAAGGGACAGAAGTATAGCTACTGAAGGCCTCTGCCTTGGACTTGCTGTAGTCTTTGCGACTGTGCAGAGTGGATGTAAAAAAAACCCCTTGTGTTAATTACAAAGAAAATCCTACTATATATTATACTGAATTATTACAATGTATGATATAACCATTTTTTGACTACATTAGTGATTCCAAAGATGTAGGGTCTGGGGAGAAAAGACCTGAACAAGTTGAAAAGGATGTGGGAAAAAGAGTGCATAAAGGACAGTAAGAAATACTATGGATTACAGACTCACAAACACACACAAAGTTTGTCTGTATGTTACATGGACAGTAGTGGAGCTTACCTGGAGCTCTGGTGGAACCAAAAGCAATATATTTATCCATAGCACTCTTGATAACAGACATGATTAAAACTATACTCAAGAAACTATACAACCGATGTCCAGAGTGTACCGATGGAAGCTGCAGCCAACTGCCTGTCAGAGGAAGCATAAAATGTATGGGAAGCTCCCGAGGTTGGTAGATAAACCCCAGGGTTTCGTCCCTCAGAAAAATAAAGAACAAAGAATTCTTGCTTGGCAAGCATTTTTTATGCCAAGTTCTCCCAGTCCTGCTGCTCTGCAGCTATTGCTCTGTCTGCACAGTTTTTTCTCCATTTAGGTATTAGCTGGACCGACTGTCAGATGCAGCCAAGCCTAAGAAATAGCGCGACATCTTCTGAGTGATTGCAGATTGCAAAGTGGAAACACCACCAGCAGTCGCTAGTCTTAAGGAGCATGGCAGGAGAGAGAGCTCAACTTCATTTTAACTAGGAATAAAAAGGTATGCTAAAACATCTGAGAGTAAACTATCTTTCCACATTAGGTAAAATGGGATTTAAAAACAAGGCATTTTATCAAAAACACAGAAATCTAAATCCCTCTGTGTGACTAGTGTGTATGCTGTACTTTTAACAAGTAGAAATGGACGTCCCTGTACTCTATGTACAATATTTATGTGACTGGAAGATTTTTGGCAGATTTTGTAACTACCTGGCACAAGTAAAGGTAAGCAGAGGAGGGTGATCATCAGTGGATGATGCAGATTGCCCACAGGAAGATACCCATTAATACAAACTAGGAGTTAGTTACTGTACACTGACCATATGAATCACCATACTTGACATCTTAGGTGTTTAGAAAAGCCCTTACCATTCTTCTGCTTGTAGGAAAAGAGGAGTGAATTCAGTCTAGACATAAGAGGAAAAAAAAGGGACATGTGCATGTTATATAGCTTCTTTTTTTTACTGGCTAGATTAAAATTGCCCAGAATCTAAGAAGCAGGTCAAATTAATCACATTTCTCAAGAAAATCATTATACAGAAGTGTTCATATGTCATCTCCAAGGTGCTTTTCTGTTAAGACCAAGCACAGGGTATACTTGGGGGTCATTGGAATATAGTACATTGCCAAACCAGGTTATTAAAGTCATTCCAGCTAGGAGTGATAATTAGAGAAGAACAGAAATTTTCTACTGAGGAGAAAGCATAGACAATGCTTATGGGGCCCAAATAAACCAGGGCTTGTGAAGGGCATGTTTTCTTCTTTCTCTCATTTACTGGCCATCTTTCTCTGGTTCCCCTTCCTGGTCCCTAAAGTAACACTTAAGAAAGTATCAACACCTCATTATGACAGAAAAATATATCAATGAATTCAGAAGTAGAAAGGTGTGAAACCAGGGAGTGCTATCTAAACAAATCATGATTTTGCTGAATGAAGCTGGAAGTGTTTGAAGAAGAGAATTTTTATAAACATTGTCTTATGTTTCCACTGTCTGGAATTTCAGAAGTGTCATGAAGTATTGAGCTGGCTTTGGCAGAGGTAGAGCTAATTTTTTTCAGAGTGGCTGGCATGGGGATGTGTTTGGGATTTGTGCTGAACACAGGGTTGATAATGTGGAGATGTTTTTGTTATTGCTGAGCAGGGCTTACACAGAGCCAAGGCCTTTTCTGCTTCTCGTACTGCCATGCTCGTGAGGGGGCTGGGGCTGCCTGGGAGGCTGAGAGGAGACACAGCCAGGACAGGTGACCCCAACTGACCAAAGGGATATTCCAGACCCTGTGACATCATGCTCAGTGTATAAAGTGGGGGGAAGAAAGAAAAACGGAGGGGACATTTGGAGTGAAGGTGTTGGTCTTCCCAAGTCACTGTCAGCTGTGATGAGGTCCTGCTCTCCTGGAGATGGTTGAACACCTGCCTGCCCATGGGAAGCAGTGAATGCATTCCTTCTTTTACTTTGCTTTTGTGTGGGGTTTTTGCTTTCTATATTAAACTGTGTGTATCTCAGCCTGTGAGTCTTCCAGCTTTTACCCTTCTGATTCTCTCCCTTATCCTGCTGGTGGGACAGTGAGAGAGCAGCTCTGTGGAGCTTGGTTGCTGGCGGAGGTTAAACCGCAACAAGTATGATAGACTCCAAGGGATAAACTTACTTTAAAGGATTCAATAACTGAATATTTGCATTTTCCCTGTTCAAAGGGGTTTCAATTTGAAGGCTGCTAAGTAAAATAAAGCTGATTAAGAGGAAAACCAGAGTACCTCACCTTCTCCCAGCACTTTGAATGTTAACAGGATGCATTTGTAGGGGTAGCTAAGCAAATGGAGTGTAACTTAAGTGAAAAAAATCCTTACATTAAGACTTTAATTCCAGTAACATATTGTCTCTAAAGTTAAAAATCAGGAAAGGGTTTTAGTGACAATTAAATATGCCACATATTTTGAAATGAGAGATAGTAACACTTACCCATAAGACTAAGATCTTTCGATCAAAGCTTTTTCAAACAGCTTTGCAAAAAAATAAGCAAATACAGTTGTGAGGCTGAGCCATCATGTTCCAAGTCAGCTAAAAGGAAATGTGCATGGACAAACCCTAACTTCACAGAGTCTAAAAGGAAGTGCTGACCCAAGTTTAACTATAGTGTTGTGAATAATACTACACTAATGTAGCATTACCATATGTATTATAATTCCACAGCCATAGATTTTCTTGAAGAAAACAGCTGCAGTGCTGAAGTTTTAATCTTCTCAAAATTACAAGGTAGAAAAATTACTCAGGCCTCAGAATCCAAGTATCACAAAAGGAATGGTTATGAAGACTGTCATTATGGCAACTATTTGCTCTTTCTTTTTGCGAAAAAATTTTTAATGCTCAAATTTGGTTTTGATATCTTCTTGTAATAGGCCACTGGTATATATTTTTAAATGTCCATGTATTCTTTCCAAAACAACAGCAAACTTTCTAAGGTCTGTGATAAAGAGAGAGGGGTTAGGGAAAATACTGTTCCAGCTCAGTTAATGACAGATCTTCTGCTCAAAATGCGGAAAAATACCTGGCATCTGGATGGGCTGTCAGAATAAAAAATAAAAGAAATACACTTCTGATTAATCTTCAAATATACTAAGGTATGAGCAGGGTCATCTGATTGTCAGGTGAGGAATCTTTTAGAAAAGTAGTATGGCTTCCTTCTGACTGTGATACCCAAGTTTCTTCTGAATAAACCAGTTCCAGAGGAACTCCTGTCTCATAGTGCAGATGTGAGAAGGTACATGCTTGGGTCAAGAAGCCTGGGCATGTTTCAGATCCACTAAGTTAAATATAGTCACAGCAAGGAGACTCCAACTGGGCCCTGTAAGTTTCAACTATCAAAGATATGAACCTCTTAATGTGTGTCTTCCTCCTACACATGCACTGGTAGAGTTTATCTTGTGATTTGGGACATCATATGGCACATCTGTGTGGAAAACATTATGTTTTCCACGGAAGTCTCACAGAACAGGACAAAGCTTCCAGTACTGTGCAGTCAGTATTCTGGTCACCTCCTGGAGTTCTGTAAAGAAAACTTACAGAAAGTGTATTTTCATTACCTTCCAGTTTTGAGCCACCAGGATTCCCTTGAGTAATTTTTCCAAATTTCACCAGTGTTCCTTTTCTAACAAGGCCCTTTTTCCCTGGGAATAGGCTGTTTTAAGAAACAATAAAAGAAAAAACAATTGCAAGACTCCCACTATAAGCCTCAAGGCAGACCAAAACTTTCTTAGCCCAAGACAGTGAATACATGAACTGTAGTCTTGGTTGTGCTAGAATGGAATTAATGGGTGTTAACTACCACATGGTAAAGCAGACCAGAGTGTACACAGAAATCATGTACATGCGTGAGTTAAATGAGAAAAAAACCAAAATTTTCTGTGTTTAACGAAGTCTCACTGATAAAAATAGATACCTCTGCAATAACTTCTTTAAGTTAAACCTGAGTTCTACTATTTTTAAGAAATCTCCATGGTGGGGAAACATAACTTCAACAAAAATATTTTAAACTGGAGATAATAATGTAATGCCTTTTCTCTACTCAGCATTGAATGCCTTATTTTTATTGTAAATAACTATATAAATTTGTATGCTTGAAATAATAGGGAGCAAAGCCTCATAACTCATGACCACACAGGACAGGGCAGTATTTACTGTTATCTCCATTCTGTATGTGGGTTATTCGAAGTGGGAATAACACTCCTCAGAGGCCTAGGATCATTAGAAATGTGTTTTCATGGCTCCCCAGTGCCCATTCTGGCTCCAGTGCCCACTCTGACTCCAAGATAAAGCAGTATAAATAGAATACCAAAAAGTCTTAATCTCACTTGAGATAAATTGCAGTGCAAAATTTCTAGTGTCAGGAACTCTGATTTCTGGAAACTTACCTCAGGATTCTTGGTACATCACAGACTGTTCAGGAGTTACTCTGCCCTATGTTGTCTGCACTTTGAAGACCCTGTAATGATTGTCTTTGTAGCAGTCTAGAAAGGTAAAAAAATCCAAAAAAGTGGCTTCATTCAGTCTTCTCTACCCTTCCAGTCATACAGGACTGTGCTGAGGGATGGATGCAGCACAGCTCATCTGAGACAAGATGCAGAGATTATGAAAACACCTCAGGTCTTGACCTACCTACAGACTTCTCTAGATAGCCATAGTTCAGTGACTAGCTAGTTTGTTGTCAGCAGTGAAACTATGTGCTAGCAAGTGGTATGACAATGAGTTTGTGGGATGGGTAGTATTGTAATTTAACCTATAAGTGGTGGGCATTACTGCAGGCCCAGAGTCTGGGTACCTGTTCAAACCAACCCATTTCCTAGCTCTGCTTCTACTTCACTGCTTTTGCCTTCTGTCCTTTATCCATCCCCTTCACTCTAGTAGTCATATAGCCAGATGGATGCAAAAGCCAGACAAATTCCTCAGTCATTCCTCTCCCTGTCAGATACACAGTATTCTCGATTTATGTCAGTAAAAAGTAATTCTGCTAAAATTAGTAGAGTTAAATTAATGAAGAAATCTTGGTATAAGTGAAAAGAATAAACCTCTGCAAAGCCTTAAATGAACATTCATCAATACAGCCAGTATGTTTACTACTATTTCACTTATGCAGCCACTCATAAACTCAGTTTAAATGGCACGTTAGCCAGATTTATAACTACTCTGTGCTTGAGAAAAAAACAAGGGACACAAGTTAATTCATCTATTTACTATTTGAGATTAATTAGTATTTATCTGACATAATCTGTTTTTTAATTTAGGTAAGAGTGTAGGAGTTACATTTTCAAGGTTTACAACCAGGAATCTGATGATGGTCTTTTCCTCTTTTAAGTGCACCAAATTGACCTAGAGGTAACCTCACAAATAATGGGAGGTTAATGATATGTTCAATATGAAACCACATAACTGATGCATCAGGTTTTCAAATGACCATAACCCATTTAAAATATCTCAACCAATAGTAAATCAACCAAAAAAGTTTTCAAATAATCCATGACTTAAAATTTATCCTTAAGATTAAGAACCACTGTCAGTGATAATGTTATTTTAAACTATATCAAATCAATAGATTTACATTTTTAGTGGAATGCTTTGAAAGTATATTCTGACCTTTATATTTCAGTGCAAGCAACAAGTACTAGTGGTTACAGATGACAGCACTAAAGACTTTGCTACAGCTAAATCTCGTTACTTACTGGTACACTAAATGTACAGCATTATTCTATTTATTCACCAGCTTTTGTTTATTATATCTGTTCTGTAAAATGTAGCTAATAATGAATTTTCTTTACGCAGAATGTGTGCATTTAACCTGATTAATTTTTACAATATGTATCTTGTTCCTTAAGTCATTTAATGTTGTTTCATGTGTGATTTTGTTAAAGTTTGTTGTCAGTAACACATTGTTCAGATTGTAATACTCAGTAGGATTGAAATGGAACCCTGTAGACCTCATTTGAGTAGGAGACACTCTCCTAGTGACCCATGAATCCTGGCTATCCAAAACAAACACACCCAGCTAATGTGTTCTGCCTGGATAGTGGTCCTAAGGGAGACATAGAACATTGGACGAAGTAAGATTTTTCAAGAGAGGCTTCTAAAGTTTTCAAAACTTTCCAAAAGTTTCTCTGCGACCAGTGGCCACTGCACAGATCAAATTTCCAAGTGTGTGTGCCCTTGCACTTGTATCAGAGCTGATTGCCTGTTTTAATAGGACAAAGTAACATATTTAAACTAAAAGCTTTGTAATGAGAAAAAGTCAGATATTGAAAAAAATCCATCAGCAAAACTGCTGAGTTTACAGTGACTAATATACTGTATTCTGAAAATGAGCATGTATTGTTATGATACACAGCCTCTGAAATGATATGTGCTCTGTTGTGAAAATTCAGGTGGTATAATCTTTTATGGTCTTCTGAAACTTCCACAAACTGGAAAATTCACATCTAATAATTTTCTTAAGGCATTCTTGCAATTTCTTTGACTTAAAATCTCTTTTTAATTTTACTCTTCCTGGAGGGAGAATATTCCTCTTTTTTTGTACCACAGGTAGAAGCTGTCATACCTAGGTGGAGTGACTGACTTGGAAGGTGAGGCAAAAAGATACCATCAGATAGCATTAGTCCCAAAGAAGGAGCTGGTCACATTATAGAAGGAGGTTGTGCTTGGTCATTTGTGGCTGATTGTAACAGTGGGAATTACTCACTGTTCAGTTTTAGATAAAATTAATAGTGTGGGAAAAGTTATTTTGGGTAAGAGGTATACCTCCCCTTAAGACTGGGGAGAAATGACTAATTTTCATATTATAGAACAAGGAGGCTGCACTCATGCAGGTATAATCTGTTTCTCTCATAGGCTTTGATTAATGTCATGTTTTTTCATGCAGGAGCGTGCTGCTGTTGGAACAGCACTCTAACTCTTTGGTGGAAGCAGCATTTGCCTTTCAGGCATGTGCTAAAGAATGTTAAGGATCGTGTCTCTTAAAACCTTACTGCGAGGTCAGGGCTGCCAAAGTTCCTCATTTCAAGTTGGGCTGCAGGTCATAGCTGTATGTAAGGTGATTGCTAACAATTAGTATATGAAACTGGAAAAATCTATAGTGTTCAATAAGCTCCATATTCTGTGACTGGAAGCAGTGATGGAAGAGATACTAGTTCAGGACAAACAATACACATGCTCCTGTGCCTCACAGGCTACAAAACTTCCCAGGGCTTCATAGCAGTTTAAAGGCCTGAGGTGAAACACCAAAAGCCAGAATCATAGCCATGCATCACAGAAGGAATTATAGGACTTGCTTTTATCGTAACTCTCCACAACAGCAAATAACTTGTTAGGATCACCTCTACCAGAGATCAGAAAGGAAAGCAGAAAGCACCAGAAAGCAAAAGGGAAAGCAGTACTAAAGTTGCCAACATGCCTTCAGGCAAAAGGTATTTCTTACTCCATATCTGCTGCCAAGTGCAATCCAGGTGCACAAGGAAAACACCTATCTCACCAATAAATCAGCTTTGCAGCAAATAAGCCTTTTCCTACCATGTTCTTGACTCTGTACGTCAGCCGAGGAAAGCCGCCACTCTTGTGGTGTGTCTGCTAAAGATAAACATAGCGTTTGCAGAAGTCCATAACTGAACCGTGATAGCAAAATTCCAGGATTCATTTCTCAAGACTAGGTTTTCAAATTTTATAGATAGAGCCTAGCTCTCTTCTTAAACCAGATTTCTGTTCATGGGATAATGGTGAAGTTACATGCTCCAGTGCAGTTACTCATAGTGATCTCTACCTAGTGAGAGTGAGAGGGCACTCACAGCTAGAAGCTGTGTTCACATACAAGGAAACACTGTACAGAGGCCACAATGATTCCCAGTAAAGAAAGACCACCTTTGACTTAGAAGGGTTACAGACACCAAGGACAAGAAGAATAATAGACATAAATATTTTCTGTCTGCTAGAGAGATCACTGGAAACCCTGAGCTGTGATTTAGTTTTCAGAAAAGGTCTAAGGAACAGTTTATTTGTTTAAAGCTCAAAAAATCTTGGACTCTAGAAACGGTATTGGGTCTGGTTCTTCCATTATTCCACTACATGCTCAGTCAGACTTGATGTTTTTTCTTACATTTAATCTGCTCTCAAACTGAAAATAAAGAACCTCTCCATTTTACCTGCACTTCAGAAATTGATTGCCACTAAGCTGTACATTAAGTTGCATACAGCAACTACCACAGTCATTTCAGGGACTACTCTGCTGTTGTGGTTTATCCCAAAGGGCAACTAAGCCCCCCACAGCCACTCACTCAATCACTTCCTGGTAGGATCAGAAGGGAATGTGAAGAGTAAAAGTGAGAAAACCCATGGATTGAGATACAGACAGTTTAATAGGTAAAGCAAAAGCTGCACACAGAGGAAAAATGAAACAAGGTATTAATTCGCCACTTCCCTTTGGCAGGCAGGTGTTAGATGTTCATCCATCCCCAGGAGAGCAGGGCTCCATCACATGTAATGGTGACTTGGGAAGACAAATGCTATCACTCAGAATGCCCCCTTTCCTCCTTCTCCCTCCAGGTTTATATGCTAAACACAATGCCATATGGGATGGGATATCCCTGTAGTCAGTGGGGTCAGCTGCTCTGGCTGTGTCCCCTCCCAACTTCCTTTGTCCCCCCCAGCCTCCTCACTGGTGGGGTGGGGTAAGGAGCAGAAAAGGCCTTGACTATGTGTAAGCCCTGCTTAAAAATACCTAAAACATGCTGTGCTATCAACTCTGGTTTTATCACAAATCCAAAACATAGTCCAAGCCAGTTACTATGAAGAAAATTATCTCCACCCCAGCCAAAACCAGCACACGTGCCCCCTTTTTTTTCTAATGTGTTTTATATCCTTATGACATAGACGGTTTATCTAATACAGCAAAATTGTTCTATCAATGCAGTTGAATATGTTCTTGTAGCTTAATTAATAAACAATTAGCACCAACTCTCAGTCTGTGTATCAGCATTTCACACTGCATTCACATTGCCTTCTGGCATTAGCATTTAATCAGTTTATGTAATTTGATGCTTCTGAAAGATAGTCACTAGACATGATGACTCAGAAGCTGTTTTTATTTAGGGAGCTGTTTGGTTAAAAATCTAATCCATATCCCCAGGTGCCACATGCAGATGCCTCTTGAACACTTTCAAAGATGGTGACTCCACCACCTCCCTGGGAACATATTTCAATGCCTAACTACTCTTTCAGTGATTTTTTTTTTCCCCTAATATCTAACATGAACCTCAACTGCTGCATATTAAGGCCATTTCCACACTTTCACTTATATCATAACAGAAGAGGACAACCCTCACCTCACTACCACCTTCTTCCAGGTAATTGTAGAGAGCGATGTGGTTCCCCCTGAGCCTCCTCTTCTCCAAACTAAACAACCCCAGCTCCCTCAGCTGCCCCTCATAAGATTTGTTTTCGCATCTGTCAGCCACAGATTTGTTCTCATTGCACATAACAGATTTTTAGAATCTTCAGGACATACTGCCTAGCCTCTGGCAGCTTTTTTAGCATGGTGCAAAACTCCCATATATGTGTCATATCTATGAGCCCTGTAAAGAAGACTCAGAAGTCAATGTACAATGAAATTAATATTTCATTAGAGTTGCTTTGCACTAAAATGCATGGGTGTTTCATGGAAATAAAGATTGGAGGCACTAGCTTGTCACATCCCCAGTAAAGCCAGGATTCTGAAGCTGTAGATCAAACCACCTTTTTTGTCATAGTTGTTTAATCTTACATTAATGTTACAGCTCTGGACTTCTTGTAGATCAACTTCCGATTTTGTCTCCTGCTTCTGTTGTCTTTTAACAATCTTTCTCAACTCTTGGTCCACCTCATAGATCAAGATGGAGTTTCTCAAAATGAGGTAATGAAACTGAAGTATGAGTGTGTTTCCAGAAAAGAAAGGTGCAATATATGCCAACCTACTGAATTAACCCATGTAGTAATTTGTCCTCAGACCGACATGGGCTGTCCATAAGGACAGAAGCAAGTCACCAAGGTGCCAAACTGCCTTCCATCCATTCCCATGCAGAAGCTTCCTTTCCTAACCAGTTAATTTGAGTAAAAGAAGGGTTTGTCACCTTGTGAGTTGCATGGAGTGCCACAGCAAACATGTAATGGGCAGGCACAACAGGGCTGCTGAGGTGAGCTAATCTATCAGATGTTGGTATTTTGCATTGAGTTGCTACATTCTGGAGAGTATTTGAAATGCAATTCCTGTTGCATTTCACTTCTGGTATGCAGCAATCAGCACTGGGGCACAAACTCTTAATGAGCAATGGGACAAGTAAGTCCAGGAATCATCTTTCTACTCATTCTCCAATCAGTTGAAAATTAAGACTGTTATTTATGAGAAGCATATGATATGTTTATTTCAATTTCATTATGACTTTATATGAATGTTTGTGGGCAAACTGTTTCAAAACCATTTATGTTCAGTCCTTGAAAGAGAATGTAAGTGAAGTGGACTTAGCAAACTCTGAGTAGATGGTAATTTCTGAGTTCTCAGTGTGAACTGCATTTTGCACATGTATCAAATATGAAACCTTCCCTGCAGTAACATAACAATTGCAGTGGTGAAAAAGATGAAAATGCCATATATGCTGAGGGTCAGAAAACATCACTCAAAAGTTCACACAGAAAATGAAAACTTCCAAAAGAAAAGAGGTATAAATGGAGTTTCCTAAACAGTACTAATTGCGGTACTCAGGTACAGAGACCCACAGCATGCAAAATAAATTTGCTATGAAAAAATCCGTAAGACTTCACAAATTTGAAGGAGATTGAACAGCAGTCATTCAGCAGGAAGCTGAAGCATAGGGGAGGCCACAGGAGCCACCAGGAAGTAGCAGTTCTGGACCACAAGTGAGCAAAAGAATGCATCATGGCAATTGCCAGGAACTGAGGAAGGGCAACTCCATTTTTCTTAGGGGTAGTACATTGCCGAAGTCCTCATGTGAGTCCCACTAGCCAAATTCAGGAAGTTTCTGACCTAGCAATCAGCAGACAACAGCTAAAGGGGCCAAATGTGAAAAACGTGGGTATACGACAAAGCAGAGAACCTTTTACTACAGTATCTAGATAAGCACCTAAAAAGTCACTTCTTCCTAGCAGTGGCAGGCTTTGTTAATCTTATAAATGATGCTGTTAAGCTTGCATGTTTGTGCTACACACTCTTCTGCACTCCTTTTTAGGAGAGTTTTATTCCAGTAGCACTAAAATGCATGTAGTGAATAAGAAATAAATTGAAAGTATATCATGGGTTTTAAGGGTTTTTAGGATTTTAAGATGTGCTTCTGGACACATTTCAAATTAAACTAGATGCACAGTAGGTTTTTATACTTCAACCAATGCCTATAGATTAAAAAAAATCATATCTGTTAGTTTCCTTGAAGTAGTGGAATGGCTGAACTTTTCACATGTATCTGTTTGGTAGGGCTTCTTTCTGACTGAGTGCAACAAGACAGCCATCTGTCAACACAGGTCAGCTGGCAACCAGCTTATCAGCAAAGAAAATTACACCATTGTGTAGCCTTCCACCCAATCTGCTGTTTGAAAATGCTGTCCCCACACCAGAATGGTGGAGCTGAAGCCTCTGAGAAGACACATGAAACATATGTAAAACACAGAAGCATTCCTTCAGGCAGAATAACTCTCCAGAGCACTCAGCAAAGGTTTTGAACCCTGAGATCAAGCTATTCCTATGTTAACAGCCATGGGCATTATGGCAATTGCTAGAAGTGGAAGATCTCTCACCTAAGGAAAATTGTCATGGATGTTTCAGAACTAAACCATGCTTCCAAAATTATTGCTTGAGATTCATTTCTCCTCATGCTTTCCATTATCTCAGTGGATGTCTTGCCTAATAGCCCTCCCAGCTTATTTTGCACCTCCCAGGGTAGCTGCTGGAGTCCTTTCATGCTCTAGAAGAGTAAGTTCTTAGCCTCCCCATTCCACCTCTTTACATTTTTGCACAAGCCTATGTGATATGCAAAAGACTGGGTCCTAGAAATGGTGCTTCCCACTTACTTTGCCATCTTTTGGACATTTCCTTGCTTTGCATCACAAGGCTAACATGAAGCAAAATGTGACATCAATTATTAGGCAAGAAAAGCCACGAAGCATGCCTTAGGTGCTCATGGCTACTCTTGGTCCTCTGGGTGTTCATATTTGTCATGCTCAGAAAGAAAATTAAGCTGCAGTAGGCTTATGTGCACTTGTTCAAGATGCACATCATTTACAATTGCTTATATATGCGTTAGCTCTACAGATATTGGCTATATTTAGTATCAGTCAAGGAATGCCTAGTATACTATTGTTAATACGAGATACTTTGAGTTTAAAAAGTAAGTAGAAAAAGATGCACATAGTTCAAGTGGACTTTTTTTTCTTCTTTTTGATTAAAGGGTAAAACCAGACTAAATAGGCATGGCCCCTTTGTCTTCTGAGTAGATCTGTAAGTAGGCAAGACTCCTCAGAAATCTGAATGTAATATGGAATATGTTTTTCTCCTATAAAATATTTAAATTCTCTTCTCCCTCAGAAAATATTTTTAATGTGCAAATTAGTAATGTTTGCTGTAAAATTATTACCAATGTAAGCATGATAAAACTTGTAGAAGTATCTCATGTTGGTGTGTGGGCCATTCCCATTTATGTTTATAGTGGAACACATAGTTTTCAGTGGACTAGAGCATTGCTTTGTGAAATGCAAATTTTGTGACCTCAGCCAAAACAGTGGTCAGTGTCAGGTACACAGCAGAAAAGTTTATGCCACATTCTCATCCCTCACATGAAGCAACAAAATGTTTGCAGATAGGAAATTGATTAAAAAAATGGGTTATATGAGGGTTACCTATTTTCACAGGTAAAACTCTCTGCTCTAAATCGGCAGATATGACTTACTACATGGGGCACTGTCTAAAGCTATAGCATTTGTTACTCTGTAAAGTTAATCCAGCCCAGTACCTTTTATAGCTTTGAGCATTTTCAATTTTCTCTCAATATCATGAGACGTGGATTAGTCACAAATAGACAAAATCGAAGTACTTTTTCCCCTAGAAACTAACTTCACTTTTGCAAATTTGTTTTAGAGATCCTGTCCTTCCTTCTCCTTATTCCCCAGGGTGTGTTCACTTGGAGGTTAGGTGCTTTTAAAAGCTCAAGGTGGAAGCATGACTAACTCATTCTAATTACATCTTATTAATTTGCTTAAATGTGTCACCCATAAAGGAAGAAAATGACATCTCATAACATGAGTGATTTGAAACAATAATTTTTTTTTTCAACTAAGATTAGTAGTAATGTTTTGATAACATGTTCCTGAGACTTTATGGCCTTTCCAAAAACTGAAACACTCTTGTCCCTAATTGTATTTTTCTGCTGCTGCTTTTCCAGTGTTTACAGCTATGAGTTTATTAAAGCATGACGTGTTCTTTCTGCACTGCACTTACATAATATATAATATCTTTGTGTTCTATTCAGTGGTCTACAACCAGACTGTTCACAGGTATAGGTATGTAGTTTGAGGTACTGTTTCTTTAACTGGTAACTACCTAAGCAGAAGCCTTGCTATGAATGTAGATTCTACTAGAACAGGCAGAAAAATCTCACTCTGTGAGACCTCTGCAGAAAAACTGACCAGGTTCTTTTTTGCAGTGGAAGAAATGGGGTTTTTTTCATGGTGGAAGAAATGAGGATATTTCCAAATAAAACCATCTTCTGAAGTGGAACAAAATAATTTTTTTTTTTTTAATGGTGGTTTCTAGTGTGGCCTCACATTTCAGGAAAAAGAACTTGGGGTTGTGATAACTCTAGGAAAACATCATCTCAGTAGCTGAAAGCAGTCATAGAAGAAACAAAATGCTATGAATTAGAAAGCATAGGAAACAAAACAGAAATCAGTGTACTGCTGCACAACTTAGAGGCTCATCACTGTCTCAAGTAGAGTGGGCATATATGGAAAAAAAATCAGGGAAGAACAACAAGGGCAGCTAGAGGCACAGGATAGCTGCCATGCAAAACCCAGCCCAGTAGGTTGGGAATCCTCATTGTGGAAATCAAGACTGTTTGGGGAGAAATATGATTCAGGCCCACAGATGAAGAGGGAAAAAAAGAAGAGCATAGATAAGTGAGATACCAAATTCAACAAAGAGAAATGAAACTAGACCACAGAGTGAAAAACACAACATGTCTCTGTCAAGGCAAGAAATGGTAGCTGTCATACAAAGCTGGACTTGAAACCAACACAAGGAGATGGCATTTCACAGAATTGGTGGCAGATTGATGGATCCTTGCTGCAGGATGTTTAGGATGCCATCTCAGGATAAATGAGGACAGAGAAAGTACTAGAAGAGAAAGCAACTGAGAGTTAATGAATAGACAAAAAAAACAGATTAAGAAAATTCATTATATTGAAAAATAGAGAGACTGGAAAAATCTGGAAAATATCATTGATGCGAGTCGCATGGGCATCCACTTAACTGCTGGAGACAGAAAACTGAGCAAGACAGGCTCTTGTCTTGCTATGAACAAGGCTCTTGTCTTGATATGAACGGTAGCATAGCTATGAATTTTAATATTAAAAAAAATCAAAGGGTTTTGATTATGGGTCTGAAAAAGAGGAGCTGGCTAATCATAAAGATTAATTTAGACAGTGGAATAGATGGAAGATCTTTCTGAAAAGATACAGTTGTTCCTAATACTCATCAGAGGTACTTGGACTAGTCAATTGGGAAGAGCATTCAAGTGGACAAAAAAATTCAAAAACCCAGCTAATTTTAACAAACTTCACTGTTGTATTTCAATGTCAGTCAGAAAAAATATTTTTTCATTTTTCCTTAATTTTTGAGGAATTCAAAAGAACTTGTTATTTTACCATCTCTAATTTTTCATGTGTGTTTAGCATATTGTACATTTAAAGTATGCTAAACCATACTAAAACCCCCTTTTTTTACTAAACTAAACTAGACCTAAATCAGGAATTATTGCATGGTTTAAGGGAAAATTTGGTGTCCCATGAAATAAAACTCACCCTCCAAAGCAAAATATTTTAGATAAGCTTTGATGCCTGCATCACAAAAAAGAAACCTCTGAGCCATCTCATCTTCCTTTACAAATTCTTTGTGCTGTAGTCCACTACAAAAATTAAATTTCCTGGATTACCTGAGTAAGTTTTCATCTTGATATAAGAAAGCAATTTTTTACAGGAAGAACAATATTTCATTGGAACAATCTTACCAGGAACATAGTAATTGCTTCTAAACACAGGTCCTTGATGAAACAGCCCCAATCCAGAAGAACTTGTGAGCATGTTTAGCATGTGCTGTACATATTCTTGAGAGACAAAGATTTTTTAAAAGGGAACACTTTTTAACCTGCACAGAGTCTTACTGATCTCAGTTATTTTAGTTTCAAAACAATGTAATTAGATAATATTTTCATGGAAAGAATGTTATATAGCTATTTCCTCTCATCATTCTTATCACAGCAGAAGACTATCTGTGGCAAACACTGATTCGCCACAGTTGTAGTTTAAATAATTCAGCTTTAATCAAGAGCCACATCTGGTCAGGCTTACACGATAAAATATCCACCTCCTAGTCTTCCACTTGATTTCTGTCATTTTTGTATGAACACATCATGATAGAGAACAACACATTGAAACAGTTGCATTCAAGGCACAGAGGCAAATTCAGATAAAGAGCTGAAATCTGCATTTAAAAATACATCCCTGTGTTCCATACTGGGGAGAAACTTGTACTTTGTTTATCAGTGTTTGCTTGCTATGCAACACTCCCACTGCTATCATTCAACTAGAAGTCAGTGGGAGTTGCATGTGTCACACACAGCAGAAGACAGCATTATGCTTGCCTTTAAAACCCACGGATGGTCACTTGCAGGGCAGGAATACTCTGCCGTATCTCTCTAGTGTAGTGGGGTGGGTAGTGTAGCTGATGTCCTGGTGTGGTGTGCCTGCACAAAACAAAATGTCGTATCAAAAGAATGACTGAATGTTATTCTAGATACAATGAACAAATTTGTTTATAATGAGAGAGGTAAACCATTGGAACAGGTTGCCCAGGGAGGTGGTAGATGGAAACATTAAGGTCAGATTAGACAGGGCTCTGAGCAGCCTTATCCAGCATAAGGTGTCCCTGTTTATTGAAGGTGGGTTGGACTAGGTGACCTTTAAAGGTCCCTTCCAATCCAAACCTTTCTGAGGCTTTGATTCTACGTTGGTGTTACTGCAAGAAAAAGCTAGAGTGAAGGAGTCTGTTGTGACATGATTTAAAGGCTGTGGCTTGATGGTGTAACAAACTGTTTGGCATATATAGTAGCAGATAAAAGCAGTAAGATTCCCTCCCCCCACACCTCTATTCTATCCTAAAATTAGCTAGCATTTTGTCACGGGGAATTTGACTAGGATGCCACTTTTATCCCAATTAGAAACATTTACTGACCAGTTTATATCTAGCCATGGCCAGTTCATTCTCAGGGGTTCTTTGCCTGAAATGAAATATTTTCATTCAGATTAAATAATTATTTTCCCTATACACCTTTGCTACTCTGGTATATTTGCTTGTGTGCGTCTAGCTTTTGCCTTACTACACCAAATAGGCTGCCACTTTTGGGAATATTTTAGCTGACTGCATCCTGCAGGCAAGTGTGTAAATTCAAATTGTGAGTTAGCTCTGGTATGAGAAACAGCCAAACCAAAGCAGCTTAGAGCCTAATTTAGGATAATTTGCTCTACTTCACAGCAAGACCCTTTTATTTTCATTGAGTTCTCAACCCTGTTTCCTCTAGTTTGACTAATAATTTTTATGTGTCTTCATATCAGAATCTTACTGAAATTCAGAGAAAGGTTAGTTTCTGTGAAAAATCTTTAATTTCCTTACAAAAGATGAATGCTGACACAGTCTATCTTTGACAACCCATATGTATTTTATGTTATTTTATGTACCTTTAACCATTATTCTTCTCAGTATATCATAATGCTTTGCACGTTATCCAGATCAGGCCAAAAGAATAGCAGTTATTTGGATCTCTTTTCTTAATATTTTTCCTCTCCTGTAATACAGCCAGGAACATTGCCATTTTGCAATCAAACATTGTTGCACTCTTCTCAGTAGGCTCTTGTAAACACTTTTTTCTGTGCCTGTGATTCAAGCATGAGCCTTTTTAAAATCCAAAACTCTCAAATGCATCATCTCCTTTAAGTTTTGGTTCCTTCTCTAAGCTAAGATAAAATCCAACGCCATACTGTCATTTATATTTACCAGCCTACTTCATTGTCACAGGATTGCTGTATTTGCTGAAAACTGGTGCAAAATTTATATTTGATCTTGGCATCATGTGTATACTCTTTGTAATGTGTACCCCACCACCCTTGTAGCTACACTCCTCCATATTGTTACCTTTTCAAGATGTCAATACAACCTTTGCTACTTGTTTTCATTTCCTTCTCAGCATCAACCTCAACTTCCTGTTGGGCAGGTGTCACTTTGCTCCTGCATGTCTTGGTCTAAAAAAATGGCTTCATTTGTTGGCCAGTTGAATTCTGTCATCTGGGTCCTTGGTCGCTCTGCTTTTAATCTTGAGGTGATTTTTCTTCTTCCTACAAGATCTTTCCAGTTTCTGGAAGCTGAATCCAGCATCCCAGATATAGACACTTCATCACTAGCATAAAGGAGACAGGTTAGTTGGTGAGACTGGCAAGAATGCAGAGGGAAGTTAAGGAAGGAAAATGTGCTGAAATGTTGAAAGCCAGGAAGCTGAAATATTTGTTCTTAAAAGATGATCATAATGATCCCTTGTCTGGAAAACTGGCTGGTTACAGAATGTTGCCCTCTGAATATAGAGAATAGATATTTTATTACTTCTTATAAAACAAGAAGATCATGTTTTCTTAAATCCTTCCTTAAACTAACTACTTTTTCAAAAATATATAATATTGCTAGTAGAAATTTTTCCCTTCTGCAAGGGATAATCCTTTATTATCAGTAGACTTCTTCAGCGCAGCATATCAATCCACAAATAAAATATTATTGCAAATAATCTTTGCAGTTCCTATACCAGCAGATTATCAATTCAGAGGAAAAGCTGTAGGACTGTCAGCAATAGATTTGTCAACAACAGCATGCAAAAAGGTATTTCAATATATTTAATTCCAGAATTACTTTTAGTATATTCTTTTTTTCCCCTAATTGTTGTATATAGCTATTTATTTTGACAGCAGTGGCGTATTTCTTTTAAAGACTTTCTGAAAAAAGTAAGTTAGTAGTACCTTACACATTTCTCATTAACTTTGGGCTATTTCTCTTTCAATTATTTTATTCCAATTATTTGCCATCTCAATTATCATATTAGTTCACCCAGAAAAGGTAGTTCAGAAAAGGTGATGCAACCATCAGCTGCCTTCCAGCAGGAAACTTCCCTTTGCAACTTACTTGTATTCAGGCAGGCTAAATTTTGGATGCAGGTTTATCTCCCTTAACTGTTAATGGGTATAGATAGTTCCCCTCAACTTCAGTGTGATTGCAAATGTCTCCTTAGGAGAAACCAGGGTAGTGAGACAAAAAGCAATCACTGCTATTGAGACCTAAGGGTCTGAGTGGAAAGTTGTACAGGATCTGATTTACAGTTTTTTTTCCCTCTACATACTGTTGTCAACCCCGTCATGGTAACAAGTATTAACTTTACTTATCCTAACCCAAAAAATATGAAGCAAATTGCCAATTACATAGTGAACTTCTATATTTAAAAAAAAAAAAAAAGGAATTATGAACATTTGTGAAGACTTAGTTCTTCAACCTAAGAGGTTTTCAAAATATTTTTTCCCCCACTGGAAAAAGAAATAGGTGACTGGATCAGAGATATTGTAGCAGAAGAAGCAGACAGCATTAAACTACATCCTAAAACATTTTTAGACTGTGCAAAAGACAGATCTTCTACTTGAATTGAGTATCTAGAAGATGTGCTGAGGAGAAGCCTTTAGGACATCAATAAACCAATGTCTAAGAAAAGTAATGCTCTTAATAACCCTACATGAAATGTGAGATAGATCTATTCTATAGCTGAGAAATGGCCCCAGAGAGTTACTTGCTAAGGAGAATATGATAAAAGATTAAGAAAAATGTTCTATGAAAATCATTATAAATGCTTCATTTATTAGAGAAATAGATAACTTGCACTGTTTTGTAGCAGATTTGTGGCCAGCTCAGAGGCATTTCAGTAAAGATGGCTTCAGTGGGAAGAATGGATTACTGACTTGGGTTTCCTTCATGTAATACCCATCCTCACAAATAGGCTTTTACACAAATCTCTAATGAGGACCACAGCACAGAACGGGATATAGAAAAACTTTCTTAAATTTAAAAAAAAGAAAAAATCAGTAATGTTTTGGTTTTTTAGAAAACCCCTCTGAGTTGCAATGTCAGATGGGGCACTGATGGCCCAAGGCAGGATCACAACAGGCAGTTCACTGTGCATCTCCACTGCAGAGTTCACCTGAATGACTGACTTTAGTGATACTGGCTCAGGTGCAAGTCTCTGCACAGCTAGATCACACTGATGTTTGCTCCATGCAGTGGAGGTGAACAATGGAACACAGCATTTTAGGAGGGAATGTATGAGTATGGGCATGCGTGTGCATGTAGGGCCAGGAACAGAGTCATTCTCCTAGCACCACACGATCTTGACACAACTGATGAATCATCTGGGAAAGCACTGCTGGAGAATATGAGTGTTTATTCCAAATACATAAGTGGCAATAGTCTGCCAGTAAAATACCATGAGTTTTTTGCTTCTGTTTGTTTTTGTGTTGTGGCTTCTGTTCCATATTCTAACAGGCTTGGAAAGGACAGTAGGACACTGACTTGTTCCAAATCTCATCATTACTGTTAACCCTATGCCAGCAACAGTTGCAAGGCTTGTGATATACGTGTGAACACTATCCTCTTTTTGGTACCATGGGAAAAAGAGGCTTAAGTGCCGTGCAGCACAAAAGGCAATTATATCTACAATGGTGCACTCAGGGAAGATTGATTAAAATAGTTCAGTAACCATTAGATTAAAGATGCGTTCTTTAGCTGTATTTTCTACATTAATTTAGAATATTGATAGGTAATACAGCTCATAAGCATAGTTCATAGTGCCACAAGAACTAGTCAAATCTCCATGCCTTGTGGAATTAACGTAATCACAAAATCATCAGGTTTTAAGGATTATCCGAAACCAGGAGTCTGAGGAGACACAGAACACTGACTATAACTTCTGCTCTGCAGTTTTGCTGAGGTTATACCATCAGCCATTTAGTCATGACATGAAAATCCAAACAGTTGTGGTTCAAATTCAAAGTGGTTCCTCAGACCAGTTCTCATGTTATAAAAAAACCCCAACCAACCAAAAAAAATTCTCAAATTAAAGTTTTTCTTGTTTTAGTATGTCCTATACCACACCTTATCAGCAGTTTCTAACTGGCTTTTCTGTCTTTTATGAAGTCAATGATAAAGACTGGGAGGCATGACTAATGTCCTACAGATACGTGTTTAAAGGGTATAGTTTCCTTTCATAACTGAGTATTTCATTAAACTTTATCCTGAGTGGATCATCATGATAAGTAATATTCACAGGCACAGTTTTCCGGTGAATAAGCATTTTTTTAATTGGGCTTCCAGAACTTTCCAGCTAGAGATCCCATTTCCAGTATCTTAGGGGACTGTCCCAGTTGACAGCTCAGGTTCTGCACCTGAATTTTCACCTGAGCTTTGACTTTATTCCCAAAGGATGTTGATTTAGTGTAGCAGCAAGAGCTTCAGAGCACAAGAGGGTATTATATATCAATCCATTTCAGAACACATATTTGTAGTACAAAAGTTATCAGACAAAGTTAAGAAAAAGCTTTTCTATTATTTAAATTTTAAATGTCACTTAAAATTCTTGCTTTCCATTCCAATTAGTTTATCAGTTTTCCCATCACAGATAAATAGACAGTCATCTCAGAATCCCAAATCCTTTTCTGAAATAAATCAATTACACATTTTTGGCATTCAGTTTGTCTATTTCTTATTTATATTTGGCTTCAGAAAATGTCCTGAGAAAATCCTTTGTACTGATTCTGTCCTCAGTTCTCATCAGACATCTGCAGTGGCCCCATTTTTATTTTATAGTAATTTATTATTATTACTTTATTTTGTTTCCTGAAGATCACCTCTGCTGTCTGTTTCTTGGCCACCTACCCTCACTTAGACTCAATTCATAATAATGTTCTTTATTGCAAAAATTGCAGTGCTTAGGGAAAAATCAGGACTGAAAAACTCATGCACTGTTTCTTATGTCCTAGTGTGAGAGATTCACTATAAAATGCACAGTAGCAGGTTTTACTTGCTGTATGCCAGCTCAAGAAGTTCACAGGAGATCATGAACATATCTGATGCCTGTTAATCACTTCTCAGCCTCATTTAACACCATTTACAAGCCAAAGTGTAAAGTCACAGCTGATGCTCTTGGAAAGGGTTATCTTTGTACAGGCATTCAGAAAATCCCATTGCAATAGGTGACATTCCACTCCATATAAGAGGGAGGAGTATTTATCTGTTGACTTTCAGCTTACCAAGACAGTTAACTGTATATTCCATACAAGAGTGCTACTTTGAATATATTACATCAGTGAAAAAGTAGTATTTTCTCACAGGTTGACAAGATACCTGTTTCTGAGAACTGCTATGAAATAGGAAGACTGTAAGGAGTGATGGTCAAGAGAGGGAGCAGAGAACAAATTTCACCTTGTCTTGTAGAATACCAAATGTGAAAGTACAGGTATTTTCATTATGAAGACCTCATTATGAAGATCATGTCTAAGGCTTAACTTCTAGGATTTCTCTACTTCCCTATTCAGCTCTGGTTTTGAGAGGAATGCACAAGACTTCATCCCTTCATATAATCACAAAGTGTGGTCAAATTTTAAGGACACTGAAGAACTAGAGGAGTGTTAAATTTTCTTTCATAAATTTCTTGATAGTGAACAAGCTCAAACTTTATGGGAAAAAATGTGTTAGACCTTCAACTGTATGGGTAGTTTGTATGGTTTTGTCATTGTTCTCCAAACACATCCTCAGGAGAAAAGGATTTGGATGTGAAGTTTGACCATGAATAAATGCACCAGTAAAGCATTATACAAGGATATGGTTGTATATGTAAAAATACAGTTTGTCTGTAAATTCAATATATGTTTACTGTCAATAAACCCTCAAAGCCTGATATATAACATATAGTATAGAGCTACATTAAAAAAACCAATCAAGACTGTAATTACTCCTTGTACTTGAAAGCCCAGTTGGGAGTTAAAGGTTTCCACAGAATGTATTAGTGTATTGGTAGGACAGAATATTGTATTTTGAGTCAAAATTACTAGTGGTCCACAGCCTGTTTTGGCTTTCCACTGTATTTGAGAGCAGTACACAAAATTCTTAAGGATGATTTATCACTATGGGAATTCACTCCTCCTCTCTAACTTGTCCAAGAAACAAGGAGGAAGAGAAGTTCCTTATTTTTTTTTTTTTTGGCTGCAGTGCGAATCTTGTTGGCTGTACATAAAGAGGGCTTCTCAGTTTCTTAAGGTTTGTGTATTGCATTTTTAATTGGTGGAAGCATGCTTAAAGCCTTAATTAGACATCCTTCTACACAAGCTGTTGAAATGGAGACAACCTAGTTATTTACCTGGTTCACAGTGAAGAATATAAACCTTTCATAACTTCTGCTTATCTATTGCAAGACTCACATTATATATACAGCACTAATTCTAATGTCTAGTTCAACAAGATTCATACTATATACTTAACTTGTCCTCTCTTCCTAAGTGTCTAATCAAACTAAGGCTTGATTTTTTCCAAAAATTATTCACCTACCTTATCCCCTCACATCTTAAAGTGGAGCTATTAGTTTATGCATTAAATTGCAAGAGTAATTTTTAGCACATTGTGTGAAGATTTAATTGTGCAACTCTCATTAAAGTTAATAGCAACTGTGTTGTTAAATCACACCGTGCAGAACATTCCATATTCCCTTAAGTGCCCTTTTGTTGCTAGACTGAGAAGAGGCCTGCACTGCCAGACATGTGCATATCTATTTCAGTGAGAATCTCTCTAACTGGCTTAATTTCATTTTCAGGTCTGAGTTCAAAGCCCTTGAATAACTGGTCTCATATGTGTAATCAAACTAAACCAGGCTTTTTGAGTTCAGGAGAAGAATTATTTAATTAAATGGCCAGATCATGTATTTGGCCCAAGAGAAAGGGTACCTGTATCAACGCGCAAACATGGTCCCTTAATTTGTGCTAATAGTAATCTCTGGCAAACCTACTAAGTGAATTTCAATTGGCTAGGGCAGATTAACTATTTGGGTTAACATTGTCCAAGGCTGACAATTGTTTCCTACTCCTTTTGCTAGGGCTTTTTTTTTGTATTTTTATTTACTTAATAGATTTCAACACAAATTTGGCCTTTAGAACACTGTTTTATTCCATGAAGAATGAGATTAAATGTTAGCTTTGAGTATGTCATCTTTGTAGGAAAAGAAATTTGATGATAATTTCCAATTAATGCAAATTAATGCTAATCTCTTTCACTGTAGGGAAAAAAACTTTAAAAGGAACCCACTTTGAGCTATAGCAGTTTTCATTTCAGCTACACAAAATATGACTTTCACCTATCAGTTAAGAGGAATCACCTGAAATTTAGATTAGACAGATAGATAGATTCAGCTGAAGAACCTCACTTGCTTGGTGTGAATATTTACTATAAGGTCTTACTGTAAAAAGCTGCTATAACCCTGAATAAAACCCATTAGCTAGAATAAGAATTAAATACCTAATATCAAAGAGGTAATAATGGTTGTAACTGTACAGTTTTAGCCCAAAACTATACTACCAGTTCCACTAGATCAACAAGATTGTTGTGACAAGAATGTAACTTTTTTGGTGCATCCTCTAGTAACTTCTCATAAGCAATTCCAGCCTGAGCAGCTAAGGAACTCTTCTGATACTGACAGGAAGCATGAGGAAGAAGTAGGGAAAAATGCTCTACTTCATGGAAGAAAACAGGAATGTTAATTAGATCTCAAAAGAAGTGGTGTGCAAGGGAGCTTTTGGACATATCCAGGACACAGGTACTTTGTTGTTTGCACATACTAATTAAAACCAGAAGGAGATTATGGGTACGCCCTCATTACGCATAATTTTCCCTCATTTTTTTGGTGTCAACTTCAATGTATCTTAAATATATGCCTGCTTTCGAGATATCCCTGCTTGACTTAAGGCTGCTCTCTTTCCCACCCCAAGGTACCAGTATAGTACTCCCTCCAAAGGAGGGAAATTTGCCACCTCCCCTGCTGCACCATAAAACAAATGGAAGTGTACCATAAATAAGAAAGTCTCACAACTGCCAAAAGACAACTATTAAATAAGGAAAAGGCATTCTGTATTGAGCCTAGAGAGATGAAAGCTGGGGATAGACATGATTGCTTGTATTGATTAGGTAATTTTGGAAAACTGCTCAAGATGGACATTTTCCCCAAGATTAAAGGACCTATTGAAAGGATTCATCTGCTGTAGGTTTTTTTTCCTCCATTTCCTTTTCACAGTACCCACTATCACACTCAATTTTCCCTCCTATCACATTTGCTGAGATTCCTTCTGCAATGTCTTCCTCCTCCTGCCTCCTCATCGCTTCCTTTCCTTCCCATGGTCCACCTCTCCCACCAGTACCTTGCAGTCCCCTGTACATGCTTTATATACCTTCTTGCTGGCATGTGGAGAAAAAGCGGCATCTTTGGGTTAATGCAGATATGCCGACAGGCTTCTACCCAACACAGTGAAAAAGGGCTGAGCTTCCTCTGCCCTACTGTGGTGGCAGGAGCCTCTCACCTCTGCAAGCTGTTTACCTTCTTACAGGCCTCATAGGTGCCTGCTGTCTCTGAGACAGTTCCCTGCCCACATCGTACCAAAGGCCAGTTGCACAGTCTCTATCTCTCTGGAAAACATCCTTAAAAAAAAAATTATAATGTTTCAACAGCATTTGGAATTAAAATAATTTGGAATATATTTTAGACTGGGAAGTACAAGAGAGTTTGAAATTTTTTAGGTTATGATTTGAAAGCAGTCTTCTGACACAAGTTGTACAGAATAAGAAATGTGGTTTTAAGGTATAGCTTGATAACATTTTTAAATAGCAAGCTATGCACATTGTGGCAGAAGATAGACTGTGATATCTCAGGATGTTCCTTCCAGTTTCATAAACTTGTGACATTTGCTCTGTGATTTAACACATTTTTAAACAGTGTCATACAGCACAATTAACATAGTAGTTACCAGGAGCAGATGTACTCAAAACTGATGAACCCGTGGATCCAGACCTTCAGCAGGGGATGAGGTAGAAGCTCTGCACTTCTTACTAGGAAGACAAAGATCCAGCAGAACATCCTTTTCAAAGAATATTTTGTAGTATTGTGTGAAACTTTTATTTTCCCAGGATTCAGACTAATTTTCGGCTTTGTTGCACCTTGTAAGTGGCAGAGGTATCAGCTGCCACTAACTGCCAACTGCTATTAAAGCCTCAAATGAGTTCAGATATGTATCTGTACCCTTCTTTGATTGTATTTGGCTCATACACCTGTCCTGATGTCAGAGGAGAGATGAAACAGGAAATAGACAGGAGAAATCAAAAAGATTGAAGAGAAAGACATAAGAATGACATATTCAAGTGTCAAGCTTGGATGTCTTAATAATGAGCAACTGAAATTAATTTCAATACTACCTAAGATTCCCTCTGCCAGAATTCTCTGTGCCAGAATTAATGGTTTTCTCTAGTTTTCACACTCCCTTATCTTGCATCCAGGATGACTTTTAAGATTCCTGCTATCTGTAAGACCTCTTTTTTTTTGTTTTGTTTTTATTTTTTAATTTAAAAAACAATCCCACATGCACTTTTGTATATTTTTGTGTCCCTGAATAAAGACTTGAACAACTCTGGAATGGAAATCACTCATAAAGCCTTCTACAAGCCATTTAATCAGCTTTTCTGTAGTTTATGATGTATGCAAAATCAATTAAAACAGTCTCTGATTCATGACTCATTGCTGTCCTCTGTTGTAAATCAAGCATTGTAAAGTTTATAGCTTGCTTCTCATCTCATTTAAATCAAGGTCCAGCTGGGGGGAATAGCAAACATTCTGCTGAGGTTTGTGCTTTCCCCAGTTTTTAAGATCTGTAGAATAGTACGTGTTCACTATTGAAATGGAAATACCAGCTGAAACCACGAGATTTCTGAAAAAACCTTAGCGTAACTCAGTAGGTGGCATTTTTCCTTCTGCACTGATATAAATGAGTGCCCTATCATTGTGCTTCTGAAGATACCAGAACTGGTACTGAGGTACTGGACCTAGTCTTTGACTGAGATGAAGAACTGAGATCAAAAGCTACGTACAGAGTTTAAAATGACCCTATTGTAACTGAGAAGGGAGGACTTGCAGCTCACAAGACCTAGTTTATTTAGCTCAGGTACCAACAGAAATACAGGCTGAAGACCATGAGATCATGGCGTCACCGAAGTGCTGTGGTACACAACAAGTGACTGATGCCCATACTGCCCTGGCTTTGCTGTTCATCAGATCCAGGCTGCTTAGATCAAATTATCTGAGATGAGGCTTTTTCCAACCATAGAATAAATGTACATACAGACTCTGTGGCATTTTTATAAGATGAAGATCTTGTCGAAGGGTTTACAATCAATATGACTGCACCTTATTCATGTAAATGCAAACCATCTTTACAAAGTGTCTTGTTTGCTTTTCCCTGTGCCCGACTGCTTTATGCTGCTATATATTTTTTCTTCAGTTGTACTTCAGTATCTCATGAATTGATTCATTTGTATCTCATGCCTGCTGCTCATTGTACTCATGTCTGAGATATTAAATTGAACACTTGCAATCCAAACCACAAAATTTAACATGCAAGTGCAGTGTTCATTTCGTCCCTCATTTTGGCGGGATTTTTTAAGAAACTGTATTTTGGTTAAACACTTGTAAAATTCTCTCATGCAACCTAATTTTCATATCAAAATATAAATAAGAATAAACAAACCCCCAGGAGGGAGCAAGCAAGCACAGAGCATTCTTAGGTTTTCTTGAGCTTTCAAGTGGGACAGGATTAGACTTACATTTTTTCCCTTCTAAGCTTTTCTAGCTTCAAAAAGGTGCCAGTTGAGATACTTACAGCCCTCTATCACTATGAATATTTTTCTGACATTGCAGGATAATTAGTCTATAAAGACGAATAAACTAGCAGAAGTACTTGCAAAGGAATTTTATTTGCTAAGAACCTCATGCTATGGAAAAAAACTGGGCTACTGTACCAAGGAATGTATCTGAAAATGCAGTACTCAGAGGTGTGATATATATACAAAGAGCAGACTTGTGGGTCTTCTCCCACTGTTCCTGCAGTTAAGTCTCAGACTGTATGAGTTAATGTTCAGTTCATGTTTTCTGAATTCTCCAGATGAAATCTTCTCCTCTTGTCTCAACATTTCCAAAATCCACACCAGAAGTGGCATTTATTTGGCAACATATGGTTGATCTGATAAGAATAAAGATGCAGGAGAGGAGGAAAGCAGGGAAATTGCACAAGTCATTCATGGGGAGATAAGGGAATACAGACCAGTAAGCACCAAAAGTTAGGCATACCATTATGCAATTAGACGATATATTCTGTTACCAGACAAATTACAAAACACTGCACAGACATATTGGCATATCACATTGCACTGACTTCCACAATTTTAATGACATCCTTTTAATTTTAAAATCTTTTAAACCAGATTTTAAAATAATTTACTCACATATGTACTCACATTTGTGTACATATGTAATGCCAAACATACAAAAGACTTCTTAAAATACCATTTTGGTTGCACAGCCAAATATTGACAATTTGTGAAATATGGCTCCAGGCAGCCCAATTTGCCCTCTTGTGTGACTAAACTACACCACAGCTAAATCACAGCAGTTTCTAGGGCTGAAGGTCTCTATGCATACCAACAGCAGATGAAATTCCTTTGGAGATCTTTGCAGTCATAAGGCTTGGGAGGCTTTCTAATGAATTTGTTACAGAAGAATTACGAGTGCTAGTAATGCTGGCATTATTTCTGAAATCAGTTTAAGTAAAAGTATTATGGGTGCCATTGAATGTTTGTCATTAGCATCAATAATCAAGTGTCTTATTAACCAGACTGTTTACCTAAGACATTGCTTCTTGTCCAATTTCACAAGTTTGCAGTAAGTTTATTGCTAGTGAGATCTTTGAATCATGACATTTAATTTAAAATAATTTTTATCTTGCTGACAGTGTTTTGCTATGCAAATGCATGACTCTGGCAAAACATTTAGAGTAGTTTCTGGTTTTGTTTTCAAGAGCTGACAGAATGAGTTCTACCTTGAACTCAGTGATTCTCCAGAAAAGCTAACAAAGGAAAGGGCTATACAGACGGTGGGGTCATAAAAATTCACAGCCATTTTCCTGTTGTTTTTGGAAACTGAAGGGAAAAGTATCTATGAAACTGTAAAATTTAATGAATAGTTTAAAATCACTCAGAATGAGATGGTACCTCTGTGGTACAGGAAGGTATAGGCTCATCTCATGAAAAGCAAACTGGGAGAGGCACCACAGATTTTGTCTCTTCCCTGTCTGTATTCCTATGATGTATACAACCTCAGTTGCTCTAGAGGAGGGGCGTTTCAGAGTTGGTAGTAGACGGAAGTAGTAGTCCGAAGACTTACCCTGTGCAGTGGAAGGACTGTCTTTTGAGGGGCACAGAGCATTGGGGAACAAGTTCAAATGAAGCACTTGCCTCTTTATCCAACCTGAGACTACCTGGCAGAGCTTTGAAGATTCAGTTAGAGGAAACCTGCATTCAGATGCTTTACCTCGGCACTGAGATCCTCATCCTCCGTGTGAAAAAGCAGCTTTGTGTAACAATTTGAATTGAACAATTTGTCCTTTGAAGGACACAGCAAGAGACCAAATGCTGCTCATTGCTCTGCTCTTTAAATCCTCTCATGTCACTGAGAGCATGTCAAGAGACATGGACTTTACTCAGGTACATTTACCTGCTTTCAAAAATCTGTTCCACAAAAATACTCATCCCAGACCCATCTTGGTCCCACAAACTGTGTCTTTTCAAGTTCAGGGCCATGAACATTTCTGAAACCATAGCATTACTTCTGAAAACAAAACTGGTTAAAGTCTCAGACTTCAAGATGTTTATTTTTGCCTTGTTGATTCAGCCGTTACACAGGCAATAACCCTAGTTCATTACGAGCCTGAATCATTTTTAGTATGAAGCTTTCTTATTCAGGCTTTGCATGGCCTTCGGGCTCTTCAGAAAAGACTTTGTGGTGGTTGCTACTTCTCAGATGAAGTGGTTTCCCTTCCCTTTTGTGAAGGACTTTACACAACCAGACTTCAAGCAGCTCTTCACACAGTTTGATGGATTTTGAAGTTTCTGAGACTAATGGCCAAGTATGCACACACCTCAGTGCTGGAGTAGTTCATTGCCGGCATTCTGGATTTGGTTTCTGTCATATGTCCCCAGGACCTCTTAAAACTGCTTGATAAACCTCTGCAAAAATCTGAAGCGGTTTCATCCCATCGTATGTTAGCTCTTACCTAGCTGTGCCAGTAGAGATCATATGCGGCAAAGGGAGCACATTCAGAGAGCTATCCCGTGCCAGGACTGGTGATAGACACCTGTCTCCTGGACATTCCTGCTTTTCGATACATGCAAGAGAAGTCTCTTTTTACTTCTGAAAGTAAAGTTGGTTTCTGTGTTTGTTGTCAAACGTGCTTCATACTTCTGTTTCACATGGACAGCCTCAGGCTCCCTGATTTCCCAAGGAGGCCAAGTACAGCATTAATGTGCTGGAAAAACCTGACTTCTGTGAAGCATGTACCAGACATTTCTCCTGTGCCTTAATGGCTAGCAGTTGAAGCAATGGTGGCCAGAACCATCCCAACACCTTACACTGAAAACTAAGGGAGTAGAATAACCTTTCCACTTCGTTGGGAAGCACTTCATCTTTTAGGACTGTTGTATGCAATATCAAACTCAACTATTAGTAGTACATAATTCTTTGATGTTTAGAACACGGTGTTGTACCACCAGCTGAGCCTTCTCAGGCAGAAGGCAAGAGATACGAGGTGCTCTCATATTCCAGGCTAAAAACTGCTGAGATCCTCCCCATCTCCTAAGCTAACCAGAAAAGACACCCCCTTGTGTTCTGTCTAGGACATATCCCCCTGATACTGCAAATGCAGAAACACCCCTGGTCATGTGGAATAAAGATGCATCTATAGTGTGAACAGCAGTGTGAGCAATAATTCTAAAAAATTCCTATTTAGTAATCTATATAAAACCACTTTTCAAGAAATACCATTGTGTTTATTTCTGAAAGTCGTTTCTTATTATGTTTTGCTTATGACAGGTACTCTTTTTTCTTAATACTATGAAATTAGGTCACTAAAAATTTTACATTTTAGAAAAAATTTTTCATTGCAATGTTTACAAAAAATGCTCTTCATGATCTGTTCTAGATGATGATTTGCTTAATTTTCATGTAAGTTTGTATAGTAATACACAAAAGAAAGAGACATTTTATCAATCCGTGCTAGAAAATCATTAAAGATTAATTATTTCTTTTTAGAAGTCTTTTTTGTTTGTTTGTTTATTTGCTTTATACTACATGCAAAGTAGGTGGGTCATTTTCTCAGGGCTGCCAACTATGCAGAAAACATTGTCATAATTTTGAAAACTTTGTAATACTCCTCTTTAATTTCCTGCCATGCTAGGAAATGTCTTTGATCTGGTCTCATAGATCCCAGGCATTTGGTTGCATTTGATTCACAAGTAAAAGAGCATACAAAACGGTTCTCAATCATTTAGATAGAATTTGGGGAAGACTATCAGTCATCTTAGAAATACTCACAAAAGATTTTGAGATGGATGAATTGGCAAGCCTCAGACTTTTTTTGTGTTTCCAATAGCACTGAATTTGACCCATTTCTATCAATAATGTCAAGTAATGGTTGTCTTACACTCATCATTAAATTCTATCCTTAAACGTAAGTATTGAATTTCAATTCACTCTTCTTACTTCTACAATGTCAGTTGTCATAAGGAACAATTATTAACGGATTGTGAGGTTCTTACATATAATAATGGAAACCAGAAAGCACCTACTGTTTGGTTTCTGTGTCCTAAAATAACATTTCCACCTTTTATTCTATCCTCTTAAATAATTTGATATAAAATATATTTAAAAATTCAACAATGAACTTTTGTGTTTTCTCTACTGAGATGATTTGCATGAGTTTTTGACGGAGTTCAAAATCTGACTTTTTGTCAAAAGAATTGAAATCCTTAGCGAGAAGGTTTTTTAAACCAAATTACAACTCACTGTTAAGAAGTTGGGGGCAGGGTGTTCGTTTCTTTTTCAGAAACTAGACACGATTTCATTACTATTTTTACATTTTGCATATATAACTGATCCCAAAGTGTTCATTCCTAAATAAGAGAGATGCTTAGCGGAGATTTCAGTAGTTGTCTGATTTAAGTCTTGTCAACACTAGCTGTCTGGATAACACTGGGGAGTCTCTGCCTTTCAAGTGAGTAACAGACAAGGAGAAAGACTGAGATAAAACCACCTGACAAACTTTGCTTGCTGTCACTGTTTTAGTCCAGGAGCGCAAACTTAATTTGTGACAGTTGCCTGACATTTAGCATTCACTAGCAAAATTTCTTTTGGCTTTCAAAGGGCCTTGGACTCTCCAGCGCAACAATGTTTGTATATCCTTTATACATATTCCAGGACGGAGATTGCCTCGTCTTACAGAACACAGCACTGTGATTTGCACTTTACTGCATACTTGAATACTTCTGGCATTCAGGAAGACAACAGAAATGCTAGTCTTGATTGACTACATGTGTAATGTTCCGGTTATCTGTGATGTCCTTGGTTTATATCTCCAGTTATTCTCTGTTTGCACTATTGTGACTGCAAAGAGCCTCATTAGCTATATACATTCCCCTTTCCAAACCTTACTGAGCTCACATATTGTGGCAATCAATTCAAGAGGCTAATTTTATGTTATGATTAAAGAAGTCCTGCAATTAGTCTTACACTTCTTGCCTTTAATTTTTTACTGGATGTCATTTTATTCTTTTGCTGTAAGAGTTGGCAAACATACTTTTCTCATCTACTTCCCCTTTTGCATTTATTATGTTCAGTAACAGTAATTAATCTTCTCTGCAAGGCAAACAAATCTAATCCTCTCAGTTTCCCAGAGGAGTGCTTTCTGTATCTTTGATTATTTCTTGTCACTTAACTGCACACAGTATTTTATTTGCATTTGGTAAATAACTTGGTTGAACTATCACATTCATATCTGTGCAGTCCATCTCAAGGGGTAACATAGCACTGGTTTTTGTATTCTTCTGTGTCCTACTATGTCCTCATTAGCTGTATTTAATTCTCAAGTTTTCTTCCTAAGAGGTCAAAGTTTAGCTTGAAAACCAAGCCAATAACCAATTATCAGCAATGCAGATTGATTCTTTCAAGTTTTCTAACCCAGCCTTTTCAGTTTTGTTTCTGAAGACTTATTTTTATCCATTCCCTGCCTGTGAAAGCTATTCAATTATATTTATTATATCTAAAGTTATTCAATTTCTCTATCACTCGCCTTACACAGAATATCTGAAGTGAAGATATTACTTGGATGGAAATTGCAATACCTCGCTTCCAAGTCTGTCACTATTCACATCCTGTCTTGTGAATCTCCAGTCACTGCTCACTTACCAGACTTCTGCATGGATCTTCACTTGCTCCTGTCGACCCAAACCCACTTGCAGCTCTTGTGATCTCTCTGTTCTTGCATGAGCTGTGCTGTTTTTGGATGAATCTGTCTTCCCAGTTCAGTCTTACAACTGCTTCCATAACCTGTTCTGGCTTCGCAGCTACTGAGGAAAAGTTCCTTAAAAAGTTGTAGAAAGCACTCAGGAAACTGGAGTTTTATCTCCATCTCAATTTGCAAATTATGAACTTTAAAGCCATTTTGAAAGTTCTGCATCTACCAGCAGGAATTCTGTGTCAATACAGGGGAAAGTTAATCTCAGCGTGGGAAGGTAGCACAATAAACCCACCTGTCCTTTAACTCTAGTAGTGTCTTATTAACAGCCCTCCCAGGCAAATGAATCAAGCACTGAGAATTACAACATTTACTGGTATATGTGTCCCACAAGGTGAGTATTTTAAAACAGCCAAATTGAAATCTACCTCCATCCTCTCCTCTAGCAATCCACCCCTCCTAAACAGGCTTATGAGCTTACATCTTTTCACTCCCATAAACCTGACACAAAGGTCCCAGACTATGCAAACAGCTATCAACTCTCCCTTTCCCACATTATACCCTCACCCATTCTCTAATGTGCCAAAAAAAAAAAAAATTGACTTCTTGTAGCTGTGTAAAATGGCAGATGGTTTGGTGTGGTCTGATAGTCTGCAGCTAGGAAAAAGATTTCTGGGACTCATTGTGTTACGGAAACAATGTCCACTGTTTGCCATCCCACATTACACACATCATCAGAAGTTAATCCTCCTAACTGCAGACATTACTGTAACTCATTTAGATAGGCTTTCCATTTTGCATGGTTTGAGTTTGGAACACTGTGTATCTTACAAATCAAGTGGTTGGGGGTTTTTTTCCATATCAAGCTTTGTGTATACTGGGCATTTATTTAAATGCACTGCACTTAATTTATTCCTTTCTACTGTAAGCAAAACAAAAGACATGTTGGAAAAACTTCATCATTTCACTGGATAACAATCTATGGCTCTTGGATAGGGGCTGTAAAAACACATTGATTTACTGCTTTGGGCCAACTTTTGCAATAATTTAACTTCTGGCTTAATTCTTGTGTACAGTTAGGTCTTACAGCTGCTGTAATACCTGGATATTTTTTTATAATCCCTTATGGCTATGCATCACATTCTGTATCTTCAATGGTTATTTATATTTCTGGATATTGTTCACCCTAATGAAGACATTATGAGGAGATGGTAATAAAAGCATATTTTCATGTTGAATAAGCAGAGTTTTTGCCAGGGAAAAATCTACGTAAAACATCACGGCATCATGTCTTCTCAATTGTGTATCAGTATTTAAATCACATATCAGTATTGAAGTTCATGATCATGAGCTGGCTATAAGAATCAGTGGATACAGCCCAAGTGCCTTGCCAGTCCAAAAATAAGGTGCCTCTAGATTTAATCGTAGAGTCATAGAATCATAGAATATGCTGACTTGGAAGACACCTTTCTGGATCATCAAATCCAACTCCTGGCCCTGTGCAGGACACCCCAAGAGTCACACCATGTGCCTGAGTGCATTGCCCAAACACTTGAGTTCTGTCAGGTTTGGTGCTGAGACCACTTCCCTGGGGAGCCTGTCCCAGTGCTCAACCGCCCTCCAAGTGAAAACCTTTTTCCAGATATCCAATTTAAACCTCCCCCAACTCATTTTCATGCCATTTCCTTGAGTGCTGTGACAGGTCACAAGAGTGAAGGGATCAGTACCTGCCCCTCCACTTCCGCTCACAAGGAAGTTGTAGACTGCAATAGATCTCACCTCGGTCTCCTCCTAGCTGAAAAACCAAGTGACCTCAGCCTCTCCTTATATGGTTTCCCCTCCAGACCTTTCACTGCCGCGCTGACCGATTCCTTGCCCGAGCCTGGCCGGCGGCAATGATCCTATGCCCACAGAGCTGACAATGGGCTCTGGGGCTTTGAGTTCCCGGATCCAAAGGGGCTGAGTGGAAGCTCCGCAGGGAGCTGTGTGGCAGACGGCTTCTTACAGCAAGCAAAGTCAGTAGATGTTACAGAGCGACGGCAGAGGCGAGAAGGAGAGAGTCAGACTGCTTGTGGCTATAAACCCAAGCTTTATTTCTTGTCCCTCAAGGGACAGAGGAAACGCGGCACGGGCGGGAGCCGACAAGACAGCCCCCTTCAACGGTGGAACAAAGGTTTTTAAGGGTAGACAAACAAGGGAAGGAACAGAGGAGATAACCAACCAGGGAATGACAAGGGATGACAGCCGACCACTCAGGGAACAAGGGAGGAGGAACAAACTTGGAACATCAAATCCAAAACGGAACCCTTAAGATCTTTCTAGAAACTAATTGCATAGTACATGAACTTATTATAAAACATGAACCAGGGAAACCAATCATGAACCAAGGAAGCGAGAAAGGTCTGGAAACAGGGTGGAGATGAGATGTGAGTGGCATCTCGTGGGCGTGGATATCAAACCTCTGCATCTCCCTCAGGTTCCTCAAGAGTGGAGTCCTGAGCAGAGAAGTCCACCCACTGGGTGTCACTCACCTTAAATGAAAAGGGCTGGACCACTGCCACATTTCACCATTGTCATGGCCCTACTTTGAATGCTCTCTAATAGCTTAATATCTATTTTTATACTGTGGCACCCAAAGCTGCCCCCAGCACTTGAGGTGAGGCTGCCCCAGTGCAGAGCAGAGCAGGACAATCCCCTCACTTGCCTGGCTGGCCATGCTGTGCCTGATGCCCCCTAGGACACAGATGTCCCTCCTGGCTGCCAGGGCGCTGCTGATTAATATTCAACTTGCCATCTACTAAGACACCCAGATCCCTTTCCAAGGCACTACCTTCCAGCCTCTCATTCCCTGGTCTGTACAAGCAGTTGCCACACACCAGGTGCAGAATCTGGCATTTGCCATTGTTAAACTTCATACATTTGGTGATTGCCCATCTTTCTCAATTGTTTATGTCTCTCTTCAGGGCCTTTCTGTCCTCACAGGAGTTGACAGCTCCTCCCAATTTAGTGGTGTCAGCAAACTTACTTAGTATTCCTTTGAGTCCTGACCCTGGATTACCAGGACTAGCCAAAATTCAGACTAAAAGAATGACCTTGCAGGTATGTTATGGGTTGACCCAGGCTGGATGCCAGGCACCCACAAAAGCCACTCACTCAGTCCCCTCTCTCTGCAACTGGAGAGTGCAGAGAAAATTTAACAAAGGGTTCACGGGTTGAGATAAGGAGCTAAAGAGATCGCTCATCAAATGCCATCAAGGGCAAAACAGGCTCAAGTTAGAGGCATGAAGTGAATTTACTACTAACAAAATCAGAGCAGGATAATGTCTCCCATGGGAGACAGTTCTCCATGAACTTCTCCAATGTGAATCCATCTCATGAGCAGCAGCTCTCTGCGAACTGCTGCAGCATGAGTCCATCCCACAGGCAACAGTCCTCCCCAAACTGCTGCAGCGTGGGTCACTCTTCCACGGGGTGCAGTCTTTCAAGGACAGNACCATTAGGCTGCTGATCACACATTTCTTACCAAACTCAAAGCCTTGCAAAATCAAAATGAAAGACAAGGAAATAGTCTTTTCTCTTACGCAGAGGAAAGCTGTCTTACATGGATGTATTCCGTTCATCGTACTGTTACTCCTTTTCCCTTCATCATCCCTCTCCATACTGTTTGCTTAGGCATCCTTTTTTGGAGCAGCAAGTTGTCATTTACTATTTTCCTGTTCCTGGCCAGTTCAGGGTTAATTTTTTGCAGTAGCTGGAAGGGGACATGCCTAGACATGGAGGTTATTCTATACCACGTCATGTCATTGCTGGGGCTGGGGTAAAGGGACTCTCTTCCATGGAGAACAGGGAGAAGGGGTTCCTTCTGGTTGAGAAAACATCAAATAGGAAACCATTTAGTATTGTCAATTATTGTCTATTTTCTGTATGAATCACCTATTTTCTTATATCCTCTGTCATCAATTTTGTTACTGTTACTGTTTGTTTTCTTATCTAATTGCTGTTTCCAGTAAAGTGTTCTTATCTCAACCCATGATCCCTCTTTAGAGCCCCCAGTTTTCCTCTCCAGCCTGCTGCAGTGGGGAGAGAAAGGGAAAACTGGGGGAGTGAGAGAGAGTGGCCATGTGGTTTGGAGAGTCTCGGAGGTGGCACTGAATTGGGGAATATTGTTCCTACACAGTGACATTTATATATGTGAATGCTAATGATAATGTATGGGCTTTACAAAAAGTTTAGCCAAAGCAGTATTCTATTTAAAATATACAATTGCCACATGCAGGCTCACTTTCTAACCTCTGTGTTCTGTCTTTTTGCTCATGAAACCTTACATATACTATACATTTAACAAGGTGTTTTACTGCTCAATGTAGTCTATATTTCATTTCATTTTGTTACATTTTTTCATTATATGTTCATTTGAGGTGCATCAAGGCCATGTGCTGGGTCCTGTACTTTGATCACAGCAACCTCAGGTAGCATAAAGGCTTGGGAAAAAGTGAACAGATAATGGTCCAGTAGAAAATGATCTGGGGGCGGTGGTGACAGTAGCTGAACATGAGCCAGTACATTCCAAGTGTTGAGGGTTGACCCAGGCTGGATGCCAGGCACCCACAAAAGCCACTCACTCAGTCCCCTCTCTCTGCAACTGGAGAGTGCAGAGAAAATTTAACAAAGGGTTCACGGGTTGAGATAAGGAGCTAAAGAGATCGCTCATCAAATGCCATCAAGGGCAAAACAGGCTCAAGTTAGAGGCATGAAGTGAATTTACTACTAACAAAATCAGAGCAGGATAATGTCTCCCATGGGAGACAGTTCTCCATGAACTTCTCCAATGTGAATCCATCTCATGAGCAGCAGCTCTCTGCGAACTGCTGCAGCATGAGTCCATCCCACAGGCAACAGTCCTCCCCAAACTGCTGCAGCGTGGGTCACTCTTCCACGGGGTGCAGTCTTTCAAGGACNCTTCATACATTTGGTGATTGCCCATCTTTCTCAATTGTTTATGTCTCTCTTCAGGGCCTTTCTGTCCTCACAGGAGTTGACAGCTCCTCCCAATTTAGTGGTGTCAGCAAACTTACTTAGTATTCCTTTGAGTCCTGACCCTGGATTACCAGGACTAGCCAAAATTCAGACTAAAAGAATGACCTTGCAGGTATGTTATGGGTTGACCCAGGCTGGATGCCAGGCACCCACAAAAGCCACTCACTCAGTCCCCTCTCTCTGCAACTGGAGAGTGCAGAGAAAATTTAACAAAGGGTTCACGGGTTGAGATAAGGAGCTAAAGAGATCGCTCATCAAATGCCATCAAGGGCAAAACAGGCTCAAGTTAGAGGCATGAAGTGAATTTACTACTAACAAAATCAGAGCAGGATAATGTCTCCCATGGGAGACAGTTCTCCATGAACTTCTCCAATGTGAATCCATCTCATGAGCAGCAGCTCTCTGCGAACTGCTGCAGCATGAGTCCATCCCACAGGCAACAGTCCTCCCCAAACTGCTGCAGCGTGGGTCACTCTTCCACGGGGTGCAGTCTTTCAAGGACAGGCTGCTCCAGCATGGGAGCCTCTCTCCACAGGTCTCCCACAGGTTGGCAGCCTCCTCTCAGGCATCCACCTGTTCCAGCATGGGACTCCTCCACAGGCTGCAGGTGGATCTTGGCAGATGGAGCTGGGCTCCATGGGCTGCTTCAGCATGGTCTTCACCACAGGCTGTACAGGAATCCTGGCTCCAGTGCCTGGAGCACCTCCTCCCCCTCCTTCTCCATAGACCTTGGTGTCTGCAGTTGTTCTTCTCAAATGTACTCGCTCCGCTCTTCTCTGGCTGAAATAAAACTGTGCAAAAACTTCCGGTTTGATTTCTTCTTGAACATGTTATCACAGAGGCATTACCATTTCTAATTGGCCCAGCCTTGGCCAGCAGCACATCCATCTTTGGAGCCACCAGGGACTGTTGGCTCTTCCTGACATGGTGAAAGCTTCCAGCAGCTTCTCACAGATGCCACCTCTGTGGCCCCACGGCTACCAAAAACCAGGTCATGCAAAACAAATACAAGGTACCATTTCTCAAACCGTCTCCTCACAGTCTCCGGTAGCCTGCTTCCTTCTAGGTAAGCTAGGGAAGAGCGGTCTTGGCCTTACCTTCTTCATGCTTTGCCAGACAACCACCAAGTACAGGAAAAAATCTCACTGTACACCTGGTGCTTCGAACTTTGCTTGCGTAATCCACCTTTGGTCTTTGGAACTGCTGTCAGAAAGGCATCAGCACCCTGAACCCTAAGACAGCCACCTCCTGACGTCTCTGCCAGTTCTTTGCTGAGCTCTCCACTTGGCATTGCCAAAGGCGCATGTAGCTTCTCATCTTTATGTCTTGTCAGCACGCACAGCTCTTAAAAGCCACCAGGTAAATCATGATTTTGAGTCTAGTCTGTGGGTTTTTTACAGATGAAAACAAAGCCTAGCTTTATATTGAAAAAAGGCATGTGGATATTGTTCTTTTTCTTTACAAGTATCTGGAATATTTCTTTCTTTATAGCAAACTCAGCAGTAAATACTTTGTTTTAGTGTTTTTTTCTTGCAGCTGAGACCTTCTAAACAACCCTGTGTAACTTAAACTTACAGACCTTTATATTAAAGCTTTTCCTGCTCAGCTTCTGCTCTTATGCTGAGAATAATTTAAAATTGGTTGTCCTTATTAGTGGCTTTTTTTATATCTTCAGATTCTGCTGCTGTGGATGTTTAGTAATTTCAAGAGTCTTTTAGGTTTTCCAAAGACTTTCCAAATATTCTGCTTTGCATTTTGTTTGTATGTACAGAGAAAGCATTCAAACAAACCTGTGCTGCCACTCTCTTACCCCTGCTCCCAGTATCTAGATACAGGTTACAACTTCATCTGTTTGCACCCAAAAAACCTGGCATTCGTGTCGCAAATGCCTGATCTGGCAGCTGAGTATTTGCCTTCCCTGTGTGCTTCTTGATCACACAGGACAAAGTGGACTTACACATCCTCCTCACTCCACAGATGCAGCAAGGTTGTAAGAGTGCTCTGCCTTGGGGCTCTCATACTCTGCTTCTTGCTTGTGCCCACACTGGCATAGCAGTTTTATGCCTGTCCATGCATTAGTAGTGTACCTCACCATGAAACTTCTTTTAAAAACATTACATTAGCTTACAGGAGCTATCACTTTCCCATGCCTTCTCCAGCTTTTACATTCAAAAGTACTTAATAGTTCCATCTTGATCCAGAAAGTAGTTTTTGTGAATGCTTTGTGGTTATATCCTGCTTAATTGTACTGAATTTTAAGGTCAGAAGAGGGATGTAGCAGAATATTAGGGGAAGGAAATGTTTGATTTCTGTCATATAACCAGCATATTTTTGTCCATCAATCAAAAGTTAATTTATTTTCTTCCTTTGCAGTACATAACTTCAATTGTTTCTTTCCTCTGCCCTTGTTTCTCTTAATTCTTACAACAGCTGTCAGTTAAATTAATGTCTTCCAGCAGGTAGGAAGAAGATGCAATTCATGTTGTGCACAGATAATATTAAGCATCCAATACTGTGAAATTACACACTCCATTTAAAAATAGTTGAGAGGAGGAGGAGGCGGTGAAAGAACAAATTATTAGCAGCCTGTTTGTCTGTCACACTGCTGATAAAATCTGGAGAGAAAATAGGAGAAGAGTTGTTGGGAAAGCAGTGGGATCTTACACTGTAGGAGGCCTCCTTGTGATTAGTGCTCGTGACATAGAGCTTTTGCCCTTCCTGTCAAAAACCAGCTTGGTAACCACTTCCATACACCTTGTTCAACCTGAAAGAATGGCCAGTATGAAATATTCAGCAGGTGTGCACTTCAAAAGCTACATTCTCTATGTTATGTATAGTTCACCTGGAAATACATAATACCTTTAAAACACAAATTGGCTCTCAAAGGGCACTCATCCATTTTCCTCTCTGTTTTATGCAGGGACAAGAATGTGCCCTCTGGCGACTGCAGCTGACAGCTGTGGATGAAAGCCATGCTATCAAAAGCTGTCTTTTCTGTTTTTAAGGCCCCCCTCATCATGTCCAAGCCAATGTGTATTAGACTCCAAGGCTTCTTTCATTATTTGTCTGTAGAAATTGAAGTTGTAGCCAGTTCTTTCAAGGTTGGGAGAAAGTTTGAAGGTCTACAATGAAACTTCTCTAAAAACGGAAAATCAGGGTACCACAATCAAAATATAAGGTATCAAATCATATTCAGATCCAGATTCTGCAGAAGTTAATTTGCACAGTTGCAAAGATCAAATCCAGGGGTTTGGGGTTATTGCTAGTGGTAAGTTAAAACACCAGTACTCCTTTCTGTGTAAGTGAAATCAGCCTTCCCTTTGGACCAAAAATATCCTGGAGGAGCATCCTCACTGCCAGAGGGACTTCATCAATTGATCTTAAAACCCCTGAAATTTGTTGAACACTGAATAGTTGTCAGATTGCACCTCTGCAAACTCACAGCACTTGAAGAGTCATCTTTATCTTAAGAAGCACATTAAGCTTCTTTTTGTCAGTGTAACAACCTTGTTTTCTCTTTGAGTGTCTTGGATTCAGTAGTGTTTCTCTGTTTAAAGACTACATTTGACTGAAATAATTTAAAAAAGGTTTTAGAAAGCTACATGAATGTGATGTGATGAGGCAAACCACTGTGCCTCTGATATAAGCCATCACAGTTGTCCAATCTGTGGCAGCTTGCTAGTGACTTGAATGGTCCATTAAATTACATGGTCTGATTCATCTCTCTCCATGCAGTATTGCAAAATGAGCTTTTGAGGAAACCACATAGCTACCCACCATGCATATCTAAAGCAGCAGTCATGCAGTCATTTAACACAGAGGCTCTTCACTCCTTCAACCTCAGTAGAGCTGGCTCAAGACCATAAGCAGAGGGTAGATGGCTGGAGCCAACAAGGTTTAGCTGATCTGACTCAACACGTCATCTCTACCTCTACCTAGCCATTGGCTGTTGCTGAGAGAAGGTGTAGGAGCCAAAGGACAAACTCCTGTAATGACAACTAGAGAAGCAGAAGCTCCAGTCATTTAGGCACTCTCCTCTGATTCTCCCCTTTCCTCATGGTAATGAGCTTGGTAGTATTCCTGCTTCCTCTCCTTTCCCAGAAAGCAGTTGCAACGTGGGAGGGGGCTGATATGTGGGAAGTGGCATGGCTCCTCTCAGGGGCTAAAAGTATGTGAGCAGAAGAAGGAAAGGTGGACAACAAGATTTCTGGCCTTTGTTTTCCCAATTCACTACCTCATGTAACAGAGCCGTGCTTTTCTGGAGATGGCTGAATATCTGCCTGCCCACTGGAAGTGGTGAATGAATATCTTGGTTTGGTTTGATTTGTTTGCATGTAGAACTTGCAAGCACAGCTTTTACCTATTATATTATCCTCATCTCCACTTTTACTTTTCTGATTCTTTCCACCACCCCACTGGGGTGAGTGAGCAGCTCTGCAGGGCTTTGCTGCCAAATGGGGTTAAACCATGACAAACCCGAAAATCAGCTTTATTTCTGCCAGCCTTCCTTACTCATCTTTACCTTCTGAGACTCCTGAAGACTTTCCAATGCTGCTTTTACACTTTTCCCACTCAAATTTCTTCTGCTGTCACTGCAAAACTGAGTTCTGCCATTGAGCCAACCCTGATGATTTCTTCACCTGTATTAATTGTACATATATAGATTCTCAAGTGTTTGAAAGATTATGGTATGTGAATTTATTAAAACAGGCTTCTGGCAATAATTTCTGCATGAGTAACAAATTGAAAATCCTCAAATACAAAACAATATTTTCCTAAAAACAGCAATTATAAAATGTTTACCAGTTGTCCTGGTTACAGGAGTAGGGTGCCAGTTTAGGACTATGTGTGTGTACCACACTGTGTATTCTACTCCCCTCTGTCATTTCTGACGAACTGCTAATCATGGGTCATTTTCAGGAGCTGCCCTGTGCACACCAGACACCTCAGGCTACAGGCTGGGTAGGCAGGGTAGTGCAAGGCAGGGTAGTGTTTCTTCTCCTTCACACCTATGACTCAGCTGTGGTAACTCCCTCCAGGGAAGCACCAGCACAGTTACACCCATCCTGAGGGGTCATTTCTGCTGATGGGCCATAATGGACTCAATGGCACCAGCAGAATAGGCAGCTGCAACAACTTAGACCATCAAGGACTTCCAAATATCCCATGACTCACAGGATTACATCATTCCATTGTGAAACTCCCTGCCCCAGGGGAGGTACTGAGCATTCCCACCCGAACTTAAAACCTGTGGGTTTGTGATCTAGGGACAACACTACCACCAGAGGAGGATCCAGAGCTTCCACAGGACCACCTCTTTTGACAAGACTGTGACCGTCACTTCAACAGGATGCAACCACTTGACAGGACTGTGACCATCACTGACCAACAGTGTGCCAGTGGCACTCTGACTTTGTGGGTTTAAGCCAATTCTCTGTGTATCATTGCATTTATTGTAATCTTTCTATTAAATTGTAACTCTGACCTGAAATCTCTCTTAAGGTAAATAAAGGGGGTTCATTTCTCCCACCAGTTTACTTTCAAACCAGCACAACCGTTCTTTTCCAACTCTCTCAACAAGCAGGCTCTGGTTTGCAAACCACCTTTTCACTTGTATCAATTATATTGTTTCTATACATTGGTGTTATGTCTTAATTAAGTATTTCATATTCTGAACAACTGAAATGCTATAAAAACCTTTACACTTTAAAGCTAGAAGAATTCATCCGTAACATGCACAGTTCTTAACTGCACCAAGCTGAAGTCAAGTTTGAACTGAAAGTGTTTGGAAATATCTCCAAGTGATATTTCTGTCATCACACTTTCCAATTTCTCTTTCATTTCTGTTGTGGTTGCTGCTGCTCAGCTTTATTTATAAATCCTTGAAAATAGGAATTTATAATGAACACACAGTCAGTTTCTTAAATTAAAGCACTGAGGCACTAACAAGTAAGCACCACTATAATCAAGCTAATTAAAAGGCCACGTTAAGGATAGGAATCTGCATATGAAAAGGAACACAATTTTCCTGATGGTAGTTTTACTATCCTCTTATATTTGCATGCACCCTGTAGAGTCTCACCATCATTTGAAGCTAAGCTACTTAAAGAAAAATCAGGTTTTTACCCCTTAATCTCTTTAAACTAAAGCAGTATTTCCAGTTTTGACCAGCAGGTTCTGTGTTTTTCAAAGTTCATTCTTTGAAGAATTGAAATACTTTAATTTATCCAGAGCAGCAGATGCACAGCACACTTGGGGACAAATGAGATGAGTGAGCTGTGTACTGAATTTTTAATGATGTTTCCCTGGTAGAGACTTCAGAAAGCACTTTTGAAGACTACAATCTAACTCAGTAATGAGCAGTTTTCTTCATTTGAAAACTATGAGGAAAGATTACTATGGCCTTTCATATTCAGAAACTACTGCAGGACATTTTGGTGCTAGCATTTTTTTTTTTTCCATTGCCAGAAAGATAAAAAAGTGGGACAGGGGAGACACTAACAAAAACCAACATAAGTTGCACACAAATCCTCTTTCCATATCCAGTAAAAATCCTTTCTGCGACTAAGTTTTACTTAATAACATCCGTCTTCTGGTGACAACTAATGTTTTCAAGCAGAAAAGACTCTATTTAGGATATGAAACATTTCAAGGATCTCTTAAGTATGTGATGTAGACATAAATTGAGAAAGAAGGACATTGAGGTCACTTGGAGCTTAGATGTTAAGGAGCATGAGACTCATACCTTAAGTTACATTCTTTTTTGGCTTTATTTTTGCAATATATACTTAGAGTTCCAGTGCTAAATAAACACTAAAAACTCAAGAAGTAATTTTATAATCTTCTGAAGGATTGCTGTGGACTTGTAAATTTACCATATATGGTGTCTGTCTCTCTTAACTTTCCACACAATATCCTAGAGTTGTTAATGATTCTGTGACTCAGAGTGTGCATGCACTGTGGAGAACCAGTTAGTTAGATGTGGTGTACTTTATAGTGTTTCTTTGACCACAGTCTGGTTTTTTGCTAGTTGTCTTTAATAGGAAATCTGAACCAAAGTTTTTCTGGAAGTTGTCTATTACCTTTTATATTGTGCAGATCTACAAGTATTTCCAACCGTGTTATTTCACTGCTCAACAAAAGACTTCCATGAGTAAGTCAGCACATCCTGTCACATCCCAGCATTTCTTTTGTGGTTTAAGTTCCCTTTAGTTGATCTCCAGCAAAATCAGGCTTGGAGAACCTTTTGTTGATGATAGTTAACCAATGAAGTTTATAATAACCTTCCAGTCCTTCAACTGGATTAAAGTAGTTGTTTCTATATCAGGAAACCTTCCTCAAATGGCAATAAATAATTAATCAGGAAAATACTGTGCTGGCTTCCTGATGTGGAGAAGAAGAAAATTTTCACTTATGTTTTCCAGATAATAATTTCCTATCCATCTGCACTATCCTACAGAAACTTAAAGCTACCATAGAGCAAGCATAACATCCTGTAAAGGAAAATGTGTGGGTCGTCCCCAAGCCTGTAGAGGTGCATTGGGTTATTCCTTCCCGGGTGCAGGACCCTGCACTTGCTTTTGTTGAGTTTCAGACAGTTCCTCTCTGCCCATCTCTCCAGCCTGCTGAGATTCTTCTGAAAGACCTTCTGAAGGTCCTTCTGAAGCACAGCACTCTGGGGTATCGGCCACTGCTCCCAGCTTTGTGTCCTCAGCTTTGTGTCCTCAGAATAAATTAAACAATACTGGGCCTAGTATTGAACCTTGAGGGATGCTGCTAGTGACAGGCCTCCAACTTCATCCTGTGCCACTGATTACAGTCCTCTGGGATCTGCCATTCAGCCAGTTGTCAATCCATCCCATTAGCCACTCATCCAGTCCACACCACCTGAGTTTGCCTATGAAGATGTTGTGACAGTGTCAAAAGCCTTGTTGAAGTTGAGGCAGACAATACCCACTGCTGTCCTCTCATCCATCCAGATAGCAGTTTCATTGTAGAAGGCAATCAGGTTGGCCAAACACCTGATTACCTTTGGTGAACCCATGCTGACTACTCCTGACTCCTACTTCTTTTCTTCCACATGGACAGAGATGGCCTCCAGAATGAAGTGCTGCATCACCTTCCCAGGGATTGAGATGGGGCTGACTGACCCATAGTTCCCTGGGTCCTCTTTCTTGCCCATTTTGAAAACTGGGGTGACATTTGCTTTCTCCCAGTCATCAGCACCTCTCCTGATCGTCATGACCTTTCAAAGGTGATCATGAGCATCCTCATTACAGTGTGCACCGGCTCTCTCAGCACTCACTCATCCCATCAGGGCTACTGGACTTGAGGATGTCAAGTTTTCCCAGGTGTTCTCAGACCCAATCCTCCCTGACCAAGGGAAAGTCTTCCTTCCATTTCTTCACCCTGATCGGCTAGCTCAGGGATCCCTGAGGCCTGGTATTGTCAGTGAAGACTAATGCAAAGGCATCAGTCTGCCTTCTCTGCTTCCTCTTGGACTTCCTCTAGTCCCCTCTTTATTTACTAATGAGCCCACATCCTTTGTTTTCCTTTGGTTATCATTTTGAAGAAACCCTTCTTGGTGTCCTTGGCATCTTTGGCCAGCCTTAATTCTAGATGAATCTTGGCCTTCCTTGTCTTACTTCTACTTACTGACAATCTCTCAATATTTATTCCAACTGGCCTGATTCTGCTTCCATCTTCTGTGTAATTCCTGCCTACAGCTGAATAATGATAGGAGTTCTTTATTTGTCCATGTAGGTCCCTTGCCCCTTTTGCCCGATTTCTTGTTCTTCGGAATGCACTGTTTTTAAACAGTGAAAGAAACACTTAGAGAAAGTGATCCTTGAATACCAGCCAACTCTCTTGGACTCCTCTTCTCTGCAGGGATGTTCCCATGGGATTCTTTCAAGAAGATCCGTAAAGAGGATCCATAAAAAGGATAAAGCTCTCCTTAAGTCCATGGTTGCAATCTTATTTGCTGTCCTACTTCCTCCTCATCTGATACTGAACTCCACAACCTCATGGTCACTGCAGCCACAGCTGCCCCCAAATTCTACGTTTCCAACAAGGTCTTCTGTGTTTGTTAGTATAAAGACAATCAGAACACCATTCCTTGTGGGATCCTCCACTACCAGGAAGTGGTCATCAGTCCTTTCCAAGAACCTCCTGGATTCTTTGTCCTTTGCTGTGTTGCTTCTCCAGCAGATGTCAGGGTGAAGACCTGCACAAGAACCAGGTCCTGTGACTGTGAGGCTGCTTCCAGCTGCCTGTTTAAGACCTCATCCACTTCCTCCTCCTGATCAGGTGTCCTGTAGCAAACACCCACAGCAGTGTCACCCTTATTAGTCGTCCTTTCATCCGAACACATGAGCTTCTCAACTCACTCATCATACTCACCAAGAGAGAGCGCAATGCAATCTGAGTGTTGTCTCACAGAGAGGTCAACTCCATTGCAGCGACTTCCCAGCCTGTCTTTCCTAAGCAGCAGGTAGTCCTTCTTGACAATATTCCAGTCATGTGAGCTATCCCACAATATCTCTGTAATGGCACTGAGATCAAAACCCCATAACTGCACGTAGATCTATAGTTCCTCCTGCTTGTTTCAATACTGCATGTGTTGGCTTACATTTGATTGTGTCAATACCCCAGTAGGATTGCAAAAGGATTCCCCATAGTTCTGTTGTGTTACATCTTTGGCTGCTTGTGCTTGATGGAGGTATTTTGTCTTAAGAATCCTTTTGCTGCTGGGGTGGTCACTATAGTTCTCCCCTTCCCACACCTCATCTCTTTGAGCCTGGCTATGTCCCTATCCCATTTCAAATCTGGTTTAAAGGTCTCTCAACAAGCCCTGCTAACCCCTCAGCTAAGATCCATTTTCCCCATTAAGACAGGTGGACCCCATTTGTTGCCAGCAGGCTCGGTATCGCATAAACTGATCAAAACCCCCCATATGACTGAGTATATTTCCTACAAATAAGTGGTGTGACATTACTAAGTAGCCATTACTATTAATGATTTTAAAAGGAACATTATTACTGAGATGAAGATGATTGTGACAATAATGATGATGAGGATGACGATGATGATGATGTTAGTGGGAATAAAATGGACTGAATATCTCACCCTTCATACAATATACCATGATCAGGTAAAGATCAGGGTATACTACACTATTCATATCATTAAGAAAGAAGTTATGTAGGTATGTATAAACAAAAGAAAAAAAACCCAACCACTTAATTCAGAAGAACTGGACTGTTCTAAAAAAAACTATGTAGATTTCAATTAAGGAAATATTTTTGTACTAAATGTTTTGACTAAAATTTGGACTGGCTACAGATACCAATTATTCAAGCAACGCAAGTCCAGTAATCTCTTTTGACAATACATTAGTGTTGCTGGCATTAATGAACAGCAGAAGTGAGGTTCTTTTAAGTCCTGATAAATATACTATAACCAGAGCTTCAAAGCTGTTTCCAGACATGTGTGCTTCTCTTCCTCTCCTCACTCAATGGCATCTTTGAAGCAAATCCTATGACTAGATATGTATGCATCAGAAGGACCAAATTCTACCTTCTTTGCTCACATAAAGAATCATACTGAACAACCACAGACTGCATGTAATTTTCAGCTGTGCTGTGTGAATAATGATAGCAGTAAAAAATCCCATGCTTGCAAATGAAACCATATAAAATCCACATGATATAAAGTCTTTTAAAGTATTTCAGAATTCCTTACAGTGTTTGACAAGGCCTGTCAAACAATTATCATCTTGTATCTTGAATCTCTTTTGCAGAGAAAGACTAGGAANGCTAGCCTGTTACTGGATTTTTAACTTCTGTGAGTGACAAGCAAGGGGTATGTTGCTATGCTATAGGACAGCAACAGAATATTATAGTAGGGCAATTCTGGTTTCCTGCTGAAATCCTTGTTTGTCTGTTCCTTTCAATCAAGCTATAAATGGGAGGATGATACAGAGACTGAGTTGGCCTTATACACCAACTCATTTTTTACCAACATAAAGTTGCCCAGTGCCCACATGGATTTCCTTGCATCTGTCAGCAGCTCTTTAAATGATTGGTCACGGTCCTTCATGGTAACTGTCCTTCACAGTGAGTGAATGAGACACAGGAAGAACTGTTGAAAAGATTTTAGTCAAGATGTTTCCACTGTACAACATTTATAAACAGGCCAGTACGTTTTTCCATCAAATGCTGAGGGTTAGATAAGGTGGAGCTGCCTGAGACATAACCCTCTCATGATGAAATTGATGTCAGCATGGCAAGGTAAGTCAGCAATGTTCCAGTTGTTTGTTGCTTGATCTCACTGTTCTTGCATGTCATCAAGTACTGTTGATCCTTGGTTTTGCCTGTGCTCAATGCATCATTGCATCCCTACTCTATTTTTTGTTTCCCATGGCTCACCAGTTTTATCTTCCATCTGTTCAGTGACCTGGGCTACAAAGCCTCAAACATTGCTGCAAAGTCCAGGCAGGGAGCTCAGTAAACATTTCCATCCCTTGGGCACATAAGAAAGCTCATCCATGCAGGAGCAAAAGTTTCCTCCTGGGCTGGTTAAAGTGGATCTTTCACCACAAATGTTCTCCACCTTTTATCGCTGTGTCTCCAGGCTTACGAGTTTTCTTGCTGTAGCACACACACTGTTTTCATGCCTCATGTCCCACCATTTCTCCTCTTGCTGCAGAATGACAGACTGTCTGCAAAAATTATCCCAGAGGGCTCTTTTCTGTAGCTTACCCACGGAAAAGTGTTGTACAGTTTGGCATGCAATGCAACACCAGCAATCTGGAAGCCTGATGTTAAAAGAGACAGTTATTGCAAAACGGTCTGGTCAGCACTCTCGTACACTAAAGCATGAAAGTGAGATGCTTATTCTGTAAAAATGCAGCAATGCTATCAAAATAAGTAGAATTAATCTGTACTTTTGTCTTTGTGAGATATATGGTTTGAAAAATTGGTATATGTATTTCCTATTTTTTAAGGGCACTGACCAGTCAGAACTCATAAGACTTTAACAAGGAATTACTTTTTCTCCTTCAGTGATTTGGAAGTGGTGATTGTATTAGGTGGGTTCTACAAAGAGTTTCAGTTTTATATTCACCCCAAATACCTAAACCTGCTTTTTTCACTGCTATCCTGAAGATAACAAGAAGAAAATATTTTTTTTTGCTCTTCCTAAGGCCCTTGTTTCAGGGTGGAGAAAAGGAGAGAAACTGCACATGGAGGCAGTGACTGCTATAGGAAATGTATTTTTAGGTACCAAGATATAGTTATGTAGCTCTTTGAAATGGTATTGTGGTAGGTCATGTTGAGCATGAGAAAACTGAGGCCAGGTGATGTTGAGTTCACATGCACATGCAGTTTGTATGCCTTTAAATAATATGTCTTCTTGCACCCAGTCCTGCCTTTCCTAGTATGGCAAAATCTGCTGGCTTCCAGTTGTGTAACTAACAGCTACAACTTTCTTGGCAAGAAGCAAATGGCTCTAAAAGATGTTCCTTTACACTTCCTCATGGCACTCACACTGCTCAGGCCTATGAGAGCTCTGGGGAACATACTATGAAAAATCATTCACAGACTACTCATCAGTGCCCAGCTCACATTCTACAGTAATCCTACTAAGAAAAAAATCCTTAAATGGAAGCTTCTATAATATTATTAATGAAGAAATGTTGGCTGTCAAGCATGGCTGAAAATGGAAAACACTTGCAAGAGCTGATGGGTGCTGGGTCTATGTAGCTGTTGGTCTGCAGAGGCAGTGCAATTCACGGTGCTCTGCCCTGAAAAGAAGCCTTACACGGCTCATGGAAAGGTAACTCCTCTCATCAAATTTGAGCAGTCTTTGACATTTCTGAAATTGGTACTTCCCTTTTCTGGTTTTATTTCACTTTCCTTAATTTCTATTGACATCATTCAGATTTTTAAAAAATAAATGCTCTCCACATAAGAGAGAATTCCTAGCAAGTTCACCTCAAAATTTAGAAAGTAAATAAAAAGTTCAGATGCAAAGCAGCAATTCAGGGAGGTGACAAAAAATTCAAGAACAACTTTTCAGAAGAAGGTGAGTAGTTTGTTTTCATTTGTGCTGGGAATCTAGAATTTATATGAAAAACAAGACACATCTCGTGTTGCAACAGATTCTATCCTCACTAATGTTAAAAAATTACATTTTTTCATTCTTTAACCTCCATAAAAAGTAACTGTGGAATGACATGGTGATCTCGCCATGTATGGGAGGCCTGTTGGAGAAATTTCAATAGGAGTGGGACTTTTCTAGAAACCAGAACAAAACAAGCAGATCACCCTTCCTCCCTCCCTCCCTCCCTTCCTTCCTTCCTCCCTCCCTCCCTTCCTTCCTTTCCTTCCTTCCTCCCTTCCTTCCTCCCTCCCTCCCCCACATCACACAGTCCCATGTAAAATGGGTAGGACAGCTGGCTAGTAGCTACAAGAAGTGCTAAGTTTGAAAGTGACATCTGGAATATCAGATGCAAAGGTGAAATGGAATTGAGAAATGGTTGCAAAATACATCCCTTCTGTTTTCTTGGAAAGCAAGAAGTTTGCAGCCAACACATTTTTCAGATTTTTGTTTTTCAGTTGCACATTCTGATCAGGTGTGTCTTAAACAGGAAATTAATTAGTCAGTGTTTAGAAAATATCCAAACAAAACTGGTGAAGTACATCTGCATACTGAAGAGATGGTATCTTAAATCTTTGTAGTCAGAGGCAGGATTTAGAAAAGCAATGACAAGAATTTCCAGATGAAAGTCTGCCAGGCAGTTGGCCTGGGAGAAGAAGAGTCCAGAGGGAGTAATGTAATCTTGTATTTGACTGAGCAAGCACCTGATTCAAAATCCATGAGGAAACATCACTAGCACAGCTTTGTGAAAGACAGACCAGCAGTCTGGCAGTGGTAATTATGTTCTGTACCTCTACTTAAGGAATGTTTGGAAAAGCCACAATCAGGAAAAGATGCTTCCAAATTATACTGATCAGATCAAAATCAGAATGTAAGAAAGCCTGTGACAATACTGGGGGAAGTATCAATTTGTGTTCTTAGGGGATTTTTCAGATTTTATCAAAGGTATTGCTGCTTGTTGTACATTTGGCATGGATCAAAGAGGGCTGAACTACACTTCCTCATTAATGTCACAACCACCAAAAAAATGCATCAAAACAACTCCTGGTCCTCACTAGCCTAAGTGCTAGGGAAATTTGACAACAAATATTTCACATAACAGGCAGTGTAATGGTTTCTGGTCAGAAAATACATTCAGTCATCTTTAAAGAGCATCAAAGAAATATTGATGTTGTTTTGAATTTTTTAAAACCAAATATTCTAGGGACTTAGTGCTGAAAGCTTGAAATGTAAGCAGGTAGCGTTAGTGCTGCATGTAAATTTGGACTGGAAAAAAAAGACAACAGCTAAAAATTAAATTATACTCACAAAATCAGGCCAAAGCAGTCTTGTAAAACTGAATCTGGATGAAGCCCAAGGGTTTCCACATGCATTACCCTTTAAGTCTGTGCACAACTTGTGAGGAATAATATTAGTTCTGTAAAGCCCTTCATTGCACTGCCTAATTCTAAAAACTACATAGTACTCTATCCCACATAAATATAGCTCAAAAAATCTAAGCCAAAGATTTTTTTTTTTTTGATGTACATACAGATCATACATTCACTTAGCAGGGCTGTGTGCAGTACTAAGTTTTGGGGTGAGAATTACTGTAACCAAGGGGCTGATCTGACCCTGTACAAGCTCCTTTCACCTTGTGACTCTTAAAACACCATCTGTCTTCTAAGCTTTGCTCATGTGAGTATAACGAAAACAAAAATAAGACATTATAACACAGGATACCAGAAACACATATTAGAAAATCAGTGCCTTCCCTAGTAAATCACGGCAACACATTTGTCACTATTTTAAGCCTTTCCCAACAGCTGATCACTGTGACCAACAATCTTCAACATTATCCCATTCCTGGAGCTCTTCATCACCATTAGGCAGAATCACATGATGCAAATTGAAACGGTAGAGCTTGATTGCAAATCAGTGTTGGATGTTAAATTTTTTTTTTGTTTTTTTGCTTCTCAGAGCACTACAGGAGACAAGAAGAATGATTTATATTACCAGCTTAAACATTTATGAAAATGAGATAAAAGTAACACAAGACTGACTAGATAGACACATATAAGACTAATAGCTCTGTATATCTAATCCCAGATTTCATGCTGCCACAAGAACTAGTTCATTAAAAAATATTTCTGTATCCTTGGTGTACTTTTTATGACAACAGGGGTTTGTATTCGAGTGAGTGAACACAGAGGGGAGCACTTGCAGAACTTGTTTTTTGTTCTGATTACTTTGGTTATAAAAAAGATTTTGTCAAATTAATTCCAACTGAAAAGCTAATGCAAGCCCGGTGGAAGCATTCACAGACTGGGACTGTCTCATGCTCTGTACGTAGGCAAAACTCCAACTGGCTCATTACTTTAGAAATCTTTGCTGCTGTTCAGCATCTGGCCTGAATATACTGGGTTTCACTGAAAAACACAGAGACTGTGTAGTTCTTTTTTTTTTTTCTATTTACTTCTACATCTAACTGAATTTAAATGGAAGAGAAAGCACCAAGACATAGCTAATGCCCAGCTATGGATAACATGGAATAATATCTTCATACCCTGTGAAAAATAAGGAGCTATGGCAGCTAAGAACTCAGCCTTAATGCTACTTCATGTTAGTTCCTGCTATGATCTTAATACTTACTTTGGACCACATTTTGTGTAACAGAGAGAGGATAAACTAATCTATGCTTACAAAGGACTTTGAGAGCTATAATGAAAACTACTATATAAATTATATGTGTTCTTCTGGTTTGGTTTGATAAGTTTTGGTGACTCACTATCTACTCAAAAGCTTCGTGTATCTGTAATGCAATGACTGGCAGAGCATCACAGGGGATATTTGTAATAGGAAAAAGTCACTATCTTACAAATAGCATCTTACCTTCTTTCCACTGAAGTATGTGGGAGTTTTGCCAGTAATTTAAGAGGAAATGTGTCCATTCACATAATGTGCTTTGAAAATTGCATGCAGAGGAGAAGACAAGAATGATCTAAATACAGAAGGAAGGGCTCTTAGAACAGCATTTGGTGGTGCGGCAGTGTCAACACTGGAAACTTGTTTTGTTCTTTCATTACTAAAGAAATAGAATCCCTTAGACTTAACGTCACAGTCATACTCATTTGTATGTGCACTAACATGACCTTACCAAATGTTTCTATCAGGAGCCCTCACAGAAATGTGGCATAGATTGCTTGAAATAGTTTGAATGAGTTATTATTTTCTAATATCTCAGCTATATTGTAGAACTAGTTCTCATAGTTCCATTCACTTTGCTTCAATAAAGCCAGACTCATACTTTGTCCAGCAATTACTGAGTGGGATTCTGGATAGATAAACTCTTATCTCAGAGAGTACTTCTGCAGCTTCACCCCCCATTTCTTTTCCCTGACGATTTATGCAGGCCATTTCTGTTGGAAAGGAGAGGTAAGACAGTTGAAAATGGATGTAATGAATGTAGTAAAAGCCTTCTGAGGACACCCCTCTTACAAATCCCTGTAACAAAAGTCACCTGAAACATCTTCACTGCAAAGCAAAAACAGTGCAAAGAGTCTGAGTCAGCTTTCACTTCTAGTTTATCATCATCTGCAGTTACAGCAGCAGTAACTTTCCCCTGTGAGCACGATAGAAAGAGGCGTTGCAATCAAAGGGGTGCCCAAGACACGGGGACATTTCAGTTTCAAGATGTTAACAAAAGTACCAAGGTGCTTTTTAAAAAGAAACAGAGATCATAAAATTATGTGCTCCCACTCTTCTACTCTATAAAGAGCAAGAAGAACAAGGGCCCAGGAACAAAGGAAAGACTGACCTTCTATCTTCATGAAGGCAAAGTGCAAACCACTTGTCCTAAATCCACCAATGTTTTAATGCCGTCAAGATCTCTCTATTTATGCATAATTTTAGTTTCTGGCCAGTAATAAATATGCTTCCTCTTCTAAGACAGCTGTAGAAAATAGCAAGTATTTAGCAAGTCATCTTGCACAACCAAGACAGTAAAACCAGGAAAGGAAACTTAATTTTGCCGACAATCAAAAGGACACGAGTGTTACAGAGAAAAGTCTGTATTGCCTTTGAGGTGTGTCAAAGCTTGGCAGAGTTCAGAACATGAATTCAGTCTGGGTTTGTAGTTGTATCAACACAGGATTTAGATTCCTAACATCCTTATGGATGAAGGACATCAGAGGTGAAACATACCAGGGATGTCACTTCTCTCACAGATGCCTTTCCAGTAAGTTGATCTGAATTGTTTAAATGCAGTTAATTCTCCATACTTTGCATGCAGAGCACTTGGTTTGAAATCACTGAGAGCTAGGGTGCAGCAATGACACCACGCTTTCTCTGGGAGCAAAGCCAGTTCAGGCACCAGGGAGATGATTAGCTGAGGCAAATAGAAACATCTGGCCAGCCCAAAAATATGTGAACCTGCATTTGCCTGAGTGATTCTGCATAGACATTTTCAGCTCTTGGCCATGGTCCCTTGTTCCAAGGGCTCCCCTGGTGTCTAACAACTTTGCGAGCATCTCTGGTGCACTCCTGATCTCATTTGTCTTGCTTGAAGCACAGCACCATTTTACTTGAGCTGGCTTTGCACACATAACTCACAGTCAACACAGAAATCCCTGTGCCCAAAGAAATAAGCCCTGTTGGATATTAGCAGACTCTATGGGCATCTGAGTCGTGGTAGCTACCATAAGAAGAAACAGAACCAAAGAGATCCTGTAATTTCCTGATATCCTATAATTTCCTGAAATTCATATTTTCCAAAGCATTCTGGCCCCACATTTTCTATGGAACGGAGGTCTGATCTGAACTAATTAATTCATCATTATGACATATTCAAATTTATTTTGAAAAGCTCATTGGTTAAAGGGCATATATTGGAATTTAGCAATCCAGCTGCCCAGGGGTGGGTGACTGGCATCATCTGGGCCCCGTGCCAAGGGAACTGAAGAAGCAGCTTAAACCAACAGGATTAAAAGAAAACCTCAAATTTTTCTTTTTCATTTGTCTTTGCATACAGGATAAAAAATAGACTGCAAATTGCAGCATTCAAAAAATATAGTCAGTCTAAATTTGCCATTGTAGGCCATAATTTTGTAGTCTCCAGTTTGAATTCTCAAACTGAAATATGATAATTTATCTTTGAATGGTATTTCACCTGTCATCTAGTTGAAAGCAGGGATTATAAATGAGCAGACTATTTTTTATCTTTGATTTAAAGGATGAGACTGAGAAATTCTGTCTATTTCAGTGGTGATCCAGTAGGTGGAAATAAATACAATCATGAATTCCATCTTTCAGAAGCAAACACAGCCGTATACTTACATGTGAAAACCTTTTTGGTTCACAACAATGGCAGTCTTAGCTCAAGAAAAATAATGCCACCTGACCATGTGTGAGAGACTGGACTGGCTAATGACTCAAACAATGACCAGTTAATTGATAAGGGAAGAGGATGATGAGAGGCAAATCATAGGAGGTGGGATAGTGCTTTTTTACCATGCCAATGCCCTTTATGTAATGGCTCAGGTGTGAAAACTCCCCTCTGGTTTGGGGATATTCACACATAGCCTGAAGGTATTCACCCCTTCTGATGGGCTATAATTGACTAAACTGCTCTTACCTGAGAGGCAGCTGTGGCATCTTGAGAGGTGTCCTGGACCATCAGAGACTCCTGAAGTGTCCCATGACCTACAGCATTATATCATTCAATGTAAAACTCCCCACTCCTGGAGAGATACCTGGACATTCCCACCTGAACCTGAGCAACTATAACCCATGGAACTGTGGTGCTTTATGGGCTTCCCCTATCCCTGATGGATCAAGACAGTGACCACCACTTCAATGAACAGACACTGAAATTGCAACGATAAAGTCTTGTCACAAGATCCAGTGGGTGGTGACTATATACCTTTCTACTCTTATTCCTTCTCTTCTTTTCGCTATTTTTCTCTCTCTCTATATCACATTTACTGTAACTAACAATCTGCACTATTGACCTCAGCATATGGTCTTGTTTGCACCTTAATTCAGGCAGAGGTGTCTCTAGTAATTTTAATAATTTAATCTTAACGCCATGATTTGGAAGCAGGGAGAGGTAGGCCAGACAGTGTCACTTCTGTAAACTGATGTTTTCAGTAACAAGAGCTGTTTTTGCAGATTTTTTTAATCAGAAGAAATACTGAGGAAGAAAAAACTTCAGTTAAACCATAACAACTTCAGTTTTGTTTATTTTCTTTCACCTTACATATGTACAACAGGAGATTTCCTTTCTTTTATGGTTTTGGGATCACAATTTTTATGTGCATACTTTAAGGCACAGCACCACCATGGAGTAGCCTTATGTAGGGTGTGGGAAAATACACAAACTAGATTCCTTCATTTTTCTGTCCCTGGGTAATGTGATGCATAGGTGCATGGATGCACAAATTTTGAAGACATCATGTGCCTTGGATGGCAAAGGAAATAATAAACTTGGTGCAGCTGGTCTCTACTAACCATTACCAAAAGTCTACTTTCCCCTCTTGTTTCTGGGAAAGACAAATGAAAGACCCAGATAAAGCTTTTTTGAACCACAATTTGCATTACCAACTTTTTAGTTGGGAAAAGACATAAATAAATAATGTTTTGGCTTAAAGACATTGGTTTGGAACTGCTCTAATCAGTGTTCTAGCCAGAGGTCCATGAGTGAAAGCATTGCGGTAAGAAGATACAGTTAAGTCTGCCATATTAACATAATATGGAAATAGGTGTCCAACATCTAGTTCAACCCTCAATTTCTCTTGGAAATCAAGGTACAAAGAGCCTAGAGCACATATTTAAAGAAGCTAAATTGCACAGCTTGCTGATAGCCGCAGTAAAAATTCAGGAAAGAATTTTTACTACTACACAGGAAGACTGAAGAAAAATTCAAGCTCTAGGCAATCATCCGCTTGTTATGGTTACATCAGAAAAGTGTCCATCAGACCAATGGTGCATACATACTAGTTTTATACAAATAGAAGCAAAATATATTGAATTTAACAAGATGCATATGGTCACTGGAAACCTTTCTTCTATTTTAAGTTCTGGTGTCAAATAGTATAAGTCAACTTTGAGGACAGCATTCAAAGTTATAAAAAATATTGTACATCCCCAATATGTCTAATGCTACATGGAAGGTAAAGAACTCATCATTTAAACATCTTACTGACCAGTGACTGATTTTGGTGTTTAAAGGTGTTATCTTGTGACTAACATAACATATATACTATGGCCAGAAGTTTCTCACCAAGCATAGAATGGCATTCACAAAATATCTACTTTCTGAGTGAATCAAAGAGAACTGGATTATCATATGAAATGAAATCATAACTCTCCAGAGCATGGGCCAACTACGGAATTCATTAATTGTTCTCAAATTATAAAGCAAGTGGTTTCTTGGCATTCTATGCAGCATTTGAAAACTGTCCAGTGACAATTAAATACAAACAGCAGTGTTGGAGCGTGTCGGGCGAGGGAAAGCAAGACACGACTCAATTTGAGTGATAAGCAAGTTTTTCCTTTATTATCCCAGACAGCTCTCTAATATAGAGCAGTAATAATGTTTACATTCCTGGTTCCTCCTGGACTGAGGCCAGGGACTTTCCACATTCTGCAAGGTCACTCTGCCCTTGCTATCTCTTCACCTCCAAACTCTACTCGCACAGGGGCCATTTCTCACAATTCCCTCTTTTTGGGCGAGCAGCACCTGATCTTGTACCTTCTTCAACTCTCTAGCTAAGCAGCTATACACTAACTAATCTATAAGCAGTACCCCAATTAAGCAAGTACGAAAAGGTGTTCCAGCAGTCTGCAAACTTAAACAAAACTCCTCTTGTCCAGTAGCATTAGCCCACGATAACCACATGTCCGTTCGAGGTGACACGTCAAGAGGCCTTGCTGTGGCCACCGTCCACTGGATGGCCGCTATGGTCATCATCCAGAGCAGCTTTCGTCCATCGTGTGGTCTACTGCGGTTGCCAAGTCTCCCTCTGGTGGCTGGTAACAATTCGGCAGCTGGGCACTTGGCAAGGCTCCGCTGGCCATCTG